>KK120266.1:114322-134737 GCA_000611955.2 Stegodyphus mimosarum | reverse complement strand
TTTTTTTTTTTTTTTGTAAATTTTGATACCCTTTAAATCATAAATGCTTCTCACGATTTCATATTTTTTATTGTATAATTTCTACATGCAATCTTACTAGATTTAAACTGATGATCTAATATCCAGAAAAATCCCAAATCTGGAAGCTCCAAAGTCCCGACGAGTCCCGATCTCGGACTTTGTATTGTATATATATATATACATAAAATGTTGTAATAATGAATGCAAGGAAAAGATGGAACAGCATTGATGCGTAATAGCTATATAGAATAGATCATAGATCCATATTGAAGAGGAAGAATTCTGATTGCGTAGTATGTTGATATGTTGAATTGGCAATATCTAAGAAACTTGGCAGTTTTAATTCCATTTTTATTTGCAGCTGATATTTATGGCCACAGTTCGCTTGGCAGTATAGTTGTGCCTATTCAAGAACATTTACATTTTTAATATTATTACGATTGGAGGCAAGCACAGCGAAATTATGTCCAGGCAGCGCACAGAGAGAAGCTGAAGTGCGTATTTATCCAAAATGGAAGCACATGAAGAGAAAAGTTTTGGTTTGAGTTAAAAGTTTCATTTCCCAATTATTACATCGTCAGCACTGGGTTGGCCATGCCAAATGGAATGATCTAGAAATGACGCAATCCAGAGAAGTTATTACGATTTTTAGAACAGCGAGGGAGAACTGAAGGGAATTAGGGATTAGTTTAAATTGTAATTTTGATTTACATATTTTTTATCTTACACACACACACACACATATATATATATATATATATATTTTATTTGTTATATATTTTCATAAAAAAATATTGCATATTATTACTAATTTTTCTTATTTTGATTCATTTTTAAATGCCATGTGCAGCACGTAATGTGGCATTGGGGAAATAATTTTACCTGTAGTGCTAATCATTCTGTGGCACGTAATCATAAAATTTCTATAATGAAAGGCTTAGCAGTCAGTGTGATGTATGTAATCATTGTTTATTACCTGTATTAAATCATATTTCTTATAACAAATAAGTTGACATATAAGTACATTTTACTTCTGTGTCGTGGCTATTAATATTACCTCATATGACCGGAAGTGAAAATGTCAATGTTTTCTTGCAATAGTCCTGCTATGGAAGGAAAATATAATATCACCAAATTGTATGTTTCTTTAACTTTCGTTATCACATTCAAGTGGACATGTGCTGTCTAAATCTCAGTAAACACTTTTGACCTCATTCTACTACTATGTAGCAACTGTTTTTTTTTTTTTTTTTTTACTTTGAAGAGGGTTAGCACTTATCGATTTTACCAAAGCAACGAAGAAAAAAAAGCACTTTTAAATAATGGATTCTTGATGGAAATGTTTTAAAAAAATTGTTTTAAGCCTTGAATATTAATTTATTTAACTTCTTTGGATATATATGTCCCATTAGTAATCAGAGGATTAAATTTATTTCCAAAACACAAATTCCTATTTTATGAAAAGTTGTAATTTACGTTCCAGGTATCCATAAATCTGCAAAGGTGGCTAGTCAGTACTGTTAGGAATGGGATTTTTGAACAGCTAACTAGCTACCAGTGAGTAGGCCTTTTTTCCCCTCCCAGTTATCACTCTGCATCTCCTTAGGTTTCCATGGTATAAAACTTCATCTCATGTCCATTTTCACAAATTCTGGTGGGAGATAAGTGTCTATTTCTTCGAAGAATGCAATAGCTTCATTTTCTTTTAAGTGTTAATTGAAAATGTTCAGCATTTTAGACGTAAAACAATTATTTCTTATGAAAACGAAATTTTCACAATTCTTATGGTTCTTCTACACTTTGTTTTGGGTCTGTTATATCATTTAGCCATATCATCACACCTGCACAATAGAAACAGTTGCATTCCACATTGTCCAAAGAAAGATTTACACTCCTGACTCCCTTCAGATATAAACACATTTAGAATCAGAAGTTAAATTAAATCTAATTTCATCAGTAAAGAAAACATGGGACCATTGATATTCACTCCTGTTTTGATATTCTTCGCACCAATTGAAGCCATCCCTGTTTTGTTATGTAGACAGTGAAAATACATATTCTAGCATAAAGTCCTTTTTTCATAAAGGCTTCTATATGCAGTTTGCAATGATAAAATATTTCCAGTAATGGCTGCAAGCTCTGGACCTTACTGCCAAGTAATAAACTTCTTGTTATATGAGCAGTTATCGTCAGATATTGATCTTGAGAAGCATTTATTATTCATTTATGACCTTGACCAGGCCTTCTTACAATTCCTTAATTTTGAAAATATTTCCATGGTGTAGAGATTGTGTGTCTTGAAATATTCACACATCTTTCTGCATCTCTGATTGTCTGTTTTGCTTCTAAGTGGGCAATGATTTACCACTTTACAGTCTCCTCCAAATGAAATTTAGGAGCCATAGCAAACTGTTTTGAGAACTTATGTACCGAAATCTAATGCTGTATTGCAGAAATTTACTCAGATATTTATTTTACACAAAGCACTTGATTCACCATCGGATAACATAACCTTGATTTGCATATAAGAAACTATTTGATCACTTTTGGTTGGATAATGTTAATAATGCTCTTGTATTTCACACATTTCCTGCAAAAATAGATTGCATCTGTTGGCTATTTCACAGAATTAATTAGAAATTTCACAGAACATTATTATTTTGGAAGTATGTAAAGATCAGTTTGGGCTTGAGTGTGTATAAATGTGTTCAATACCAAGGCTGTATGTGATGCTGAATTTGTGTGATTCTCTGATTTTTTTTAAGCAAAAACAGATCGTTGTGTATATGGGAAGAATGAAGTACCGTTATCCGTCATCCTACATATTGCCACCTTATAAATATTTACAGGCAAACATTATCAATGTACCAAAAGAAAACAAAAATATGATTTAAAATACAAATTTTTATTGTTAAATACTAATTACATTAAACATTACATTAATACATTAAACATTATATATACTATATCATATGGTTAATAACTGTTGCTCTCCCCATGTACACAGAAATCTGTTTTTGTGTTAAAAAATGCATACATGATACTTACACATACATACATATGTATGGGTTTACAAGCACTTTCAATTTTTTGAATTACTGTTTTTTACAAACGTTGCCAATTTTCGAGAATTGCCTTTGATCCAGTGAAGAATAATCATTGATCAGACCAGAAGTAAAATTTGGTATCTTTCAAAAGTTCCAAGTTGTTTCAAATGCACTAAAATAATCTAGATCTTTCAATAGCTGCTAGAAATTCCAGCCTAGGTAATGTAATTTCATACATGCGCAACTCCTGATTTTGAGGCCACTAAAACTGAACTAGATTTTCCAAATAAATCACTGTAACATAAATAAATTAGAGCTCTGTAGACTCTTTTATTTGCATCTACAAAACAGTGAAGTTACCAATTAATTAATTCGCCATTTTCTTTTAGTGCAGTTCTTCACACTAATCTTGATATGCTTTTGCCAAATCCAGTTTAAAGGGCTCATCTCAATTTAGCCTTCTTTTCCAGATTTCTTAAAGTATCATTTTCACTGTAACTGTGAACAGAGAAATAACTCCAATTGGCTTAAACAGCTTTCCAACAGTTCTTATCAGACCTCTTTTCAATGATTTGAATTCATATGCATTCTTCGAATTACCAGTTTTCTGTTGTCAATTCATATATAATCTTCCTCAGAATTCCAGCAATATCCAAGTATCTTACAGGGCGAAGTATCAGAAACTATTTTCTTATTGAATCGATTAAGTAGCTGTATATTCTTTCACCCCTTGAAATAAACTTCACCTGCCAGTGTACTTCAAAGGCAGATTCTTCATCTTGCAAATTATGAATAAGATCAACAGCATATAACTTTTTACGTATGATTTGGAACGCAGCTGGGTAATCCCATTTTTACTTGTTTACATGGTGTTTCAATGTTGCATTTAGCAAGAATGGACTTGACCTTAGATTAAAACTAACCAGTGTCATCTGTAGTACTTCTGATTATGTTCATATCATCCTTAATCCACAGAAATCTGACAGTATCTCTGTATTCTGGTGCTAATGCTATCTGCAAGAATACAATTTCAATATCAGCTGTCAAGGTGACCTTGTTCAATCTAAACTGTAAAATTAAAGGGATTAAATATTCTGTTAACCAGGTTTCAAGCAGTCGTTAAGGGAAGCAGAATTCATTACAGTAGAAGATACATCAAGAACAATTCTGGTTTTTATAGTTAATTTATCTTCACTAATTACTGCTTGATGAGGCAAATTTACTTTTATTTTCAGACATATTGAAATCAACTTTTTCAACTATTCTTTCTGCAATGTGCTTGGAAATAATTTCCTTATACTAAGAAGCGAAGGATTTCTCTTAAATTTTTAAAAATATCCTTCAGCATTTGCATAATTATCAAATAAAGATTCAACATTTTCATTCCACAGAAGACTGACTTCATAGCGACTATCAACCATTTTTACAAAGCTTTTGAATTCCCTTAAAACTTCATCATCTTTTAAATTATCATTGCACAGGATTCCCAAACTTTCTAAATCATATATTTTCTTTAAAAATCTCCATTTCTTATATGTTTTCATTCTGAACAATAGTCTTCATTACTTCTTTAGAATTCGATCTGATTGAGGAGTCCAGTCCATTGAATATATGTCCAAATCTTATTTCCATTCCCACTAAAGATCCAAGCATTCATTTCATTTTGCCAGTAATGGTAGTCCAATAAATTATCTGAACCAATTAATAATGATATTCTTGAATTTTCAAAATCTGATTCATCAGCCATTTGTATTTTCATCTGTGTACAATTATCACTAATTTCTCTATCAAATCCTTTAATTATAGCTTTAGAAATACTCAGAGTTTTTATAGATAATAAGGTAATTACTTCCTTCAAATTATAAATACTTCTTAAATTATCTTCATACAGTTACTCATTACTGAGGGGACATGCTATATATAGCAAACAATAAATGTACATTGCGAAAAAAAAAAAAAGAAAGACAGTTCTATATCTCCTGTTCTACTGGGCCGATTGACAAAATTCAAATTGCGTTTTCAATGTCTTGAAAGCGTGACTTAGGTCATGTATTACATTTATATAAAGCATTGTTCTAATATAGGTATTTTGACACAAAATCGGAATTTTTCTGAAATAACATACAATTTTTTCCATATTTCAATTTTACTACTCAAATTATGCCTAAATATTAAATTTTATAAAATTTGGGGCAAAATTCATGAAGAAATTCAAAAATTTAACATAATTTTTTTCAGTTTGAGCCAAGAATAATTCACTTCGCAATCTTCTTAATATGTGGCAACCTATTTTCCTTCCCCTCCATACTGCAAGGGAAGAAAAAAAAGTCACATCGTTCGTGCCTTTTTATATTGTGGATGAGAGGAAAAAAAGTCACATCGTTCTACTTTCAAGTTTAACAAAGTGCGTAAACTACATTTTCGTTACTATCGCTTTCAACAAATATGCCAAATTTCAAAACGCGCCAATATAAAAATTCTCACATATCTTCAGAAATTTTGAATAAAAAGCTCCAATTTTTTGCGGGTATGCTTAGAAATACACTCACGTTTGTGAAAATTGCAACACCAAGAAGGAATCGTCATAATTGAATGCAATTTAATACACAGTTGAGTGGTAGTGATACAAATAAATGATTAAATGTTCAAAGCAAACAAACAAGAACAAGAGATCAGAATCAGTATTTTGTGTGGCCACCACGCGCCGCAATAAGTGCTGCTACACGACGTGGCATGGAGTCAAACAAAGTTTGAATGTCTGACTGAGGAAGAGCATTCCATATCGTTTGTACGCGTACCCAAAGTTCGTCTGCAGACGCAACAGGACGAGGATCACGAGCAAGACGCCGACCAATGACATCCCACAATGTTCAATTGGCGACATATCCGGGGAACACGCAGGCCAAGGAAGAAGCTGTACCTGCTGCGCTGCAAAGAAGGATTTAACAATCCGAGCAGTATGAGGGCGGGCATTGTCCTGTTGAAATACAGCGCCTGGCAAGCTTTGAAGGAAGGGAACAGCTTCGGGCTGTAGAACTTCACGGATATACCGGTTGCTGTTCAGATTGCCCACAATTCGTAGCAATTGAGATCGTCTATGATATGCTATGGCGCCCCAGACCATAACTCCGGGTGTTCGTCCACTGTGGCGTTCGATAATGCACTCCGGAAGGTGGCGTTCACCGGCATAGCGTCTGACACGAATGCGGCCATCATGGTACCACAAATTAAAGCGGGATTCGTCAGAAAACACGACATGCTGCCAATCAGCACGCCAGTCTCTATGCTGATTGGCCCATTGTAGCCGCAGGCGGCGATGGTCGTGCGTTAGGGGGATCCTGTATAAAGGAGTCCGTGCGCGCAGTCCACACTGCAGCAGACGTCTACGAATTGATGAAGCACACAATGAAACACCTGTAGCTATTGACCACAGTGCTGCCAATTGTCTAGAGGAAGCTGTACGGTCCGTCCGCGCCATGCGGACCAGGTGTCTATCATCGCGAGCTGACGTCACATTTCGGGGTCCACTCCCGGATTTCCGAGTTGTCCGACACTCGTCCGTCCACTGCTTCTAAACGCGCATCACTGTGCTGCTGTTACGCTGCACACGAGAGGCTACTGCACGATACGACAATCCAGCTTCACGAAGGCCGATGATTCTCCCTCGTTCAAACTCTGTAAGTTGTTCAAATCTCGCTCTCTTTCGTCGACGAGGCATAAGTACAGATTGAGTTAACGTTTACCACTAGCAGATAACCACCGATAACCATACACGCCTCGCTACAGCCGTCTATTTATTCGGATCCATCAGCCGTTCAGAGGGCGCTGCTCAGCATACGCATGCGCTACGGATTTGCAATTCTAATCATTTGCGTATCATGCGCTACTTTGCATTTCCTGAAAATTTCAGCTCACTCGCGTATTTACGTATTATTAATTGAACCTGTTTTACGTATTAATCCTTTCTTTGCACAACATAATTAGGGATGATGCTTGACGATATACAGTATATCTTAGCTACATTCTTAACATTAAAAAAAAAATATGACAAATCACCCCCATCTATCAGATAAGAGTTCACAACAGGTGTCTTCCTTTATCCAATTTCTGTCTGTTTCAGAAGATGTTGAAGACATGGGTCATTAGGAAGGATTAGATATAATTGAGTTGATCCTGATATTTTGATGAAAACAGATGCCTATTTTTTTAAAGGAATTAATGCAATAAAAGGAGATTCTAGAGAATGCAGTGATGAAATTGATTTTTTTGAATGTGTATTTCAGTTACATTTACTTGGTACCTTAACATGTGAAGCAAATAAATATGCAGAGCAATTTCATGAGTTAAGTGTAAACATTTCTAAAATAGCTAATTTTACAAAATTGAAAAATGTGAGTGCATCAGAAGAGGAATTTCTTAGCTGTAACTTTGCTTATGGGTTATATTGATTAAGATAGTTTAAAAGCCTATTGATTGACTGATGAGTTGATTAAAATACCATTTTTTTGGAAATGCCATGGTTGTAGATTGATAGCTGAGCATTCTTCGATTTCTTCATTTTACAAATAAAATATCACTGAACAAAGACAATCATCAATATGATCACATGTGAAAAATTCAGAATGTCATTTTTTTTTTCAAAGACATATAGGTTCCCACAGAAGAACTTGCAGTTGATTAAGTTATTTTTGCTTTTAAAGGCCAACTAATCTTTCCCATCATATCCCACAAAAGCAGAAACACTTCTTTGGTATTAATGTCTACAGACTTGTAGATAAAGATGAATATACTTTCAACATGCATGTGTATCTAGGAAAGGATAATGTCTTATACACTGAAGAGAAATGTTTTGCACATTGAACTGTCACCAAACTTGTTGAATATAGTCAAGGCAAAGGGCATAAACTTTTCATGAACAATTTCTTTTCATCTCCTGAATTGTTTCTTGACATGGTTATGGTTTATCATGGCTCCTAAATTGTTCTGAAATAAACAGCTGTGGTACCATTAGATCAAATTGAAAACATTATCCAGAGAATCTGGTTTTTTGTGATAGGAAAAAAATGTGAATACACAGAGTTGTTTTCACATGATATGGTAGCAACATGATGGAAGGATAAACAAGAGCTATATATGCTGAGCAATATAAATAATCCATGTAGCAAACTGGCAACTGGATCTGAAAACTCAGAAGTAATAACTAATTACAGTGCCAATATGTGTAATGTAATTATCAGTGATTGAATGGCTAATAGGCACATTTAGGTGGAAATCTCTGAAGTGGACAAAAAAATTACTTTTTCGCTTATTAGATGAACCAAAGGTAATGTCATAACCTAGAACTGTGCTGTCTGCTAAACTTTCAACCAATAATCATGACCAGCACTAACCAGTTCAAATAAAAATTTAGAAATGTTGCATGATTTGCACTAAAAATGGAATTAAAAAAAGAATTTCCATTTCATGCAAAAAGTGTGACATTGAATATATATAAACTGCTTTGGAATTTATTGCACAAGAAAACTTGAGACAGATATGCAAATTTAGTTTTTGTGTAGTTTTTGTATTTGGGACTTGGTTATCATGTCAAATATATACATTTGAAAATAATAATAATAATTTTATTTTGGGTATGAAATTTGAAAATAAGACTTGTATATTTATCAATAAGATATAAGAAAATATGATAGCTTCTTTTAGGTAATTGGCGATGTCAAAATTAACATTCTAAATTTGGTGATCTGCTAAATTCATCTGTTCTCACAAATTCGAGATCTTTTGACATTATGTAATGCTGCTGAAAAGGAAACCAAAACTAATACTAATCAATCATAGCTTGTCTCTAGAATGACACCTGCTGTGGTATAAATACTCTGGCGAGCTAATTACCTCCTTCTTCTGCTAGCTTCTACCTTGCTAATAGCTCCTTGCTTTGCTTCCCCGTCTAAAATGATGTTGCCCCTGTTAATCTGTCTATATGAGAAATTATTGTAATTGTTTATGATCAAAAGGTATCCTATCTATGAAGAATGCTTCTAATATGCCTGGAAATAAAGATGATAATTAGCTGGACTTAGTTTGGTATCAACTTCTCCCTCTCGCCGTACAACTCAGCCATCATGATTGTGTTTCAAAATTATGACATATATATTTATATATATGTGTGTGTGTAATATATATACAGACACATGTATGTGTATAATATACATATTACAGACATATGTATAAAATGCATACTCATATGTATATGCAAGTCATATGCATAGCCTGTCAGTGATCGAGTGGTCAAGATCAGGGAACGCTGGTAGTTCAACTTCAGCACGAACCTCAGTGAACAGGCTGACTGCATGACTGGTTTTATCCACTGTAACCTAGATACGAGCAAGTTCTCTTAGAAAGCCTCCTACAAATGCATTTTCTCCTGTGTGCTTTTGTCATGCCCGTAATAATACTGATATGCTCATGCAAATGAGGTATGTGTACCTATGCAACATGATATGATAATAGGATAATTCTGTACATATATGCAAACAGATATGTGTATGTTATATGTACACTGCGGAGGGGGGAAGACAGTTATATATCTCCCCTTCTAATGAAATTCAAATCGCGTTTTACCAATTTTTTTCCATATTTCAATTCTATGACTCAAATTATGCCAAACTGCCAAGTTTTGTAAAAATCGCACGAGTAGTTTTCAAAAAATTAGCTCCTCAATGTTAATTCAATTTGTTATGTATTTATTAATATCTCTTTTTTATGGAACTTATCTGATTCCTTCTTATACAGTTCGAAATTTAGGTTCATTCCAAATAAAATTCGCCCATTTTTTATGATTTATTTTTAATATTTATATTTTTAAATAATTTTTATAAATTTTTCGAAAAAAATTTTAAATTGTAACCTATAAAATTTTTACAGTCATCTTAAAGTAGATGTATTTCTAAGCATACCCGCAAAAAATTGGAGCATTTTTTTCAAAATTTCCGAAGATATATGAGAATTTTTATATTGGTGTGTTTTAAAGTTGAAAGCGATAATAACGAAAATGTGCTTTACACACTTTGTTAAAATTATTTGAAAGTAGAATGATGGTGACTTTTTTCCCTTCTCTGCACAATGGAAGGGAAGGAAAATAGGTTGCCACATATTAAGTTTGCCAACTGAATTATTCTTGGCTCAAACTGAAAAAAATTCAGCAAGTTAAATTTTTGAATTTCTTTCTAAATGTCGCACCAAATTTTACAAAATTTAATATTTAGGCATAATTTGAGTCATATAGTGGAAATATGGAAAAAGAATTGGTATGTTATTTCAGAAAAAGTCCGATTTTGTGTCAAAATACCTATATTAGAACAAAAAGCTATATATAAATCTAATATATATCGTAAGTCGCGCTTTCAAGACCTGGAAAACGCAATTTGAATTTCGTCAATCGGCCCAGTAGAACGGGACATATAGAACTGTCCGCCCCTTTTTAAAAATTTTTTTGTGGATAAATGCATACATATGTACGTATTTCTAGGTATCATATATACATGGTAACTGTGTATATATGTTGATATATCTATATGTATGTATGCATATTTAAATTTGCTTCAATTTATTTCTTATAAGAAATTGTATGCATATTGATAACAGTCATGTCATATTTTTGGTCAATTGACTATTAGTTATTGGCAAATCAGTAAGACCGATATGTATTAGTAGTTCTCAATGGTTCTACTTTCTGCTGTTGGGTAGAGCTTCTGTTTTTTCTTCCATGTGTAATGAATATATATGAGCCACTTTTGCACAGAGAGTCCTTAACGATGTTATTTATCCATATAGTCAAACAGCACTAGCAAAATTTTGCATAATCATGCAATCTAATCTATCTATATTATCTAATTTTATCTATACTGTCTTATTTATCTCATTTCATAGTTTACTGTGAGACTGAATTTCTTTTCAGTATGTCTGTTTTTTTTTTTTTTAAATTAAGAACAAGTTTATCATCACTGAAGTAATAACGAGAATTACTATTTTATTAACATTTATTTGTAAGCTCTATTTTCTTCACATTCTTGTACATAATGATAATATGAGCTAATTTCTTCTAGAAGTGACTTGAATAATAGTATGTATATTTTGACAGAATATCTATTTGTTTATGACAATTTAATCTTTATATACATATGTAAATAAAAGTTGGATTGTTTGGATTATGACCAATGCACAGAGGGTTATCTTCCTATGGGAGAAGGGGCTTCTTTCGATGGAAAGACATTCTGCATCTGATTCGAACTTCTGGTACAATATGCTGTTTAAAATATGAAGTGAATCAATGTCAACCCAATATTGTTTTGTCATGGGACTGTGGAGAACTTTTAAGGGGAACTGAAGGGTATCCAAATTACATGTGAGGCCACATGCAGCCAGTTATTTTTTGGAAATGTGAACTGAATTCAACGACCAGTGTTCATTGAATTTACTACTTGACCACTGGTGGGTCTATATAAATAAAGAAAGAAATAATGTTTAGTAAATCCACTTGAAATTACATGATATTAGTATTCACTTTGAAAAGTTTTCAGTTTAATCACTTTATATTTTCAATTTTTATTGTAATTTTTGGATTTAATAATGTTGTTTGAAACATGCAAAATACAATACGGTGCATTGAAAACATACTAAAGAAGACATTAAAGGAAAATAAAAGCTATTATCACAAAAATGCAAGAAGGGCCAGTGAACAGCGATATAGTTGAATGATGAAATACTTGTAATAAATACAATGGGGAACAGAATCAATGCATTTTTTTCCTTAAAAAATAATTAAGAATACTAATGAGAAAGCGTTAAAGAAGCTAATATTATGAAAATACAAGGGAATTTGTTTAATGTATCAATATTTACTGTTACACAATTTTTATAAAAAGAATAAACGTGAATTGTCTATATATGCAGGAAGCAAATGATAAACAAATTTTAAACTGTATTCGGTTTGAAAAACAAATTAAATCTGATTTAAGTGTGCACTGAATTTAGACATGTCTAAGACGTAATTGATAGCAATGCCTATTTTCATTATAATGCAGTATTTGCAAAAGTTAATATTCCATCATTTGACAGTTACTTCAGGTACTAAATCACAACTTTGTGTGTTTCTCTAGTTTCGGGAAAAGAGGCAGCAGAAAAGAGAAAAAAATTCCTTTGTATTCTCTAGTCTCTTATCTGAAAATTAACACTAGCGACTTGTTAAAGGAAATGCTTCCAAAGAGTAGTAGTTTTTCCTTTGCAATGACAGCTGAAAGGGGGTGGAAAAGCATTTCTACTCTCTTTTTTAAGTGAAACCTTTCAAAACTTTACCATCATGTAAATGTTAAAAAGAGATCTATGAAGCAGACTGGCTTTAATGGTTAAAGATTTGTATTAGCACAGCCATATTGGCACAATTTGGCAAATTATATGGAAAAGCATTCCTATTACTCATCTTTTTAAGTGAAATCTTTCCATAAGGTTAAACATTCCATACTTTAAAGGTTAAAAAGAGATGTATGAAGCAAATTTACTTTAAAAGCTAAGTTGGTTAAAGATTTAACAGTACTTGTATGTTAGTACAACCACCTTGACACAATGTGTTAAATTATATAGAAGAAAAGGAATAATGACTTATTGTTAAAAACTTACTTACACATGCATGCATAATTTAAACCTTAACTAGGTATTTATCCTAAAATATTATCAATAAACATACTTACAAACAGTTTTTCCTTTTCTTCTGGTGAAAATTTTGTGGTAGTAGCTTAGAGAAGATTCAAACTGCTCTTCTTCTAATAATTTTGTGGCAAAATATGATATTCTTGCTGAAATTTAACTGCAGCTTTTACCTATTGTAGGCTATTCTTTCAAAGCCATATTTTTAAATTAAACCTTGAAGAAAAAAAAAAAAAAAATATTCACTGTTGATCCATAAAAACTGTTAGATCATAGAATGCATATGAAAATAGTGACGTTGATTGTTAAATCTGAAAAATTGTTTTGGGCAGTGGTTGCCTAAAAAATTGTTTCACACTTAGTTTCCAGAGTTTGGTGCATTCTGAACGTTGGTTGTGATAATATATAAATACCGATTTAACTTCATGATTAAGATCTTCTTATTGCTGGGGGGGGAAATGCCTACATATTATTTACCTTTTTAATTTATTTTAAAAATAAAGGGGGGCCCACAATCTGGTGGTACTGAGAATGAATCCAATACCAAAAATTGAAATTCAAGTATTTACATATTTTATAAAATGTTGGAGTATGTAGTGCCATTTATTGTAAAGTGCTGTTCCTCATTTCAACTTCTTATTTTTTGAATAATATTAAAATATAAGTGTAAAATGTGATATATATATATATATATATATAGAATTTGAAATTTTTTTCAGTAGTATAGCTTACCTATACTAAATTACTTCTCAGATGTATATTAATAAACCTAGAAACATTAAAAAATACAGGGTAACAATACAAGAAATAACTACAATTAATTTATTCCAAAGAGTAATATAAAACCTGTATAACAGGCTAGAGAGTCTTCTACAGTAATGATACGGAATGATTAAAAAATGTCTTAACTCAAAAAAGTAAGAAGCTAAAGAGAGGAATGGCCTTATTATATTAAATGGCATTATATATCTTACTGTTTTGTGAAGTAAATAAATATTTGAGTTTTGTTTCATAGTATTGGTTTAAATTTCAAAATCTGAGCAGTAAAACCATGCTATTTCAATTGCAATCAAAATGGAGATGAATATTACCTGTTTGAAGCTTATCTTAATGCCATAAATTTGTGATTGCAATTCAGTTGCAGTTTTTTTATCCATTTTACTGTAGGTCAGTATATAAAAGTTCCTTAAAAGCAAATTGCATTGTTATGAATAAAAAATTTATGCAGATTGATTCATTTTTCATTCAAGATCTACCAGGAAGAGATTACTACTCATGCTGATACTTAAAAAAAAAGAGGTTGTGCTTCTGTTTTATAATAACTGATTCACTTCCTTATTTTATTCTTGGTTCTTGATATTTTTTTACTTTTGCTGTCAGGATGGAATTTACTAGCTATATTTGTTATGTAATCATGAGTTATTTTTCATAAATGTAAGTAGTGTATATATATATATATATATACTACTTTTTGTATGTGTTGTGTGTATATATTTATTTATTTTCAGAACGTGTAAAGCCTGAAGTGTTGGAACTTCTAAAGGATTTTATAAATGAAAATCTAAATGTTGATTCTGCTTTGTTTCAACAACAGTTGTTATCTCAGTTACGGATGCTGCTTGTTCGAATAAGAGATAGCTGTGTACAGGAATATCGTTTGAAATCTAAAAATACAGAATTTTCTTTATGTGTTTCACAGTTAGGTATAATTTTATTTCTGATACATTTGCTAATAGTAACGAAAATGCTTTGCTTCAATGCTGATCTGTTTTGAAATTAAAATTAATAATTAATTTAACTTCCATTTTATAGAGTTTGTAGAGTGGCTTGCTCAGATTGCTATCAAAAATACTTTTCCTGGAGCTTGTTACCAGAGACGTCGACTTTCTCTTCAAATCCTCGGTATTTTGTACGATGTGTTTATAGTGTCACCTCTTGGAATTAAAAGGAAAGAAAAACCATCTAGTTAGTTCACATTCTTTCAATAATACTATTTAATATTCCTATGATCAGTTAAAATAATAAAACAGTTGCTGTAAACTTTTTATTAAAGACTCAAAATGACACTCCCTTTTTTATTTTACTAATGCTTACTTTAATTATCAAATGGGATTCATTAAACTTTTCTATAGTTTTTTATTGCTACTCTAGGCATTCTTTTATATGCATATTGATATGGTTTTTGCACAAAATATTTGTTTAAAAAATATTACAATTTTTCCCAATTCAGTTTTTTCTTCAAAAAGTTTTTAAAATGCATTTTTTTAAAATCTGCATATCCTATTTTCTTAATTTATTGTACCATATTTTTATATATGTAGAGCATAGTGGAACTCTTTAAGGTAGTTTGTTTTTCTCCTAACGATTTGCTTATAATGATGCATTAGAATTAGGATAGTAATTTTCTTGTGACAAAAGGCAAAAGTCACCATTGAAATCATAATGTTTTTTTGTAAAATATGTGGCTTATGATTTGTTTCAAAAACCTATCAAAAATTCTGCAGCCAAGAATTTATGTATATATATATATATATAAATATTATATATTTATATGTATTAGATATATAAAAGAAGATAAGAAATGCTAATAAAAATAGTTACTATATAAAAATGATGCCTTAATTTTTAATATGTAGCTTTGTTAAACTATCAAATTCTGTCATGTTAATGAACCTTTAGCTCAAGCTTTTTATAGCATTTCAATGGTTAGACTGTTATCCTAAGTTGCACTTTCGAGACATTAAAATTGCAAATTAAATTTTATCAATCAGCTCAATAGAACAGGACATATAGGACTGCCCCTCCTTTCTGCAGAGTGTACAATCTTATTTGTTGTAAAAAATAAAGTAATAAAAAATGTAATAGCATTAAAAACTAAATTTTATTTTGTTATGTTCAGTTACAAGTCTGAAAGTATCAAAAAGTTGTTAAAAATATAATGATAAATAAAAGGCAGAAAAAGACAAAAATATTCCCTGTAATAATAAAACTTTAATCGTCTTTGTTGCTATTTTCGTCGTTGCTTTCTATTCCCATTGTCAGCTACTGTATGAGTCATTTTAAAAGTCTGTGTGCTAAGTCGGCATGTATTAGATGCACATTTAAACAACCATGACCTGCTTTTCATTAATCAAATTCTTTCCTTCACTAAATGATGGTTGATCTGGCAGAATCATGAAAATGCTGCAAGATTTTCTTGGGTAAATGTATCTTGTCTCAAACCACGTACAAAAGGAGATGCCTTGGCTTTACATGGGCCACAGATGATAATTTTGTGATATTCCACTGCAGATTTCACTTGAAACACATGATATTTTACATGAATTAGCTCCCCACTTCTTTGAACTCCTTGATATAATCAGTACCTACTCGTATTACGTTAAATTATCCTTTTTTGCTTGACTTCCTCATCAGTTCTTCATATTTTTCTGGCTTGTAGATTCAGTTTGGTTCTTCTTCTGATGTGCTTGGTTGTTTTGAAGTCTCGATCACATGAGAGAAATGGATGACACTTGTTAAGGAAAAAAATTTCAGTTTTATCAAACATTTTCATATCTACAAGTGCCATGAACAGAGTGTGGTTCTTGTTTTGATGTGCACAGCCAACAGAAAAATGAGCAATACCATCAGTGCTTTAAAACAGCATTGCGAAAAACATCATTGCTAAAACTAAACTACCATTATGAATGAAAAGCATTAGATTTTACCTGAGTATAAACTGTGCACAAGTGGTAATTCTGTAAAAGCTAAATTTCTCCGCAATTTTCGTAAAAATAACTGAAAGTTTTCATCTCACCGTATTTAGTCATTTTTATAAAGAAATATATTTATATTTCACTTTTAATCCCTTCATAAATGAAAAATGATCAGTATACAAACTGGTTCAAAATACCAATTGAACATTGAAGAGGACGTGGGAATTTGGGAGTTACGGATGGCACACCTAAGGTAAGACTTTGTGCTTGTAAATTTTCAAATATACGAAATTAAAGCACTGTATAATAGATACAGCACAGTTAAAAGAATAACAGCAAACCCATACTTTGATTTTACCTTATATACTGATTATCTTTTGTAAAAAGCTTTCAGTTATGGTTGTATCAATACCCAAGTTCTATAAAGAATAGAGCTTGATCTATGCCCGCCACCTATGCCGACTATATAGAATTCCACAAAGGCAAAAACAATCCCCAAATGATCCTAATTCGAAATGCATAAATTAGTGGGAAAAAATCCTCTAGAATGGCTGATTTTAAATGCATAAATTAGGAATTTTTTCCTGAAAGAAAAAATGTATATATACTTCTAGAATTCTTGAATGCAAAATTCACATATTTCAAATATGACAGTTCTAGGGAGATATTAGTTTTATGGAAATCATGGGAAGAGCAAGCTTCTATAGTATTACACACATTACAATCATTCATGTGCATAAAGATTTTTACCAGCTTGGTTTACATAGCTCTTTCTGTCACCCTTGGACTAATTATTGTATTCTTGTTGTAAAGATCTTAATTATTTTTCCATTTTCACCCTTGTAGATTTCATTTGATTCAGATGAATTGAATTCCATTAGAAATTATTGGAAAGAGCCCCCCCCATGAGCAAGCTAAAAATGGGTATTTGTGACATAAACAATCAAATTTGTTCAGTAAACACTATCAGAGGGAAAGTTGACTTATGGTCACATACTAGCCAGTTTGAGCCCCTTCGGTAAAAAATGTCTTCTTGGTATATTTAACACTTGCTGGAACATTGGACAGCTTCCTAGAGATTGGAAGTATGTTCTTATCATCCTCATAAGAAAACAGAAAAAACAGGCTAATGATCCAGACAGTTACAGGCCTATTTATTGCCTTGACCAATATTTCATGCAAGATTATGTAGAGGATTGTCCTGAGTCCTAATACCTTGATCTAAACAACTTGCTTCTTCCTGAAGAGTATGGTTTTAGGAGGAGACACTGCACAATGTATCATGTTTTATTTTTTAATCAAAAGATTAGGGATGTTCAGAATCAGAGTCCCGCAAACCACATTGTGGTTGCCCTTCTTGATCTATCTAAGGTCTTCAACAGGGCTTGGAAAAACAAACTTCTTTATAAACTGCAGTTATAATATCAGGGAAATCACATCCTGCCTTGTTGACCTTTAAGGGCCAGGTATATTAGAGTGAAGTTAGAGACAGCATTTCTGGAAAACTCAGACTAAGCCAGGGTTATTACACAGGGATCATTGCTTAACTCCACAATGTTCTCCCATTTTATTAAGGCTGGGAGTAATGTCAAATACTGTATGGGTTTGTATGATGATGATATAATTACCTGGAGAAGCAATTCGAGTCTCACCTCTGCTCAGGAAGTTATTAATTCATTCTTCCTAGATCAAGAATTTTGCAGTGGAACACAAGATAATTTTCAGTCCCTCAAAGTCATGTTTCCAGTATTTTTACCACCAATAGACATCTGTACAATCTGGAACCTGACATCTTTCTTCTAGGTAGGAAAAGGAATTGTGAAAAACATCCAAGTACATGGCATATATTTTGGATCAGGAGTTTCTCAGCTGAGCTCATATTGACAATTTGGTTTCAAGAGGTAAACAGACACTCAAAATTTTAAAATATATATCTTGCAGAGACTGGGGCTCGAATGCTTGGACCCTGAGAAGCACATACATTGTTGCCTGTCCTGGAATATGGTGTTCAGGTTGTAAGGTTTTAGTTAAACTAACCAAGTTTTATTTTAAGATAAATCTGTCTATCTCCTCTCTGCTTCAACTTCCCGTCAGAAGAAGTGTGCGGTTTCAGCTTATGCTAATTTTGAAGTATAGCCAAGTACTATTTAAGCCAGAGGTAGAAACCTCTCGGTGTGTGAGAGCTTAGACTCAGATCACGGTTATTCCGCTCAACGTTCGCCTGACCAGCTAGCAGTTTAAATTTATAAGCCATAGTGCTTACTACGTGATTGCATTGTAAAACAAATTAAAGTCCGTTAGTATTTAGTATATTTTGCTACGCACCCTTTTAGGTAGAGGCCAATCTCCGCGAATCGCTCTGCGGAGCAAAGTTTGAATTAAGTTCTATTTAAATTTATTTAAGTTTATTTGATTGTTAAGTTTGACCCAAGTGCGGTCTTTTACGTTCTGTATCTCTCCCGAGTTGGGAAGTTTGTATTTAATCGTGATTTAATAAAAGAGGATTTCAAATCCCTTCACGTGCAGTTATTATCCAGCCCAGCAGTTACATCAGAACATAGCGTACCTTCCGCTCCCTGTTCCAGTTCAGGACTTAGAACGTAAGGATAAGAACCCTTTACAGAATTTACCATGTTCTCAAAGAATACACACAGAATGCTAAGTCCTGATAGTGGCGCCCGCACAAAAAGAAGAGGATGGCCTCAACAACAAGAAGACGAACCTGAGACACCTGCTGTACCTGTCCAGAATCCTGAGATAGCACCTCCTGGCATAGAAGGATTCGGCTACATCGTACAAACCATGCGAGCAGCCATGAAGCCAGCGGCAAGTTTTGACGGCAAGACAGCCGTAATCAATTTCCTGGAAAAGCTAGACTCCCACTTCATGCTATATCCAGTCCACGAATTTCAGAAAGTCGCTCTTGCTACCAGCGCTTTGAAGGGCCAAGCGCTAAGTTGGTTCAAGTGCATTGGAAAGAATCTCTTGGGGGAACCAGGAAGCCCCACATACACGTATGAAAATTTCAAGAATTCTTTAGTGAAAGCATTTCCCGTGGTGCGAGATCGAGCCAGATTGGAAGCTGAACTCTTTAGTCGATATCAAGAAAGAATAGAAGATTTGTCTAATTTTATTTTGAGAAAAATTCAAGTTTTCAAGCTTTTGTATGGAAGTCGCCCTTTAAAAAGGGGAGTATATAAGGTATATCTCCCACAGTCTTAGCGTGCCTTCGTGGTGTAATGGTCAGCACACTGAGCCGGTATTTCAGAGGTCCGTGGTTCGATTCCCGGCGAAGGAATTGCATATTTTTCATGTCTCCTGCAACCAAAAAAACCTAATGTCTCTACAAGGTGTATTAGGCCGCTTCTGTGAGCAACCTAGATAAACTGGATAGGATACAACACTTGTCTGCCAGAGCCGTTACTGGTCTCTGCAATATCCGCCTGAGGGACATTGTCCTGTATGAGGTCGATCTTGAACCCTTCAGACTCTGGACTCTTAACTGCCTATATTTAACAGGCAGGGAATAAAGATATGTAGAGAAACCTGAGTACTGCTTCATGTTTTGGGCAGAATTCATTGCTATTGTGGAGGCTTTGAGGAGGTGTCAATGTGGGAGTCAGTACTTTTTTTTAACGGCTTGCACTACCGTTTCTGGGCTTTTGCCACTACTAAGGCTGGAATGAAATGAGGAAATAACCAAATTAAAATAAGAATTATGTTTTACATATTTTTATATAGACAAACAGATAATTAGATAGGTATAGATATATGCGCATTTTTGTATTAATTTACTTTTATTTCAGTTTTGTTTTCTAAGTTTTTGCTTTTTAATTTTTTAAAAAATTTATGCCTTCTTGTTAGATAATGTATCGCTCCTAGTTTATATTAATTTTATATTTTATTTGTTTCCTTTATATATATCTATATATTGTGAAATTTATTGAAATGTA
>KK120266.1:87831-108526 GCA_000611955.2 Stegodyphus mimosarum | reverse complement strand
TTCTAAATAAATAGCCAAATAAATGTGAAATTCGTAACAATATTCTCTAAAACTTTAACGAATTTTTCATTAACAAACTCAAAGATTTCAAAGGCAGCAATACCAACGTTGTACAGAAAAACATTATAATCTCCAGTGCATGAGAGTGTGTACCGAAATTTCTAAAGATATGCTCAGTTTAAAATTATTTTGCGATATTGCTGTTGAACTGAATTTTATGGTTTAAGTGCGAAGCACATGGTATTTAATAAATAAAGGTAACACACAAAATGTTAAATAAATGCCCCTTTGGACGTAATTAAAGTGTGAAACCTTTCAGATTTTTGTTTTCCTTTTTTTCCCCTTCCTTTTTTTTTTTTTTAAAAAAAAAAAAAAAAAAAAAAAGTAAGAGCTTGAAAGTGTTATTATTTTTTCATTGTGCAAATTTCATGGCCTGACAAAATTGAAATTGTTCACTTACAGTAAAAAGCCTCATGTTGAAACAATTCGGAGAAAAATGTATATATTTTAATCTTACATATTTTTTTCTTTGTTAAATAATTGTAAAAGTGTCTTAAGTCGCATTAATTTATGATAGAATAGTAATCATAGCAATTTATTTTGTATCATTTGGTATTAGTATTTGAATGCTTCAAATGTAGTGTATGATTTTATGCATTGATTTCTATAGGTGTCTCACACTGGTAAGTATGTCATAATTGCTTTTGCTTAAATTTTTTCAGGTGTTAAATTATACCTAAATAAAAAGTTGCAGTTTTTAGTTCTTGAATATTTTTTTAAAGGTAAAATATTTGAAAGACTAATTTTAAAGGTAAAATATTTGAATGACTGTTTTATTTAATTAATCAAAATAAGTACAGTTATGTCTTGATATACAATCATAATCACATCAAGATGTACAATCATGTCTCTATATCTACAGTTTCAGTTATTTTTAGTTTGAAACTGGATCCTGCCATAAAAAGTCCATGCGACGTGATAACAGACTATAACATTATGACATTTAAAAGCCAAGTATGTTGATCTTCTTTCATTAGTTGGAACCATTAATACCTATATGCTCATTTTGGATTGGTGTAGCCATTATGAAGGAGTAAAAATGTTCAGCTTGTATTCACTTTGTGTGGGTTTTCGCCATATAGGCTACTTCTGAATTTCATGCTCTCCTTTTATGGCATTGTACTTCATGGCTGAAAATGTAATAGCAAGAGACTGTAGCTATCATTTATTAAATGTAATTATTAAGCTATCATTTATTAAGTATAAATCCTCTCTCTTAATTCCTGTTTTCACATTTCTTTGTTAAATTTGCTTCAACTTGTTTCTAGCATTCTTTTCATTCTTACTACTGCAATGCAAATGATATTTTTTCGCTATTTTGTTTAAAAAGAAAGAAGAAAAATTGGTTATATTTTTCCTTATAGCGTATAATATTGAAGCTACATTATAACACAATATGAAGTTTGAGATCTGGGATTATCAGGATTTCAGCAGTTCTGGATTTTGAAAATTCCCAGATTTTTTGTCATCAGTTTAAATCTAATAAGATTACTTATCGAAATCATAAAATTAAAACAACAAAATATTGAATAATTTACTCTACTATTTCACAACAAATATTGTGAAATAGAGCATTTATGATTTTAGAGGAAGCAAAAAAATAAGTTCAATATTAGCAATTGTTTTGTTTTATTAAAAACTTTTCTCAATATGAGTTGTTTAATCAGTGTCGTTTTATATATTAATACATTCTTTTTAATTTTATAGAGATATATAATTTTTTATTCGGTAACAAAGTTTCATTGTTCAAGTGAAATAACTGCCATTCCTGTTAAGTAATCTACCATGAATTCCAATTTTTGTGTGCCCAAATATCCAGAATCCTACATCCATTGAATTCCTATTTCCTTAAAATAATAATGAAGCTGAGCATTATTGCCTATTAAAAAGTTATTACCAATTGCATCCCTAAGCAACTTGACACAAAGATCAGGAACCTCACCTCTATATATTTTAGCATTTGTAATTGCACTGAAAAGAATGTCTAGATCAGTGTGACCATTCAGAATGATGCCCATCCATACCATGGTTAGACCAACCCTTCTTTGGATGTTTTCAGGGCTATTGCATGGGTTTTGCTTCTCTAGATTTTAGCACTTCTGTAATTACTCTCCAAATAAACCAAAAAGACTTATTAGTAAAGAGAGCTCAACTGCAGTCCATGGCACTCTTGTTACAGTCATCTCTGCATCACTGCAACTAGGCACATTTCACAGCCTGTATTAGAAAGGCACAAACCATGGTTTTCTTGCATTCAGCTTTCTTTTATGCAACCTGTTGCTTATGATAAATCTGAATGGTCAAGTTTCTGTAGTTGCAGAAACCTGTATTGCGGGGCATGAGCCTATATAGCCCTTGCAATACCGGCTGATATCCGTTGTCTATTTGTTTTAGCATTAGTTGTTTTCATTTAGTTGTTGCTAGATAATGATCTTGAGAGTCTGTTGTGGCACATTTACCTTGACCTAGTTGTGTGCATGCATCGGTACATCAGCAGTGTCTTTAAATTGTTTGCAGATTCTTGACATGACACATATGGCTATTTTATGTCTTTACTGAACTGTGACAATGTTTGCTGAACTTCCATTCTTTCAACTGCACACTATATCTCTTAATCCATCAGATGCCTTTTCAATAACATGTTTCCCTTCCACATACAAAATTTTTTATCCAACTGCTTGTACAATCCTTGAAATTAAAATGTGCAACACTTTGTTTCTCTCCTCTCCAGACATGCCAAAAGAATGGGTGTAAAAATTTGCATATTTCTGTGTAACAAATGTATGATGCCATTGACCTTAAGCTACCAACTATTTTTCATTAGATTTCACTTAGTGTAATTGACATAACACACCTTTTTATAGCTGTTCATTTAATTTTTCTTGCCTGTGTAGTATAGAACATGGTAAGTTTTGTGATTACTGTATTTAATTTTTGTAATGTCTCACAATGTATTATCAACGTACAGAACAACAAAACTTCTCCACTTTTAGGTGCATTACACAAAAATCCTTTTTTATGTAGTATTAGTTGGAATTAGTTTTATGTAATATTTGTTTCCATGTAGTGTCCTTTTTCATGTAGTATATTATTGTATTATCCATGGTTTCACATAACTTCAGTGAGTCATGAAGTATATTATTCATGAATAGGATGGTATATCTTTTTTTTTTCTTTTTTTTTTTTTAAATTTTGAAGAACATCCATTCTGCAGCTATATTGTATTAATTTTATACAAGTTTTTTCATTTTTGTGTGGTTTTTAGTCTTATTATTATCCAAGATGTCATTAACCTTACCAATAAAATTATCCAAAGCTTCCTTTTTGGCATGCTAGGGTTGTTGTGGTTTGGTTTATTGAATTATGGCAAAGCACCTGAGGGCTATCTGTCCAAGGGGAGGGATGCTTTTTTCAGAGATTGGCCTCACATACGTTACACATGGGAAAAAACATGAAGAGGTTTATGCAGCCACTGGGATTTGAAAATTCGATTGAACTACCAGTGTTTAGCAACTTCCTGACCAAATTTCAGTGTTCATTTGGCCACTGGTAGTCCTGGTTTGTTGAGAATTTTCTTTTGCTGTTTATCTTTGTTTCCGTAGGTCTGGAAATGATAACTGCTGTAATCCTTTCTATAGATAGGTTAAAGAAAAAGGAGCAACTTACTACTTGAATTTTCTGTATAAGAGCTCATACAAAAGTACCATGAGCAATAGTAATCAGAATAAATGCTTTCTTTATTTTCTGTTTCTTTTCAAAAATAACAATTTTTTATTTTATTTCTTTTAGAATATTTGTGAATGAGAAAAAATTAACAAGTGCAGAATATTGCCTTGCTCTAAGCTTTCTAAAAGATCTTATTAAAACAGCTAACTGTCAACTGAATTCTGCCAAAAGAGATCTTCTGATGGCTGCTTCACAGTATCCTGTTCATGGTATATTTTATCTATCTATCTACTTTGATGTATTTTTATATGAAAATATGTGGGTATAAAATTTTAATTTTAAATTATAGTAATTTTAAACTGTAAAGCCTTTTTTCATTTATTTATTTAGTTAGTTATGTTCCCTCTCTAAAAATAGCAGTATATTTATTATAAATCTTTCTGAAACTATGCCATTTCAAAATTAATTCCTCTCATATGATTCTTAATATTAATGATGTTAATTTCTTATGTAAAACCAAAAGTGAAGCTAAAGTCTTTTAGCCAATATTAAGAAACATATTCAGACCAAAATTTTTAGTTCAAGAAGTAAAATGGTATTATTATTTCACTATTCTTAATCAATATAAATATTGTCGCATACAGGTACATAATAGCTTGAATGCATACAGACTAATGATAGCTTGATTTACCAAAAGAAACACTTCACAATTCTGAAACTTTCCACAAAAATAGTTGTATAGCTCTTCGTAGTATTACAGAATGCAGTCAGTAGTTGCACTTGAATTTTCTGAGAATGTTAAACACAATACAATGCAACGGACATGTAAAGAGGAAGCTCACAGAGAGAGATTTCAATACTCCATACTTATGCTAAACTAAACAGCTACTGATAAACTGATGTTTTCTTTGGTCTTACATAGTTTTCACCCAGCTGATGATGTATTTCTGGTACTTTATGCTTCTCAAAATTATTGGAAGTCATATGAGGGCCGAATACGATTATAGTTTCACAGAGCATCAATTACAGTTATTCATTTACAATACTGTTACAGTTGTACAGGGACAAGACCAAAATGTTGCCTAATGGCAGCCAATTTTTGGTGACTTTTGATGATTTATCGCCAGAACTGTTGCCAGCTTGGCAATATCTTAGCAAATTAGCGAGATAGCCAATGATAAATAGGCTTGTTCCTGTTTTCTTATTTTTCCAGCAGAGTATAGTTTCTGTTAGCTTTCCATGTTACAGTATACAGAAAAATACAGCAATTTCACATATAATTTTACTGAAATTATCTATCTATGTACAAAATTCGTAACAATTTTGTTGTCTTCTCTTTTCTCTTGCTTGCCTTTAGGCTATGAACATATCATCAACAACCACTTCTTTCTTTGATGTTTGTAATGTTATGAATTCAGTATTTAGCAGTACTGGAGTGTCGTTAGCATCCATTTAATTACCTGTGTTTTTAAATATGTTGTATGAAGAATGAAACACTCTTCAACTTGCTTTAATCCCGTCATTATTGTCACCATCCAGCTATCATATACTTTATCTATGAGAGACTCAAAATTTTTATCACATGTACATATAAGAGTGTGTGTATTTTAAAAGATAATAATAAAGTTCACATATAATAATTAAAACTAACTTAGTAAACTTAGTGGTGCAACAGCTCTAGTGGGCCATGGCCTGCAGTGCCCAATATATACTTTTCTGACCATGGGCTCCGGGGTGCATGAGCATATGCCCTGAACAAGTGGTCAGCTTGTTGCAGGAGTCCTAGTATTTAGTCCCCAAGCGAACTTGGTACTCATTTTATTGACCTACTCAAGGAATGAAAGGCTGAGTTAACCTTGCCCAGCCCGTGGATCGAACACCAGACCTGTGGTGCTGCTGTGCAAGGTGCTTTCCACTGCACCGCTGGGCCTCACAGATAATAATTAATATCTTAAATATGTGTTGAAAGTTAAATGTCCCAATCTATTAATCTAAAATGTATAATTCTATTTTAAATTTACTTATTCATATTTGGCTACTGAACATGAATAAGGAAATTTAAAATCATCTTATTGTTTTGAATAATTTTGAGGTATCATTAACAAACAAACTGCTCGTTTTAAAAAGGAAAGTGTTATTTCTTGCAATTGTAATTCCTTCCGAATATTAGTCATAGGAAAGAATTTCAAAACATTGTAAAATTATATAAACCAAATTTAATGAGTTTTGTTTCCATTCCTAAGTTGTGTATAACTTTAAAAAATAAGTTCTTTGTTTGATGAGCTTTCTAAATTAATCCTTAATTTCCTTTTTTTTTTTAGGCTTTCTGCTTGCTCTTCAGTATTGTTTAGCAAATTCTAAGGGTTTTCTTCTGAACTTATCACAAACTAATATTGATGAAACTGTGCAGCTCCTGCAAAGTATATTTTGTCTTTGTGTTGAAACTATGCAGTATATGCTAAATGTAATGAAAGGAAATGATGAAAAAGAAAATTGTAAGAATAAAAGATTTTTTTCTTTCTCTTAAAAATGTGTGAATTTTTCAATGAGAGGAAAAGCCTTTCACGTAAGAATTAAAAATGTAATATGTCTTATTTTAGGTCCGTCATTCTTAGATATAGGACATGCTCTAGAGAAAGTAATATTAGCCAAATGTACCACTTTACATGAGGATGATTCAGCTTTTACTGAAACAAAAGGCAATCATTGTGTGTATGATAATTATTCTTCAGAATATGAATTAATCTTGTCATGTTGTTGGCATAGTATTAAAGTAAGTTTATTTGCTAGTTCATATAGTACTTATGGCTTTTGCTATGAATCATTTTTCAAATTTGTAATCTCTTTTCTTTGTGATAACAAGGTACTTGTATGATAAATTTTTAAATCTTTTATTTAATAAGATTGTGCAGAAAAACCTGTTAAATATAGAAATCTCTGTCATCCTTCATTTATTAATGTATCATTTTACCTCTGTGAAGTGCATCCTGCTTGGCATATATGAATATTTACGTACACATCACTATTTTTAGAATTTGTTATTGTCTTATACTTGAACCCCACTATAATGAACTCCTGGATATAATGTATGAAACTTTTGCTATCATCCAATTTCCTATGCACTTAATATTATTTTATGCTGCTATAATGAACCTCCAGAGGTATCAAAATTCAGATATATTGAATTGTATGGATATTTTAAATGAAAACTTTTTTGTATTCTTCATATTTCTTGTAGAATTTCTGCAAGTTTAACTAAAAAATTTACTAACCCGTAAAATCATCTATGTTTAGGATTTGCATTCCAACTGTAAAAGAAAACACTTTCATGTTACTTGCCCCCCCATTGCCTCTTTTTTTCTGTGTTTCTAAATAAAGCTTCTGGAAGACAGATGGGAAGCCAATTAATTCTATGAGAATTATCACACAGTAAACATATCTTATAGAACCATATGGTTGAGGTGCTGGTGTGCTAATGGAGGGACCTCACTGTAATAACTGGTGTTGGTTGTGTTTAGGTTAGTTTTTGTTTAAACTGCATGTTGAGCTAAAAACACATTTATTATAAATCTACAAGAAGCTTTATTAACAATTTAACTGTGCAATTGGCAATTAATATTGAAAGCATAGAAGTGCTTATTCACAGGTATTGTCCTTATTAGGCAAGACTCTCTCTGGTTGAAAGTTTTAGTATATTCTGAGTACTTACTCTGTCTGAAATTTTTTGCAAGGTGAATTAGTCACATTTTTTAAATTTTTAATTTATATTTTATGTCTTCTGATTCATTGCAGTTTAAGGCAGTATCAGAGAACCTATAGGATCATTGGTGGGTCAGCCCTCTGAATTGGAGAGACCTTGATGACAGATACAGTACAGATCACTAAAATTCCCTGACACTGGCTGTGAAATTATAACTCTTCTAATGTCAAGTAGTGGCATTAATGACCAAGTTATTGCTTCTGAAGTTTTGGAACATATCGTTTCATATCATCGAATAGTTGAAAGATTGCAACTCAGTACTTGATGGGACTGCACACAGGAATTTCTTATCTTTATGTGGTCCACTGCATACTCCCCTTCCAGTATCATCGTGATGATAAGTAAAAATCAGGGAAATGCACATGTCTGCCGGACCAAGTTTGAGGAATATTTTGTTGGATGTAGTTTGCAGATACAGCTTTTAAAGTATCAAAGAGCTAAGTATGTATGTCTTTATGAGACATGAATGCTAAATCACACTGTCAGTTGATACTAGTATCATTTTTCCCTCAATGAATAATTTGAAAATTTTTGCACCATGTTTGAGCACTTAAAAGGGTTTCAATTTGGTTTGGTTTATTGCAAAGCACTCAAAGGCTATTTGCCTAAGGGGAGGTATTCATAGGGAACTTTCTAAGGGAAACTGACTCGTTTACATGATATACAGAGGGGGGACCATGAAAATGCCCATGTAGACACTCTGTTTGCCTAGACTCGAACCCTGGACTGATCTAGCAATGCTCAGTGACTTTACATGGACTGCACTTTGAAAGGGCATTGTAAAGTGGTTATAGTGGATGTCTTACTGCATCATGTCACACAAACATATGTGAACACATTTTCAAATCTTTGTGAATAAATACTGCTTTTGCTGCATATGATCCAGTTGATTTTGGTTGAAAATTTAATTGTACTTCTGTTCACAAGTTCACCAGCAGTGCAACCAGTTTTTTCTTTGAGAGCTATTTTCAGACCAAATAACGCAGTTGGTAAAATTTCTGTCCATCTTTGAGTTTTGTTATACATCAATACAGATTTTAGAAGACAGTGAAATTTGTCAACTAAGAAATTGCTTTGAGGATGATAAGCAGTTGTATGTATTTATTGCACACCTAAGTATTGTTAAAGCCTTAAATGAACAAGATTAAAATTTACATCCTTTATTGGTTGTAATAGTAGCTAGAACACCAGAGTAAGAGATCCAGTCTTAATAGAAAGCCTCAGCTATTGTTGTAGCTTGAGTATTAATGATGGGATTTCAGTCTATATAATGAATCGATTGATAGCTGTTAGACAATATGTGAATCCATTTAAAGATGGAAGTGAGCTGATAAGATCTAGATGAATGTGTTGAATTTGCATAGAAGTTTCACTAAATGATTGTTAAGGAGCTGAGGTGTGTTTTTGTATTTTACTTTTTTTATGTGGAATATATTGTTTTACAAATCAATTAACATTGATACTGTGTGTAATCTCTGAAATAAATTTGATTTGATATCTCTTATTCTTCTTCATGTTGTAATTTGGATGGCCAGCAGTGTATTTATATCTTTTCATGGAATTGCCACCACATGAATATGATGAGGTTGGCTGATGTTTATTTTGTCATTTTGCATTCCATGTAAGGATTAATAATGTCCAAATTTTTTGTTAACTTGCAGATATTCTTATTTGGTAGTTGCTAAATCATCCATTTAAGCAGTTGAAAATCTAGGGAGAGAAAATTCCTTAATTGATGTTCATTCCTCTCACTTGCTTGAAATGATGTCACTGTGTGGCTATCCATGATGGCTACCACAAATGGGTTACCACATTTGGCAACTGGCATCCCAATAGCAGAAAAGTACCTACAAATGTATAAATTGCGAATTGTTAATATAAGATTTGTATTTATTAAATAAATATTATTTATTATCTTCAGTCTAATTACTCTGCGTTAAAAGCTAATTTATAAAAAATACTAGCTCACTGCTTTTAGCTTCTTGGCTGAAGCTTGTCTTAACTGAAAATATGAATTTGCAAGACCTTTGTAAAGTTCACATTAAAAAAAGGCACGCTGAGAAAATTTAAAACAAATTGGACAGAAATTGATATGCATATAGGTTTCGACGGAAAATGCAAAATTTTACGTTTTGGCTGCCAATGAATGAATGGTTGTCACTACAGCGCATCTGATCTGTGCAACTGGCAGGATATTTAAGAGGAGAAATTACGATTCCAAGTCATAAATTCTTCACGAATTTCATTCCATGTACTCTGGTAGACAGTAACTATGCCTTGCATATTGGTGCGTGAACAATATGCGCAGATGTCAGAATTTGAGCGAGGTTGTGTAGTTGGGCTCAAAGAAGCCGGTTGGTTTTATCAGCGAATAGCTTGACATTTGAGCAGGAGCGATGCCACTATTAGACAATGTTGGCAAGAATGGATGAACCATGGCCGCACTCAGCATCATGAAGGAAGCGGTAGGCCTAGAGAAACGACAGAACGTGAAGGCCGAGCAATCGTCAGAGTGGCACTCACAGGCCCAGATGCATCATTATCGTACATGCAACTAGTGCTTCAGTGACCGCAAGGACCATTCATAGATGGCTCACAGAAAGGGAGCTGAGGTCACGGCGCCCCTTGTGCCGACTACCATTGACTTCTGTACAATGTCAAGCCCGTTTGCAGTGGTATCGGGCTCGTTCACACTGCAACATCACAGACTGGAGTAGAAGTCTTCAGTGATGAGTCCCGCTTTGAACTGAGCCCCGATGACCAGCGAAGGCGAGTCTGGAGGCGCCCCGGACAGCGGTGTGTTACCAACCTGACTGTCTTCCGGCAGACAGGCCTTCAACCAGGAGTGAAGGTCTAATATGCCATTTCATTTCATAGTAGGACCCTTTTGGTTGTCATCCGTCGCAACCTTACAGAACAGCGGGGCTAAGGCCCGTTATGTTGCCTTTCATGTCACGCCACCATGGGCTTACATTTCAGCAAGATAATGCCCACCCCCACACTGCACATGTTTCTACTGCTTGCCAAACATTACCTTGACCAGCAAGGTCACCAGATCTCTCTCCTATTGAACACGTTTCGAGCATTATGGGCAGGGCCCTCCAATCAGCTCGGGATGCTGACGATCTAACGCGCCAGTTAGACAGAATTTGGCACGATATCCCTCAGGAGGACATCGGCAACCTCTATCAATCGATGCCAAGCCGAATAACTGCTTGCATAAGGGCCAGAGGTGGACAAACGCATTACTGATTTTTTCACTTTGTGAAGCTCTATCACTTCAATAAATCATCCAATTTTTCTCAAACTGTAATAATTTATTTTTCTGTACATGTACATCACTTCTACCGATTTTCGTCCCATCCTGATAACTCCTTCTTGGTGCGTCATTTTTTTTTTGTCTGAGAGTGTATTATCAAAATTATTTTTAAAAAAAATTTCATTTTCTTTGCAAAATTTCTGTCATTTGCTTCTTTGTTACAGGTTGAATATAATGATTTAAAATTTGTTTGCTTCAAATAACATTTTAATAAAAATGTTGCAGAATAAGTTTAATTTAACTAAAATAAATCCATCATTTTAATTAAAGATTATAGCAAATATTTATGATTGGTATCAAAATGACATTGGCAGCTATTGTCAGATGATGGCAAAGCTGACTGGTCTAGTTTTAATTCTATCTGCTAATTCAGCTTAAATCTTTCCATTACTTTTATTGTGTACTAATACAGAATCTCTGAATAACCGAAAAATATCAAAAAGTAAGTTTCATAAAAACATATTATATTGTGTTTAATGTTGCACTTTATTGACACTATTTCAAAACCTTGTATCAGCAAATTTTTAACTAGCAAAGTTTATTTGAAAGTTAAGTTCTGCAAATTTTAGATTTCTTTATCCTTTACTTAGTTAAATAAATAAAGAAAGAATAAGTAATTCATTTCAGTTTATATTTAAAATAAAATTGATAGTTAAACTTTTTATTGCATAATTTACTGTAAGTTGTGTTTGTTTATTACAGTTTAACTACAGTTTTATTAAATAATACATTTCTTCATGTTTCGACTAAAAATTATTCTTTTTTCAGAATAGTTGCTTTTTATTATGTGAATTTTCATCTTGCATTTCTCCTTTAAAATTGGACTATGATCTCAAAAAGCATTTTATTCAAGAAATTGCTTCTATGCTATCTTCAGTTTTAATTACCTGTCGACATAGAGTACGTATTGACATTCTATAAAAATTTCTCATCTTTGTTTGAAAGTGATTCTGTGTTTGAAAATTTGCATAATTAATATATTTTCTCCCTTTGCCTGAGACAGGTTCCGAACTGATTTCATCATTAGTCAGGAAAATGAGATATAAAAATTAGCCATCGTATTTTGTTCTCTTTTTATTTTTTATTTCTTAAATTTTTCTTTCAGATTTTATTTGCCATAATTTGTTATAATACAACTTTTGATAACATCAGGAAGGGAACTATATATTTATGGAATTTGAAATTAACAGCAACTACAGATTTAGTGCTAAAAGTATTTAAAAAAATCTAATGTGACCACGTTATTTTCCATGTACTTATTCCTTACTTTGTATTTCCTTGACATAGAATTGGCAGAATAGCAACGAGCTTTAAGTAAACTATCACTAATGTATTGGTTGTAAGTAAAATCCAATTTGTTTATAAACTCTATGGCTTAATGCTAATAACACTACTCATCTTTTATTATTCTATTTTCCCATGTAGTAGACAATGATAATTATATGTGCTCATGTACACATCTGTTCTCATGCCTTGATTGTAGTATATCCTTTGGTCATATATTGTTTTAGATTCAAAAATCATTGACTTGAATGTCACAAAATTTTTATAAGCAGCATATCTTTAGAATTCCCAATAGAGTGTTAAGTGTTGCCACACATTTCTTTTTCAGTCTTTTCTCAGTTTATGGTATCATTATTCAAGTTTCTTAGTAAGATTACCAACTTTTTTATTTGTCATTTTAGCTTTATTAATTAAACATTATTATTTTTTTATTTATTTTAAACATTATTATTATTTTAGCTTTATGTTTTAAACATTTTTAAACATTGATTACTTTCTTCGCACTTATACGACATAAAATTCAACCTCAAAATCTTTAAAATCAGCATATCTTTAAAATTTCCAATAGGGTGTTAAGTGTTGCCATACATTTCTTTTTATACTAACTGTATTATATATGTCTGCTGCATTATTTCTACAAAAATAATGCCTAGCAATAACATTTGGTGGAAGCATCCTTTTATTTGAAAAGTAATTTGATACAAAATTCAGGATTGAGGCTAATACGTTTAATTGCTTCATAATGAGAGCTCGTTTTAATAATGAATTTATTCTCATTGCATTTGGCATAATTCCAAGAATACATTTAATGTTTATAATTGTAATTTGTTGTTTCCAATCATGTACCTATTTTAAATGCCAAATTTGAGTTGCTTTGGATTATCTCATAAAATATTATTTTACAAAAGTCTGTTTAGAGCTTCAAATAAAGTATTACTTCTGGTTTATCAATTTTAACTGAAATCTAATGCGTTGTTCCCATTGATATGAACGTCTTAAATACTAAGATGACAAGTTTTAGTTGTATTTCAAACTTATTTTAATATAGTTATATTTTAATGCATTTCTGTTCATTAAAGACTGTTAAATAAAGACTTCATGTAAAATATCACTTCTGGTTGTCTAGTTTTACCCAAAATCTAATCAACTCTGTATATGAATGCAGTAAGCTTAAAAATGGGGGGGGGGATTTGGGATGTTTAGTGTAAGAGATATCTAGGAGAAAAAATGTCACACACATACAGACAGATATGTTTGTAAAAGTATTAAAAACAGGCTGTGGGAACACTAATTCATGCTTATTCACTGTTGAATTTTTAGATTGGTACACCTTCCTTGGGAATATATATAAGTGTTTGTGTGTGTATGTGAGTGTGTGCACATGTCCACTTATTCACCAAAAATTAGCTACTGAATTTTTAGACTGATATACCTCCCTTAGGAATATATATAAATATGTGTGTATATGTGTTTTTATCATTATGATTTTAAATTCTTGCATTTAATTCTTTAAGTTGTTCCATCTAAGCCTTTTTGAATTGATCTTAAATACTTAACCAACAGAAGCTGTCTTATGTAGGAGAAACTAATTTTCAGACAAAACACTTTGATTTGAGATAAGATAGAAGATGCAGCCATCTTTTTAATATACAAACAACCTTCAAAAGCATTAATATAAAAGCTTTAAAAAGTACTTTTAAAGTACACAATTATATGTTAAATTAGTAACATATAATTGTATTCTTTTTTTTAGCATCTGCACAAGTCAATTTAAGAGGTAAAAAATATCCCAGAACTATAATATAAATTAATATTTTTAAGTTATTTTATTGCACCATACGTCTGTATTCAAATTGATGTTAAATTGGTTTAAGCCCCTTTCTTTCCTCACAAATATAATGCAGCTAGTAGGACAAAAATGAATATTTTCAATGTTTATGTATTGTAACATCTGTTGTCAATTAATAATAATTTTTGTAATTGCAGCAGTCTGAGATTACTTCTTTTCAGAGGATGGTATTTACTTTTATTTTTACAACCATTTATTTCCTATATGTTGTACAAACTGAATTCTTGTTATTTTTGTGTGTGGGGGGGTTGGGTGCAGAATGGGGAATAATAACAGACATTTTAAATTACTACCATAAGAAAGTGAGTTATTGAATGCATTAAAACTAGGGCTTATAAATTTCTATTCTTGTGTTTAGCATTTTTAATTCAATGAAATAACTGGCTGAATTGAATTTATAATTCCTTCCTGAAGAAAATGAAAACTAGGCAGAAATCTCTTCCCATCATTCATTTTTCATCTTTAATCATCTTTTATCAAAGCCTGCTTCAAACTGTGCTTGGGTAACAAATATTTGCATTATTCTTTTTTATAAATCATATCACAATTGGCTTATCTGATATTCATTTTCATTATATAATTAGGGTGTTGTTGATGCATGTAGCCTTGCATTAGCAAAATTTTGTGCCTACTTGACAAAGAATGAGCCTTTGCATGAAGAAATCTGTAAACATTTATTGGACTTGGTAAGAATAAAAATATTTTGTATTATATATTCTAAGAATTATGCAAGTTCTTTGTTAATAATTTATTTAACGTTTTGCTTAAGGTTTATTTCTGATAGTTAAAAATTAGATTAGCTTTAGAAAAAGAAATATTAGTAAACATAGTGAGATTTAAATATTGAGACAACAGTTCTCTTTCTCTGTTGAAGAATAAATAGAGGCTGCCCATTAGACCAAATAAGACTTATTTAAATACACAGGAAAATATATTGACAGAGAACTAGATAATTACAAAAGAATTGCTCAGTAAAATGCAGCTAACAATTATGAACCATCATTGACTTGTCAGTCATAGTCTCGATAAGGTTTGCAGACCTAGATATGAGTGAATAATGTTTTACATGTTATCTATTGAAATAATGCTAATAGCATTATATATAGGGTATGTGATTACATCTACTACTAATAGTATTAAATTAAAACAAAAAAATTTTTGATATTCTAACACTATGTAAAGGATTTACTTCTAAGTTTTGTAAAAGATTAGGACTGTGTAAAAACGTTATATCGCCTAACATTGTTATTGTAAAATATGGTTCTAAAATTTTACACCCATTATTTGGAGCTTAATCCATTTGATTTTTAACCTTCTGTATTTTAATGAACATTTTAAATTATCCCTTCAAATTAATATAACAAAATATAATGTGGATATATTTGAAATAGAATTCAATTCTTTTTCAACTAATATTTTTTTAATTATATATGTAAAGCTATATTTGTTTATTATAGGTATTTGTTTCATTATCAGATGCTTCATCTACTTCAGTAACAAGACGGTCAGCTGGTTTTCCTCTATTATTTCAGGCTGTAGTGTCTAGTGAAGAAAATAATATAAATGTGAGCATGGTTTCAATACAGGATTGTAAGAATGACATACAATCAAATTTCATTATGTTACGAAGTAAAGATGCCTATACCAAATTTATATAAAAATAAATTACATAGCCATTTGTATATTAGCTTGTATAAATAACAAAGCTTGATACATGTTTAAATTCATCATTAGAAGTGACACCTAATTTAAAAAAAAAATTCTATTCAATATATTTTTAAATGCATTAATGTACTATTGTTTTAATACAGTTGATGTGCATAAAGTTATCAGTTTTAAGCACTGTAATATTAATTGAAATGAAATAGGTCATTACTGTCATGGCAGGAGAAAGTTTTTAGTTATAATTTGATAACTTAGTTAACTGTAGTATATTTGTTTATAAATAATTTGGAGAAAATAATTTAACAAAATGCAATCATGTTCAAACATTTGTGGAACTACGTGCTGTTTATGGATGTAGTGATTGTTTCATAACAAATAATAGTCCCTTCTTCTTTAAGTTCGTCTAGCTTTGCTACTAAGAAGGTTGTGCTCCGTTGGATTTTGTAACATATTGAATCTTTAGTATTAAAGACATCCAATAAAGGTTTTTAATTAAAAGTGGAGCTATTTAAATTTTCAGTTTTGTCATGATTTAAAAAACTATAAGTTCTGAGAACTTGTGATTAGAACAATTTGATATCTCTTGTTATAACATTTCCTTACTTTCTTGAAATTTTTAAAATACTGCTGCATATTTTAAAATAGGATGGAAAATTTTTTAGTGCAACAATAGTTTACCATTTTAAAAGTCTATCAAACAAATGATTCTAGCTTTATAGTTCAAGCTTTTTACCTTTACATATTTTTTGGAGCAACCATGGTTCATTTCATGAAAAGAATAAGGTTAAAAAAACGTTACACTGAGAGTGAAGTAAAGTCTTTCGTACAATCCCTGTAATATACATATTCCATTTTGAATAGTGCTAAAACATGTAAATTGTTAATTTATAAAGGAGAAGTTATGATTTTTTGCTTAAATGAAATTGTAATTAATTTATCTGCTCAAAAGTATTCTATTTAAATGTGATATTAATTTTTCAGAGGAAATTGCTTTCATATGCTGTTTGCAAGATTGTTGATTTAATTTATCAACCACTACCACCTAGTGATTCAATAAATGAAAAGACAGATCTGCCACAAGTGCATGCTTATCATATTTTAAAGGCCCTTGTTATGGATTCCAGATTATCGCAGTCTATACTTACCCATTTAGATTGCATTATTCCAGCTTGTGTGTCAGGTTTCTCATCTTCGTTGTGGGCTGTTCGTAATGGAGCTTTGCAACTGTTTGGTATGTAAATATTTATTTCAGGTTTGTCTTTTATTTTAAAAATGTTTTTTTCTTTCAAGTCTGAAGTACATTACCTTCCTTCATAAAGGAAATGTTCAATGAGTTAAAAAAACACACACACAGACAATTCTGTACCTATTATCTTAGTTGGCCAGTCAACAAACTTTAAATTGCATTTTTCATGTCTTAAAAGTGTCATTTAAGATGTATATTAAATTTGTAAATTGCAATTTTTTATCATATATCTTGACACAAAATTGAACTTTTTATGAAATGACAAGCTGATTGTTTTCCGTAGTTCAATTTTGCATTTCAAATTATACATAAATATGAAGTTTGGATAATCATATAATCAATTTCCGAGATATTTACATTTAAAACTGGGTGCTAATTTTCAAATTGATGGGGGGGATTCGCTTGCCAAACTTATAATTAATGTTAACCCTAGTTTTGTGTTTTATTTCTTTATTGAATGACCACATGCTAAAATATTTCAGAATTGGAAAATTCGTGTTATTATTTGTCTATTTTAAACATAAAAGTTTTATTATATTCAAAAAACAGTTGAACTGTTTTGAAATATATAAAGCAATAAAAGTATCAAAAAATACTCAGCATATAGTCAGAGAAAATTTCAGAAAGAAGGAGTTCTGTTAAAATTTCATTCATTTGTGAATAAAATGTAATACAAAGGTTCACTCTGAATTTTTTGGGATAGACATAGGTTTTAGGAGTATTCAGAGTAGTCTCCTCCTACAGCATCAATGCACTTCTGTAGGCAAATTTTTCAAAGATTAAATGTCTCAAGACATTCATTTCTTGGAAGTGATGAAAAAAATGCATTTATAGCCTAATCACTCTCAACTTTGGAAGGAAAACGACATAAGTTCTTTCTTAGATTAAAAAATAGCCGAAAGTCACACGTAACTAGATCGGATGAATGAGATGGATGTTCTATCACTTTGATATGTTTTTGTTCAAGAAACTCAATTGTCAGTCTTGCTGAATGAAAAGATGCATTTTCATGGTGGAGCATTAGTCCTCTAACATTCACTTTTTGAAGAATTTCTGGAAGACACTTAGTGGTATACCAGGTAGCTGTGACTGTCTTCTGTCCTTCCAGCTTGATAGCTTTGAACATTACTTCTGAAGAAAACGACTTGAAAATGAATGTTGTCTTTTCGTGTATGTGGGATCATCTTCAAAGACCCATACTTTACTTTCTTGACACATTGGAATGTCAAAAAATTGTATGTACATTTCATCACCAGTTGAGATTTTAGAAATAATGCAGTGGCCACCATCTTTAAGTAATTTAAGGGTTTTTTTACAGATCCTGACATGCTTCTCTTTTTGGCGCTCAGTTAAACTATGGGGAAACCAGCAGCAAACTATTTTTTTCATATGCTGTTCTTCATAAAAAATTTTATGTAGGGCAGTGGATCCAGTGTTAAAATCCTTCTGTATCATTTGGTAAGTGCAGCGATTATAATTGATTAAAATTTTCCATATGACAGATAAATTATCCCAGATTACTTCTGACAATGGCCTTCCTTTGTGTTCTTTATCCTGAAGAGAGTTGAAACCTCTGTGAAATTCTATAACCATCTGAATACAGTAGCATGAGATGGACCTTTATTTTCAAATGCTAACTGTAGACATTGAATGCATTCTTCTTGATTTAATCCCACTTTAAAGTCATAGAAAATCATAGCTTGATAACGTTCTTGTGTCAGCTTCATTTTTCCTTCTGCCTAAAATTTATTCTATACTAAACTACTTGCAATTGGCCACTTGCTAGGCTAAATTAGTTCATATTTTCAAATCTAACCATTAATTGTTTTCGCCAATTATAATCTGTACGCATATAAAAAATTTCAAACTGACCTCCATACTTTCAATTATCTGCAAAGATTAAAAATTTCTTTTTTACATTGTGTCTGTAACAGTGAAAAAAATATAAACATGTCGAAAAAATAGATTTTAAACCAGTCAAAATAGCTAGCACGGGTCATAAATTTTTTCTGTTCTGTGTTAAATTTTGGTGAATTAAAAGTTATCAGTATAGGCTTTATTTATGCATTATTTAAAATAATATAGAATTACTTCTAATGAAAGTTGACAGTGAATGAATTTAACTCAGTCTGAAAATTTCAAATTAATAACTTGAAAATGGGTTAACCATTTTAAATATTTTTAATTTAAAACTAAAAAATATAGTTAAGTCATACAAATACTTTGGATCTGTTCCTAAAGTAAAAATAATATCTAATATTATCAATTCATATAACTAAATTTTTTATTATTGTTGAATAAATTAAAACTTGCCTCAAAAAGAATTTAATTTTTTAAAGTTTCTGCATTTGTTTTTGTATTTCTTTTCTGAACATGGAATAATGTAAACAGAAAAATATCAAAATATTAAAAAAATATTTGTCATTATATGAAGAGACTTAAGAAGAAGTATACAAAAAGAGGCTTGTAATATATATGTTACCCCAAAATTTTCTTTACCCTTTAGATTTAATTTCAGACTAGTATACAGAATTGCAATCAGAAATTTTGCAGTTGGTAAATAAAGTCTATAGAGAATGTGTCTGTAACTAAATGTAACTTGTGGCGAGCCTTCCAATAGACATATAAGCAACTTATCGCTATGTCTAATTTGAAACAGAACTTAAGAAAGGTGTGAAAGACCCTTTTATTTAAAACTGAGTTGAACAGAAGGCACACCTAGTGCTTGCAAGTCAACCAGCATTTATGGCTTAACTCAAAAGTAGAATTTTAGATTAAAACCAAATCAATCCGAGTATTTATTAGCCAAAGGCTACACAGAGACAGATAAACACAGAAGTTGTCTCTTGAAACTACACCGATGTGACAGCACTATCAGCAAGAATAAAATGATGCTGTGGCCAGAAATGATAAACTTATAATAGCAACTAGTAACATGGCCTTCAGCAAGAAGAATATGCTCTGTCTAAACATGCTGAAAAAAAAATAAAAAAAAAAAAAAAAAAAAAAAAAAAAAAAAAAAAAAAAAAAAAACTGATAAATAAACCTTATAAGTCATTTATGTAGATCATTAGATCATTTAAAGCATTATCCACATTCACTGCCGAAAAATCGGCAACTGATTGGTGATTAATTTTTTGTTGTGAAAAGCAAGAGCCATTTTGAAAATGGCAGCACACAAAGAATCCCGTAAAAGAGCAGTCAATAGGTAAACTTTTAAAAATAAGAGATATTTGTAATAAAACACTTGCCTTTTTCCAGAAATCCTTCTGTAATTGTTTTTTACTCTATTGCTCTCCCTAGGTACACCACAATCTGTTTTTGCTTTAAAAAAAAAGAAAGAATTGCACAGATTTGGCACTGCACACAAATTTGGTTTTGGGAAGGCTGTTTTTCTCCCCATGTTCACAGTGACCTCATGTCACTTAAAAAAACATAGATAATTGCACAAATTTGGCATGTGAACAGATTATTATCATGGTCACCAAAGAGCAGTTGATATTGTAGTCTAGTCTCAAGCTGTACTGTTAACATAATGGTGTAAGATAAATAAAAGCTGGCCACTATGCTGTTTCAAATGAGATGCAGCTATTTTCAAACCAATCCAACCACATTCTTACACTTTGCTTGCAATTTTTCATATTGTGTTTCCACAAAATTCAATTGTTTGAAAAATAAAACTTTACAACCTGCAAAGTGTTTACAAACTGCAAAGTGTTACATTCTATACTGTTGGACAAAATGCCAAAATGCATTCTAAAGAAATGCAACATTTTCTTTTTCATCAGCAGGCAAACTCCACAGTGCCATTATGATTTGTTACAAATTTTTTTTTTTTTTTTTTTT
>KK120266.1:0-87812 GCA_000611955.2 Stegodyphus mimosarum | reverse complement strand
TTTTTTTTTTTTTTTTTTTTTACAACAGAATGCTAAATTAACACTAATCAGAAAAATAACCATTGAATTTGAAAAGCAGAAATCTACATTTACTGAAATACACATCTGCTGCTTGTATACCTGAATTACCACACGAATACATTTTGACAACACCGTATGCAGTCATATAACTATTTTGGCAACATTGTGCATTGCCTTGTGAAATACTTTTTAAGAGATATGGATAATGAGAAAAAAAACCACCTAATTTTTTTAACGATTCACTTTCTTACACTAATGAGTAACCCACTTTTGTAATATTAATATTCAGTGCTAGCATAACAAGCCTGTTGCGTAAGTTTTTGTGGAATTTTTTATTTATTTTTTATTGATAAAAAATCGTATATAGAATTTTCATTTGTTAAATTTCCAAGCTAATTTATGAATGATAATACATATAAATTAACTTTTGATTATGAATTTTAAATTAATAATTACAAATCAAAAATTTCAAAATGATCATTTACTCGTTGTACTATTAAACACAAAATTAAAAAATACGTTAAACAGAATTATTAAGTTACAGATTATTAAATTATTAGATACTGTTACGTGGGCAATTTCATAAGTTTTATTCCTACAATATCTTTTGGAGAAATTGAATCAATTTCATCCCTACCATTTTAAATTTTAATTTATCCTTGCTGTAGCTAACTCTTTGTTCACAAATCTTATCGTAGATCTTCATTATGTGTCTGTTACCATCATTCAAGAATGTAACTTCTTTTCACCGTATATCTTTATTACTTGTTTCTAACATGTTATATAAAAAATAAAAATTATATCTCTCTGTTTTTAGCTGTTCAAAGCTTTCAGGTGATGATGCATGCATTATCCTAAAACATATAAAATTTGATTCTAAATTTATTTGTAATGATTCATCATGATGTTTGCATTGAAATTATAGTCACTTACCTTTATTGAATTTCGGTGGCAGAACACATTGTAATAATTTGGATTGTTTTATATCTAGTATTTTAAGTAATGAATTTTTATTGGTAAACACATTCTAGTAACTTGAGTTTATATGAAGTATTTTAACATTTCAGTGGGTTGTAAATAAGTTAATATGCAGGCTTTATGATGTAGTTGTTTACTGCCAACATTTATTCTGATAAAAATATGGTACCAAACTGGTAAACAAAACACATATTCAATTTTTTTACATAATTAAAGATTTATGCTTTTTAAATAAAGTTGTTATATTTCATAATTTCATGCAATGAGCCATAAATTTGTTCTAGTTGATATCATAGGAGTTTAAAATTTCTTAAGTTTTATTTCCTTATGCAGTGGCTTCTGCAAGATTAAATCAAATATAGTTGTCAAAATAATTGCATAAAACTATGGTGAAGTAAATTATGACAATATTTCTGTGACTTTTATTGCGTCATTTATTAGTAAATTTAGAGTAAGAACAACCCACAGAATGGAAATGCCTCAGAATCTGTATTTCAACCAGTCTGTATTAAAGTCCCCTTTGCTGCATTATTGTGTCTATGACTGCTCATAGTCTAAACTAAATATCCCCCCTTTTTTTTAGACTTTTAATTAGTTTCATATAAAGTAGCAACCTGTAGAGCATCAACTTCTAAATAAAGATATTCTGCTTCTCTACACAGAGCTTTCTTTCAAGTGCCCTCTCCTCATAACAGCACTTTCATTGCTTTCTTGAGCGAAAAACGGAATTACCTAGAGTTGAAGATCATTTTGGGCCCATAAAACTTGGAGTCTTGTAGACCTGAGCAGTGTAACCAGGCACTGCTTGCAAAAACTTTCAAATTTTTTTTTTCTCTGATTTTCATTGCTTCTTCAACTTATATATTCAAGATCAAATGAAAGGAATGTCGGTCTCTTTGTGTTTTTTATGAATAGCTTAAAAGTATTTTTGATTTGCATTATTTACTTGTTTGTTTATGGATAATGTAGAGTTATGTATATATACTCATATTATGATAAAACAGGCTGTTATATGTTCTGTTTTCTTGATGGATATTTTGATTTGTCATGTGGGAAAATCAAGTTGTTGATCCAGAAGATATAATTTGGCACAAAAGTAAGACGCCTATCAAGGCGATTATGTAAATCTTATAAGTTATGTTTACACAAAGTATTTCGCTGAAATCATGTAAGAATAACTTTTCGGATTGTATGGGATAAATAATTTTTTTTAAAAAAAGTGCTAAATCTTTTCCATATTTATGCTATAAAGCATGCTAGGATTAAGATTAAATTTGAAACAAATTGCACTGGTTCTCAAGGTTTTAGTGATGCATATAGTAGAATGTATTGTATTTTTTTTTTTTTTTTTTTTTTTTGTGTGTTCTTTTTTTTTTTTTTTTTTTTTTTTTGCTTGTGTGTGTGTTCCTTTTTTTTTTTTTTACTTACTTTAAGTACACAGTCAAATAACTTCAAATAGTGTATAGTAGACTTTTGAATTAAAAAAAAATTGCATTATTACATTATTAAATTTGTAAAATTTCAGTCAAAATTACTGTCTAATAGAATAAAGTAGTGAATGCAATAGTTTCATTGAAATGACCATTCTACAAGAATTCTGTATGTCGATTGTAAACATGCTGCTTTTGTGCTTGCTTCTGGTCTTTATTTCTAATGAACAGGATTTTACTGTTAAGTGCAAATAAATAACTCTTCTTCACAATCTTGTTTTCATGCATTAATTCATGTGTATTTTCATTCTGTTCTAATATTTTTGTGCTATAATATTTTTATTTATTCTCATTTATTATTAGCACTTCAAAGAGCAAAATAATAATAATTGAATTTAATATTATTGATAATCATGTTCTCGAACTAACAGCATAGAAGATCAATAGTTTCAGTTTTGGAAATTTTGAGGAACCCACACAAATTGGGAGATGGAGACCTCATAATGGAGTCCCTTTTTAAAAGTGTGCTTTCTATGGCGTGATCAGACTGTTATTTATTCTATTATCATTAATCATTTTATTTTGAAAGCAAAAAAATTACAAGTGTTTATGTAATTTTTTTTTACTTGTAAATAGTTTTCAACGGTCATATAGTTAACAGCTGTATTAAAAAACTGTAATGTAACACTTAAATATTAAAGAAAGTAGATATTATTTTCAATAAAACAAAGAGAAATTTCTATCATATAATCACTAAATTCTAAGCTGTAAAACCTTTAACAGTATTTATGTGGAAAATTTTAAAATATGTGAAAGATTTTATGGCACCCTTCTTCTAATCCTTTTTGGTTTTACAATCCTATGCTGTGTACATTTACTTAAGTAATTAGGCTAATTTACTTTTACACTTAACTTTCATCATTTCATATAATTTCTATTTTGTCCTCATAATTTTTTCTTAGAAAATCTGATATTTTGTTTTTCTTTTTGAGTACATTCTTTTTCAAATAACATTTTCTTTTGTTTTTTAAATCATCAGTTTTCGTGCTTGTTAATTAACTTGCCAGTGTGTAGTGAACATACAGTGTGCTTTCTGTTGTTGTTATAGGAAGACCTCTTAATCATTCATCATTCAATGAAAATATTAGATAATTTTTTATCCCCTTTATCTGTCAGAAGTTGCATTCTTCTGAGGCTGCTAACATTGGTATGCACAATAAATTCTCTGTGCAGCTAGCACATTTTCAAAAATGTCTTCCAAATTATTTTCTAAAGTGTACTAAAATACTGTCTAACAACTGTTGCTAATTTTGGGTAACACGGAGAATAGCACTTCTGACTCACCAACAAGATCTAGGTAATTTAGATCTTGAATCTTGTTCCGGGTCATTTAGAACATCTGAAAGCTCTTTACAACTGCTGTTCATATCCTCCATATTTTTTGGCAAGTTCACACATATGTCACAAATAACGTAACATGTCAGAGTTATAACTCCTCAGATCTTTCTGTGAACAACAAAAGAGCAGTGTCTGTTACAGCATTAAAAAACTTTACTTATAATTGATTTTCTACTCCTAAAATGGGTTAATTTCTGCTTTCATAAAAAAACTGCTTTTTTATAGTTCTACATCTGGTATCATTAAATTGAGCAAAACCCATTAAAAATAAATGTTCCCTTGCTTCTTTTTTGGCTTTTCTAAATTTATTTTCTCTGACATTTTTAATAATGTGTAGTATTGTGTTAATAAATTTTACTATAGTATCTAACTGTATGCCTTCTTGCTGAATGGCTTTGTTAATATTATTGATATGAATAAGAATATTATATAAGACTAGTACACCTCCATTTCTCTAATGTATCAAATAAGTGAACCTGTAAAACTTACTACAGTATGAAGTGCATGAAAATGAGAATGGTAAAATTAAAAACTAGAAGATAAACCCATCTTTAAAATTGTATTTATTTCACTTTACCAACCCTAGTTATTAACCTGTGGGATAAGTAAAATAAAATTCTGGCTGTATTTTCTATATCCTAATTATTATCCTTGGGGATAAGTAAAATCAAGATATGTAAGATTTGGTCTCAACTCAGAGCCTATTCCCTAGATCAGGAGTCTTCAAACTATGGCCTGTGGGCCAACACCAGCACACAAGAAGCACTAATCAGGCCCAGCACAGTTTATTTCGGTTACATTGTAAAATTTGTAATGTAAGTATATCATACAAAATAATAATCAGATGTGTTTATTTAATGACAGTTAATGACCGCAATAACTGATATGCATAATGGAATTGAACATTTTAGCTGTAATTAGTGATAGGAGATTAGTAATCCTAATGATTATTACAATGATATTTATGTAGCTGTAACTTTCATCAGCTGTAACTCAGCATCAGTGCTCATCAGTAACTTGAATAGGTAAATATTTTTTGTATATTTCGCTTTGGAGAATGTTTTTTACTGAAAGCAGCAAAAACACCATGATCAAATTTATGCAATGGATCAAATCATGTAAGTGGCAGAGCTCTTATAAAATTCTAGCAGTGATGAATGCAAATATTTTTCTTTAAAATCAATTGTCTTCATTTGAAATTTTGAGGCATCAACTTCTATGTTGACATTAAAAGGATTTTGAAAAATCTTGATGCTGTTTGCAGTTGTGTCAAATCAGAAAACATGATCCAACATTTGTTTTTAAAGCACGCAAAGCTTCAAATGCAAAATCTTTTTCAACTGGGATTGAAACAAAACAGTTTTTTTTTTATGAAACACACTTAATATGAGTGTATAAATTAGGCAGAACCTGTTTTTTCTGGCAATTTTAAATGGGCCATTCATATGTTTAGTTAAATCTGCTTAAAATGATAACTTCCTTAACCCTTCATTCCTTTTAACTCAGCTAGAGGATGGTTCTTTATTCAAGAAAATTATTGCTGAGCTGAAAAAAGTTGCATGAAATTTTTCTGCAGCTTAGACAGTGTAATATGATATAATATGATAAGTCATTTTCTCCAATCTCTTCAGTAAACTCACGGAATTGACAATGCTCAAGTGCATGTGATCTGATAAAATTAACAACTGACATGACTGGCTTTAAAATTCTAATATATTCTAGCATTTCCTGCTCAAGGACTGTTGATAAATGATGTGATGTATCATTATTGTTTTCTACAGTTTTTAATACAAGAACAATGAAACCTTTATTTTTGCCACACATGTTTTTGTCACCATCAGTAGTGACAATTTTTCCATTGAAGATTGTTTTTCTGAACTACATTTTCAGCTCCTTTGAAAATATCTTCTCCAGTGGTTGGGCAGTTAATGCTATGAATGTCAAGAAGCTCTTCAAACACTTCTTAATTTTTATCTATCCCTCGAATAAAAAGTAACACCTGATCACCATTTGAAACATCTATTGACTTATCCAGAGTTATTATGACAAACTGATGTTTTTAAATAAGTTAGCTTTTTCTGGATCTATTTCTTCTTCTGCTGCAATTATGCAATCCCTGCAATCCATGATTAATTTGCCATCATTAAATGGTTTTACCATTTAAAAAAATATTTTTTATAGTTTTCATTATTTAATTTCTATAGAAGAGAAACTTCATTTTTTGAAACTTCTGCATTTCACAAATATTTGCTAGCATAAAAAGTATTTAATTATTGGAATGAAACATTTTTTTATTGCTAATCCCTCTGAAATTAGCTATTAGACATTGTTAATGTATAAATCTCATTAATATTTAATTATATGAAATCTATTGTATGTAAATTTTTGTCAAATTAGCTTCATTTTCAGATAGATAAATTATCAAAAATTAAAAAATAAAAGAATTTTTTTGATTTTTTTCACTATCTTTTATTATGGATACATTTAAACATTATACATATAGTATATTATTAAAAAAGTATAGAGTAAAGCAATTTTTATTGAAAAAGCCACCAGGGTTGATGCAACCAGTGCAGCCATTCAGGGCAGCAAATTTTTTATAATTTAGGGAATCACCAAGCAGCAAAGTTTAGGGAATGATAAAATTTATAGAAATTAAGGAGGCACCAGAAAGCAAAATTTAGGACCTGTAACGACTGCATCAGGCAACAACAAAATGTGTAGTGCTGGCCCCATAAGCCACAGCAGTTATTTCTAAGCTTATGTGAATATTACCTACCCATTATAAAAGTAAAACTATGTCTCTTATCTGTCTGTAATTAAAAGTGAGAAATAAGAGAGGAATTGTAAATTCTATTACCCTCTTGAAGTCATGCAGAAAAAAATATATTCTATGATCAAATCTTGCTACAGTGGCCTCAAGTTACTAGAAATTTAGTTTGCTATATTTGATTCATTAAGAAAAAATTGATTATGTTACAAAAACATGTAAAAATTTAATGATGAATCACCAAAAAATAAGAAAAGAAAGAAAAGAATAAAAAACTGATTAAGGTTGTCCATCTACCAAAAGAAATGGATAATTAATCTAATTTTAAAAAATGAGTCATATTTAGATTTAATTGAGGTTATTATTATGTAATTATTAAAAAAAATTTCAGTTTTACAATGCAATAATAATCTTAAATGATACATTAATAATCATAAATATCATAGTTTAGATTATCCCTTTAAATTACTCATTTATAACTATAAATAATAATTTTATCCATTTATTTTATTTTACAAATGCCAAACATTACCACTTAAGCCATTAGTTCACAGGCTCTCCAGTACTTTTTAACAGTGCCCTCATACTGAGAAAGTGCAATACAATTATTTAAATGTTCAAAAAATTAAAGGCTGATTGGAGTCACACAATATACAGTTTGGGGAATCCATCACTCCAATTCTGTAGAGGTGGTCTCACAATAATTTTATCCATTAAAATATAAAAACACTAAAAATGAATAACAAAAAGTTTGGACAAATTTATCTCTAAACTTGTTTTCAGTATTTCCAAGTACAAAATAATCTGCCAAGTTCAAAACGAATCAGACGAAGAATGTTCAATGTCTGCATTTCTCATTTTAATTTTTGTCACAGTATCTTCATCACTCACATCTCTGTAACTAACATCATTATTCCATATCTGGAAAAGTTCAGTATTACATTCTGAAAATGTTTAAACACCATGTTTTTCTAGCCACATAATGGTACATCAGTCCTCATTTTAATCTTCCTCTTTAACACCTTTTCTAGCAAAAACAATTTTGGAAGATTGGTTCTATTACAAATTGTTAAAACATGTCTAGCAATAGCATTCCAACAAGAAGTAAAACTTTATAATGGGTGTGATTGTTATACTACAAAATGCTTAAAATGAGTTGCTTCCTGCAATGACATTTCAAGCTTCTGATCATTCCTTGATCTATAGGTTGTGGCATCAAAATTGCAACCAGGAGCAAGACAATAATCTTAATTCCATTCTAAGTTTCTAACATCTAGGTCTACACTAAAGTTTTCAGTCAAGAGTAGAATCTTTCACTTTTTTATCTGAATGTCCTCCATCTTACTTTCATAACTCTTCGTCAGGCAGTTTTGACATCATCCAATCTGTGCAATTAGCATTATAGGAAAGAGGAACTATTCTCGTCTTACTTTCATAACTCTTTTTCAAGCAGTTTTGACATCATCCATGCTGTACAATTAGCATTATAGGAAACAGGAACAATTTTCATACTTTTTAAGCATTTTGGCTTTTGGGATTTTCCTGTGACACTCAGTTTCATTCATATTGACACATGCAAGAACTGTGATCTGCACTTTTGAATAATTTTCTGAAGGGACATTTTTTATCTTTAAATTTTAGAATTTGATTTTGCATTATCTTGTTGAATAGCTCAACTTTTTCCTGAATAAATGTTGTTCTACTTGTTAAAACTATCCAGCCAGTCATTTGAACACAAAAAGACTGTCTTTCCAAAGTGAGTGGCAAATTTATCGGCCTTCATATGAAGTCTTTGCTCAGGTATTGGAAAATTGTAGCTGCTTTGAATATGAACCGTTTCAGCACTGTTTCTTGAACTTCTTATGCTTGGCTTTTTTCAACTATTTCCTCATATCCAAATTTCTTCAATGAGCAGAAACTACCAAGTATTGATTTTTCAATATGGTGCCAACTGCAGATTTGGGTAAACCATATTTGTAGCAGATAATTTATCTAATAAAAAAAAATTAAAATCTGAAACCTTTCAGATTTTAAATTACATTTAAAGGGGCATTTTTTAACATTTCGTGTGTTACCTTTATTTATTAAATATCATGTTCTTCGTACTTAAACCATAAAATTCAGTTCAACAGCAGTATTGCAAAATAATTTTAAAATGAGTATATCTTTAGAATTTCCTGTACACAGTTTTGAGCACTTTAGATAAAAACGTTTTTTGTCCTCCCATAGAGTGTTGCCATTGCTCGCTTTTAAATCGTTTGACTTTGTTTCTCAAAAATTCATTTAAATTTTACAAAATATGAAATAGATAATAAAACAAATTCCAAATTTGGGCTTCCAGATGCGCATATTCAGGTGGAAACATGCATTATTCAAAATTGGATGGCTCTAGGTACGGTTGTTTTATCGTATTTGGAGAAATATATATACATTTATGCAGATTCTTCATTATTTAATTTCTTTAAATATAATACAGGGCTGCAGTATTTTGTGGCAATAGTTTGAAAAGTGATTCAGACTTTTAATGTTTCCGACGCAAATTCACAAAACAAAAACAATAGTCCTTCAGGAACAAAGCCCCTTTAAACTAAAAATGAGTCATATTTAGATTTAATTGAAGTCATTATTATGTACAGTTATTAAAACTTTATTTGTTTCTTCTCAATTTCACAATACATTAATAATCTTAAATGATATATTAGTATTCAATTTGGCTTCATCCATGTTGTGTCTTTTGAATAATGTTCATCTTATCTTCAATGCAGAATGCTAATGTTTACAGCTTACCATGCTGAAGAATTTTTGACACAGAAACAGAATGCGGGTCAAAGAATGCATAAAAGAACAGAATGCACTCTTTTAAAAAAGATGAAAAGGAAGATATTTTCGTCTCTAATGTATTTTATCTAATGTCCTATTAAAATACAACCATTTTCCCTAGATATGTACGGTTGTAAAGCAAGGATTCTGTAACCTCTATAAAGACTATCTCATGTCTTCCAAAAGACCTGAAGAATGCAAAACCATCATTCAAACAGAATGTAGTGAGCATTTTTATTTAAAAAAAAAAGCATGAAAAATTTTCTTCCTCTAAAAGATGAATCAAAGGTATAATCACAAACTCATGTGATTCACTACTTCCTTTCTTGAATAATGAAAATTTTGAAATTTGAGCAGAACTGTATCTAATGGCTCAATTAAAGAATTTAAGTGGAATCAGAGAACCCATTCACAATCTTTCATCCATTGGTCATGTACAGTATATGATCTCCTAAGTTTGCATATTGTATCCTCATTCTTCAGAATTTGGTATTACACCTTTGTTTAGAACACAGAGAAAAGTAGAAATGAAGGTAAAAGAAAAGAAAAGAAATATAAAGATTTTCCCTTTGTGGATAAAATGTGAATCCTGACAATCTAAATATAAATTATATAAAAATTTGTAATTTTTCATTAAAACTTGCAGAAATTCTGGATAAGATATGAAAAATTAAAAAAAAAGTTTTAATCAAAGGTATCCATACTGTTCATTATATCTAGTTTTTATACTTCTGGAAGTTCTCTATAGCAGAATGAAATAACATTAAGCATATATGAAACAGATGGAACCAAAAGGTCTGTTCATTATATACAAGGGTTCCTTGTAGTGGGGTTTGATTGTTTATATGTTTAAATGAATGACATAAGAAGAAATAAATAGGTTATAGTTGTTAGAAAATTCTATCCCTTTTGTGGGCCATTTATTTCTCTTTTGAATTTCTCCTAATTTTTTATGTTTTATTATTATTTAAACAATAGCATTTAAGGAAATATGTTTTATTTTGCCAAATTTTTTGTTTATATTTAAATTGTAGGAGTGGGAAGTATACTTCCCTCGGGACCTTTTATGGTCATAGAGAAAATTCAATTTAATGGCGATTATTTGCCATGAAAAGATGAGAAACATGTTGCAGTGCACAAGGGTATATGGCATTCTGCACATATATAGCGGGTCCTTTTTTCTTGGGCCTTTGTGCTACATTTCCTACGTCGTCTATATTTGGAAACCATCTTTGACATATGATTTCCCACACTGGCTAAATGTACATAATCTGGAACTGCACACTTTTTTGCTTGGAAGGTAGCAGGACGGCCTTTCCTTTTTCTTCAAAAATATCCATCGATTAGTTGACGAGCTAATGCTATATGGAATGTTAGCTGGTTTAAACTTCTGTTTCTCTTGTTTGCTTGCCACAGTATAAAACTATTTACAATGTCAAGATCAATAAGAAAATAAAAAAATACGATGCCACCATTTTACAGATCTTCTTCCTATTTGGTATCTTTCTTTTCTTTGATCGAACCGATCAACTCCTCCCATGATATCATTATATACAGCAACAGCTTTAGGGCAAGGTACTTCTGTTTTAGTACCATCCCTTTTTGTCCGATTTACAGATGTAATAATCGCTGGATTATGTGCAGTAGTCAACAAAGTAACAGTTTAATTTTTAGGCCTATTATTTACTATTCAAATTAGATAATTACTGGCACAAAATTAGCAGAAATGTAAGAAATAAGTAAATACAGTTACAATAAAAACAATATTTTCTTTATATCTCATAAACATACTATTTTTAACTATTCTATTTTTTCCAACATACATATTGCACATGGCTTTTATACATGATGCAATAGCATTTTCACTTTTCACCCATTATTTATTTTTCAATATTAGATAGTTACTGCAGAAATATACAAAATAAGAAAATGTTATTGCAATAAAAACAGTGTTTTGCTTTTATTTGTAGTAGAATCGTATAGCAATGCAAATGTCAAATCAAAGCAGATGTCTCAGTGGAACAGATCTCGCACAACGCATTCGAACTTTCAAAACAAATCGATGTTTCAATCGATGAATATAGATTGCAGCACAATACTGAAGTGGGAATTAATGTTCCCAACGTTATGATAGCAAAGCCAATATACTATAGTGGATTTTGCGCTTCCTACAAGTGTATTTCCCAGGATCATGTAGGTGGGAAGTAATCTTCCCAAGGCCCACGAAAGGGATATAAAAAATTTTTTTAAGCAACAATAAATGTATTTACGTTTATTTTTATACTGCTGAAAGAGAAGCAGTACAAAAAAATTATTTAAATCATAAAAAAAATCAACATATCAGATGTGTAAGATAATAAATAAAATTAGTGAGACTTTTTGAAATTTGGTTAGTATTTTACGTAAAAGGCAAAAACCTTAAAAATAAATTACATAAAATGTACATTTGAAATAGTGTGAATCAAAATAAGTGCTTGAATTTAAAGAAAGAAAATCATTAGTTATGGACTAATGAAATTACTAAGTACAATTCTGGAGGTGGCGGTTTTTTTTTTTTTTTTTTTTTTTTTTTTTTTTTTTTTTTTTTTTTAGTCAAGAATTCTGTAGTAAAATTCTTGAAAAAGTGCAATTCTTGACTTTTTTCATAGCCTTACAAATTTATAAAATTACATTTTGTTTCTATATCCAAATTTTATAATATGAACAGCTTCTTTAAATTGTTTGTTTTAGGTGTTCTTCTGCCTCGTATGTGTGGTCAGAAGAAAGTTCGAGATGAGGATTCTGAACATAATTTAGTTTCTGCATCAGAATTATTTTCTCGGTGTCCTGCTTTAAAAGCATACCTGTTACAGCAGTTAAAACTGTGTGTCAGTTTACATAAAAAAAAGCGACTGTGTTCTGAATTAATGCCGATATTATCCCTTATTGTAAAGTTATCACCTCAGCAAGATGAGATGAAGTAAGTGAATTTCTGAGTGTTCCAATTACTGAAATTGTGTTAATGAAGTTTTCACTTTAGGCAGACTGTCATACTTTTTAATTAAAATCTGCATAAATTGAAAACTCTAGAAACTTTGTATAGAAGTACTTTTATCCTGCAATTTGTTGACTGACAAGTATCTGAAATGCTTCACACTGTTAAAAATGACTTTTATATCTTTTCCTTAACATGAACAGCAGTAATTAAACTATAATTTTAACAGCTGTTGTTTATCGTGTTATATATCTGATCTCTCTAGTGGCATGTCTTTAATTGAAACATTTTAATTGCATTTAAAATATGTTTTTATATCTTAATTTCCTTTGTAGTGTATTAAAGAAGGTTTATTTTTTTCAATCAAAGCGTAAAATTCAGTCCCAGCAAAATAAAACCCATAGGTATGACTATACCTCAGAAATTAATGTATGAGAAGAATGGGAAGAATCTAGAAACAGTCCTTGGCTATTGCACAAAAAATGAAGAGCTTTAATTTACTTGTACATAAACAATTCTCAGAGTTTTTCATTCAGAGAGCTTAAGATCATGTGTTCGGAATGTAGTTCAGAGGGCATGAGACATATAATTTTACCTTCAGAATTATCATTCTGTTAATAAGCAAACTGAATGATTGTAATTTGAAACACTAAATTCACTTCTGTGCCTTGTATTTTCAATAAATAATTATTAATTTTTAAGATGTAGAAATTAAAATATATTTAGTTTATAATATATCCAATAAATAATTCTTATTAACATTTGCAGTTTTCTTCTAATCAGTAAAATATGTCTCTAATACAGTATATTGTATTAACTGATAGAGAATTTTTGTTTGTTTCGTTTAATATATTTTCCATTTTTAAATCATTTTTAATCTTTTGAAATTTTTATTTATAAGCTCTTCTTTGGAATACAGACTTTAATCTTAAATTTTGTGATTGCTATTTGTTTAGATTGATATGCATCTCAGCAGGGTCAGTATGTCGTACAATGAAAGTGAAATGTCATCATATCATATAGTTGTAAAATACCATTTCACAAAATTCTGATTTGTTTCACATCTCATACGACATGCATAATAGAACGAAAAATTGATTTTGAAATATTTTGGAATGGATAGCATAACTTGAACAACTTAACATGCATACATTTTACATAACTTAACATGCTACATTCAATATAAGCTAAGTTCCATTCAACATTTCTCATACGGGTAATCTATGATCTAAATATGTCAGTGTCTTACTGCAGGGGTGTTTTGATCTCAGATATACTGTATATATCAGCACATAATGGACACTTTTAATACAGAAATTGAGATAAAAATTTATGGATGCTTATTCTACGCTGGGGGCAGTTCTATATCTCTCATTCTATTGAGCTGACTGACGAAATTTAACTTGCATTTTTCATGTCTGAAAAGTGAGACTTAGAATATATATTAGAATTCATATATAGCATTGTTTTAACATAGGTTTTTCTGTCACAAAATCGGGCTTTTTGTGAAGTGACATTTCCTCCCCCCCATTTTTTCAGTTATGTGATTCAGATTATGCCAAAGTGCCAGGTTTTGTAAAAATCGCATGGGCTCTGAAAATAATATAAATTAGCTCCCAAAGTTTTAGCTCCTCACTGTTAATTGAATTTGGTATATATTTATTAATATTTTTTTAATTAAAATTATTTGATTTCTTCTTCCACAATTCAAAATTTAGGTTCAATCCAAATAAAATTTACAGATATTTTCTAATTTATTTTTTAAATTTGTATTTTTTAGTAGTTTTTCGAAAAAACTTTGAATTACAACGTATAAAATTTTTACTATCACCTTAATGTAGGTGTATTTCTAAGCATGCATGCAAAAATTTAGAGTTCTTTATTCAAAATTTCTCAAGATATATGTGAATTTATATATTGGTGCACTTTGAAACTTGGCATACTTGTTATAAGCAGTAATAGCGCTTAATGTAGTGTATGCACTCTGCTAAAATTATTTTGAAGAATGATTGATGCATCTTTTTCCCCCTCTCGTGCATAGTGAAACAGAAAGAAAAGTAGGGTATCATAAATTAAGAATTTTGCCAAGTGAATAATTCTTGGTGCAAACTAAAAAAGTGCACTAAGATAATTTTTTAAAATTTTCACCAAATTTTACATAATTTAATATTTATGCATAATTTGAGTCGTAGCAAACGAAGTATGGAAAAAATCAATATGTCATTTCAGAAAAAGTTCCATTTTATATAAAAATACCTATATTAGAACAATGCTATATTCTAAGTCATGCTTTCAAGACATGAAAAATGAAAGTTAAATTTCATCGATCGGCGCAGTTGAATGGGAGATATAGAACTGTCTCATTTTTTTTTCCTAGCAGTGTGTACCTAAATGCTATTTATTTAAAAAATTGACATACCCTAAAAACTTAAAAATGTTCATTATTGAATAATGTGAAAAGTTCATCATATTTGTCTTTCATTATATCTTTAGACACATCATCAAATTCTATTTTATCTTCACTACCACTGTTACTCTGATCCATAAATAAGTAATCATTATTTGTTCCATCTAGATTGTTAGATATATTACATTTTTTAAATGACTTTTGAATTTTGTCAGGTTTCATTTCATTCCATGCTTTTATTATCCACTCACACATTATTTTTAGATTGTCATGATGCATTTAGCCTCTAAATAGTGTAGAACCTATATAATAAAGCAAAACCAAGCATACTATATTAACGAAAACATATTTATTGAATGTTGAAAGAACAGCAAAAACAAAAGCAAAAGATCACAAAGCCAACGCATGCTCTTTTTTACTCTTGCCATATGACTTGAGCAAGTTAATTTGCATCAGCCTGTGGTTACCATCTAGTTTTGAAAATATGGGCCTAAACATTCCTCCCACCATTGAAACACAGTTTCAATTAATTACAATTTTAAACATAATAGAATGCAAACATTTTTGAAGCTGCAAATAAAAATCATACTCAAGATTCTATATCAATTAATAGTTTGTAGCATACTTAAGAGTTTGTTTCATGGTTCAGTAAAGAACAAAGCTTAACGATAGGTCTCTTGAGTTCTCCGTGTGCAGTTTGTACCGTTACCGCATGGATCTTAATGTCACTTTCAGGATGGAGTCTATCCCTTCCCATATGTCACAACAGTGGTGGAATGTTTCCTTCTTTGAGTAAAACAAGATCATTGACCTGAAAGTCTCTTTGTGCTCTTTACCACTCGGGATGTTGTTGCAATTGGGAAAGGTATTCTCTTGACTACATCTATGGATGGATTGATGTAATTGCCATATTTGTCTATAGGAGATAGCCTGTTGCAAAAGCTCCTGCTCTGGTAAAGTAGAAACTGCAGCTCAAATCAGAAAGTGGTTCGGTGTGAGAACTTCAAAACCTGTAGGATACTCAGACATTGCTGTCAGTGGACGTGAATTCAAGCAGGACTCGACCTGAGTGACGAGCTCATGAAATGTTAGTATTGCAGATCCTTCACTTTGACAAAGGTGATGTTTCATTAACTTAACGGCCGATTCCCACAAACCTCCAAAAGGAGGGTCTGCTGGAGGATTGAAGATCCATTTTATATTTCGGAGGCAGTATAACCTCGAACTGATTCGTCTCGTTCATATTTTGAAAAACAGTTTTGGATCTCTCTATTAGCTCCTTTAAAATTAGGGCCACAATCACTGAAAATTTCTACTGGTTTACGTCTTCTCACAGTGCACCCTTTTCAGGGGTTCTAATGCATTAGAAGAAAGATCTTCACTTCTAAATGGATAGCACACATCGAAAAGCGTAGAAAAATGCATACGTAGCATTTGAAAGACCTTTGATCAAGCTCAGTTCGGTGTTTGATCATAAAAGGTCCAGCAAAGTCCACACCAATACAATAAAATGACCTAGTATATGTAACATGTAAGACAAGTAAATTGGATATGATTTCTGTGGTAAGTTTGGCTCTATATCTGTGGCAGAGAATGCATTTGTTAAGGAATCCAGATCAGTTATTCAGATAGCTTTGTCTCAGAACACACATCAGCAACTGATTTGTAGCATGTAAATATTTTAGTTGAAAATGTTTAATGATCAGTTCATTGATGAAATGTGGTTTAGGAAGAAGAATTGGATATTTTTCATTTTCCGGAATATTAGCATTTTTTAAACAGCCACCATCATGCAAAACGCCTTCTTTGTCTAGAAATGGATTTAAGGAGAGGTTCTTACTACTCGTTTTCAAGGGGATTGATCTAAGTAAATGTGAAATTTCTTCTTGAACTTCTGAACGTTGAATCACCTTAGAATTTTGATTTTTGCTTTCTCGAGCTCTTCTGTAGTTACCAAATCTAATGATTTCTTCTCAGAATGAGAACAGTTATTCACAAACCTTAGATAGTAGGTCAAGTCTCAAAGTAATTTGCACCACAAAAAATATTTTGAAATAACAGCAGGTTCTTGAACTCCTAAAACACTGATATTAAAACACTTCTTTTCTTCTTTCAAGGCAATTTCAGGAAGAGAGAGTGTCTCTAGAAATGGAAAGTTCTCTGTTTCATATATAGGTTTGTTTAACCAGTTGGGACCTGAGAACCATTAATTACAATTTGTTAGTTGAGGAGGTATCCCTTGTACCTAGGTCTGCCGAATTATCGATTCCTGAAATATGATAGCATTTCACTTGAGGAATCATCATCTAAATCTTGGATGCTCAATTTATGACAAATGACTGCCAGCGATAAGGTTCAGAAGATGGCCACGCCATTATCGTTTATTTTGTAAAAGTTATGATGTGTTTAACTGGTAAAAGAAAGTCTGTTAAGAATGCATGCAACAAATTTGCTAGCACTAAAACTGAACATGATTCTAGACATAGCAGAAATTGGGTTTTCAGAGGTAAACCTTTATTTTAGAGGCAAGTAAAAAATCGTTTGCATCTGAATTTTCTGAAATACATGTCACGTAAATCACGCTATAATAAGCCTTCTCAGAAGTATTACAGAATACATGAATTTCAACGCTTTGTGTTTTTAGTACACATCTAGGTATTTTTACTTGTTGGATTAGAAAACATTCTTTGCAAAAGGATATCCATCCCTTTGTCTTGTTTTCTGGGATGGATGGATCCTATGTAAAGTTGTTTTTCCACAGTTCCTGAAGAAAAGTTTTCATAAATATCACACAAGGGATCAGAAACATGCAAAACTTCTGACAAAATTTTTCTTTTTAAAATGTCAATTTGTCTTCAATTGGCGGAACTGCGAAATGAAAACAGTCATCTTTTGTATTCCATTTAATACCGAAGATATTAACTTCTTTATCTGAATCAGCGTGCATCAGATCTTTTTCTTCTTCTCTTGTTGGTTCTCTAAATATTGATAGAATATTAGAATGCTATTTTCGAAGGTTGAATCCATCTCTCTTCATCATATTCTACAATTCATTCAGCAACTCTACAGCTTCTTGCTCTGAAGAAGCTCCACTCAGAAGATCATTGAGGTAGAAATCATTAAGGGCAATATGTGAAGCCAGAGGAAAATTGTTTTTCTTCTCTAAAGTCAATTGCTGCATATCTCTTGTGGACAAGAATGATGCTGATGATTTGCCATAGGTGATTGTGAGCAATCTGTATTCTCTAAATGGCTCTTCAGGACTTTCTCTCCAAAGAAATCTTTACCAGTCAGTATCCTCAGAATTAACCTTGACTTGTCTAAACATTTTTTTCTATATCAGCACTCACTGCAATTTGAAGACTTCTAAAATGAATAAGGATAGTGAATAATAACTCATCCTGTGTTCATGGGCCTATCATTAGAAGATCATTCAAAGATTGTCCAGATGATGACCTGGAAGAACCATTGAAGACAACTCTCAACCTTGTTGTAGTGCTTGAATCACGAAGAACAGCGAAAGGAGGAAGGTAGTATACATTTGTTTTCGTAGACTCAGATCGTGGAATCTGTTCCATATGTCCTAATGTTAGATATTCACACATAAAGTCTTTATTATTGTTCATATTTTTTACTGTTGAAAGATAATGAATTCTCTAAGTCTTTCAATCTGCAGAGGACAGTTGTCTTGGAATTACCAAGTTGAGAAGGTGAGGTATGGAAGGGCAACCTCACAACATAGCTTCCATCAGTATCTCTAGAATGCGTAGATTTAAAGTGCTCTTCACATGATTTTTAATCACTACTGAAGGAGCTTACAGCAAGTACCTTGTCTAGTTCCCAAAATTTATTTAACAGTTTATCACTGACTAATTGAATATCATTGTTCTGAACAATTGAATTTTTCTAACATGAGGAAACCCTACCTGCAATTAGCCATCCTAATTGAGACCGAAGAGCGAAGAGCTTTCTGTCTCCCAATGAAAGTGTCTGTTTTTTAGGCATTGGAAGTGCTATATCCACACCAAGAAGAATATCAATACTACTAGTCTTGTGAAAGGTTGGATCCGCTAAGGTAAGATCAGTGAACTGTTCAGAACAAGAAAAATCCAAATTAACGGCTAGAAGCTGACCCACTATTTTCTTGACAATGTAGACAGAAGTACCAAAGGAAGGATTTGACAAAAAGTGAGGAGTAAACCTAATTTGAGAAACACCATTTGTACGAGTGTTTGATGCACCCAAACATGAAATTATCACATTTCCTTTCTTTTTCGACAAACTCAACCTTTCTAGGTGATTGCTTGTTATTAAAGAAACCTAGCTGCCTGGATACAAAAGAACACGACAAACAGAAATTCTACAGGCGGAATCCTTTACATTCACTTAGAGTCGGGCATAGTAGCACCTGGGTATCAGAGCCCAAATCCGAGCAGTAAGAAGCAATGGAACTTGAGATAATTTCACAATTTGCATTAAAGTCATTAGTAGTAGTTGTAAAGTTGGAAGGTGCAAACATTTAACAGAACGACCTTTTGGATTAATTGTATCCCTTGTTCTAGGTTTACTGCTACCTTCAGTGGTGTCATCAGAATGCAGTAACTTGTGATGGGCTTTCTTACATTTGCAACATCTGTAAGAACGCTTCTAGGTTGATTTAAGGTGAATTTGTGTTAAACAACTGAAGCAAATATTTTTCAATTTTACAAAATTAACTCTTTTTTGGACAGTCAGCTTGAGAAATGCATCACATTTAGTCAATACATGACTTCCCTGGCAGTAAACACACTGTGATTGAAAACATAAAGCGATTAGTGTAACCCACTTAGAAAAAGTCTTTTTTGAATCTGAATTGTTTGTAATTAACAATTTTGCATGTTTTGGAAGAACCTGCAATAATTCACTCAGGGAAGGACTTTTATAATCTGTAATGGACCTCTCTTAATTGGCTATAATTTAAACTGCGCAATAAACATGAGAATAGTATCTGCGGTGTTTTCAATTTTTACATCCAAGGACTCTATTAATCTCAAATATTCTTTAATTGAATCAGCTAGTTTCAGAATCTGAGCATGAGATTCTCAAGTTAGAGAGGACAAATTTAAGAATTTTTTTTATCAACGTATACAGCATCTCTCTTCAAGGAGATCCCAAGCGATTTTGAAATTACTGTCAGTAATAGAAAAAGGCTGTAGTATTTTTTTAGCATCCTCTTTTAAAGCCCCATTTAAATACTGTAACTTCTGAGCCTCGGACAATCTTTCATTTTTTCCTACAGCTGCGTAAAACAAATTGGAAAATGTTAACCATTCATCAGTAGCACTAGAAATTGTTGGTAAAAACAAAACAGGAAGTTTAATTTCAGTGGAATCAGATGGTTTTGTCAGCACTGTTTGTGTTGCTACTGCAGAATCAACTTTACTTTTGTTACATCTTGAAATTGCTGTATCTAAATTAGCTAACATTTCATCATACATTTCAAACAGTTCCTCATTCTCCATGTAGTATGTCTCAATTTCTTTGGCTTTGCTACACAACCCAATTATTTTAGTGAAAATATCATTTAATTCCTCTATCAGTATTCAATTTATTTCTTCTAACATTAAGCTAGCAAAATTCAATTTATTTGTTTCATTTAGGTGTTTGCTCTTTAAATGAGTGATTGAGGACTTGGCTGCTTTTTTCTCATTAAGTAAAGTCTTTAAACTCTCCATTATGAATATAGAATACAATCAAGAACACAAAATTGCATTAAATGAATAATGAACTGTAAGCCAATTAAATGCACAAAATCGTATTAAATGAATTATGGGCTATAAATCAATAAAATGCATGAATTCCATTAAAGAAATTATGAACTCATCACAAGTTGAAAGAATCACAGTAGAAATTAATCCAGCGAAATGGAACTAAGCAAATTTTTGCTGAATAATGCCACATAAAATAAATTGAAACATCACAAAATCCATAGGTCCTCCAGCGGCGATGGACCAATTAATAATGTAGAACCTATGCAGTAAAGTAAAATTTCAAGACTGTATTAATGAAAACATATTTGTTAAATATTGAAAGAAGAGAAAAAAAATCACCAAGCCAACAGCACTCTTTTTTTACCCTCGCCATGTAGCTCGAAAAGTTAATTTGCATCAGCCTGTGGTTGCCATCTAGTTTTGAAAATGTAGGCCTAAACAGCCTCTTTTTGTAATTTTTTTTTTCACCGTCTAACATTCTCTAACACACCACTGTTATTTAAAATTTTCTTTGAGTGATTTATTGATATACACGTCTGAAAGCTGAACTAATAGTATTAATCCAGCTGCTGAATATGTCTCAAAGACTTTTTGGATTCTTTAAGGTAACAGGATGCTTTTGCCAAACATTGCCTATCCACAATTTCACACTGTTTTCCATCCATCCTTTCTTATGAACATGAATGAAAATGCCATTTCGAAAAATACATTTTAGCATCATCTTTCTTTTTAAAAATAAGTTTGGGTTTTAATTTTGTACCATACGCTAAGCAGGAAAACACTACAGTGAGATGAGATTTTTTCTGTACTGTTGTTTTTATGTGAAGTGTTTTTATTATCTTCCTATCATAATGTCACATCATTTTTTTTTATTTCCTTTCATATCAAACATTACTTAGTTTCATAACTTAAGTTTCATCCATACTTCTGCTTAAGTTGCTTTAAAGTTTTCACTTTTATTTGCATTCTTTTTTGCCCCATTTAAAACAACACTCTCTTTCTTGCTACAATTAATCCATGCTGGGGATTTTCTGGGACCCAGTTTGCAAGACTTTGTTTTACGGTAGGCCATTTTGTTACTTATAAGCAAAACACATTTATTCTTTTGCATATTAATTATTGTGATTTCATTTTTCTTCCACTCACATTTGAAACTTTCCTCACCTTTGGAACTTTCATCAACACCAAACATCCTTAGTGCAGCATGATTTCCATTTTCTTTTGCAATGCATTTGAAACCAACAATGTGTTTTTTTTCGTTTGGCTGGAGCATAATTACTACTAAAAAGAACGCTATATCATCTGTATTTCAACTAGAGCAAATGTGTTGTACTAAAGCATTCGATGTTTACTTCAAAATCTAGGTTTCAAATGACTACAGAAAGAGAAAACACCAGACTCCTAATTCGATAAATTCATTTGATTCGGAACTGCATTCTTGCTCCAAATTATGTCCCCCTTGAAACTCTAGAACAACATTCTTATGCACACTTGCATTGAATACAAACCTCTCTGCAGAATTATTTATTCCTACAAGTATTTTTTGCATATGCATATTGTTCCCTTATCACTTGTCAGTTCAATTTACCATTGTACTTGGGAAAAACTTCTGATGAATGACTTCAAGAGATAAGAACATTGCAAATAAATCTTTTACGTTTGTTTGCAGAGAAAAGGGTATGCGTTATACAGCAAATAAAGCTAAAAATTAAAAAAATAATGTAGTTTGAAAATTACACGTGTGCATTATACGATGGAATATATGGTACCTAGAATTTCAGATATTTTACTTTCTCATATCCGGAATTTCTTGATTTTTGAATTTGTGTATTAGGTTTAAAATCTTATATACCATGTCATCATATGGACAAGTATTCTTCATAAACGCTAATCTTAAAGATTGCTGTCTGTTTTTAATTTTTATTAGTGCAGAAGCTGGAGGGGAGAATTAGGAATTCTAGAAAAGCCAACCATCAGGAAAGGACTTTAAATGTATTCTGAAAAAGGCATAAAGAGAATGTGCTGATTATATGAAAAAAAGTTACCCTTAAAGAACTCTGTTTTTATTGCGTTTAATGACATGAATCCTGATTTGCATGGTAAAACTATTATCATTTCTGTGATGAAGGTAGTGGGTAATTTTGTCAGATGTCATTTCAGAAGATGAAAGCATTTCTCTTGGAGCAGGAAATTAGAAACCATCAAATAAGTAGTCATTTGTCATACACAAGCAGAGGGGAGGATGATTTTATAAACTTTTTGGCTGAAATATTCAAGTTAAAGAAAATAGAAATGTTTTAGCTTGCTTAAATGGACCTGCTGTTGAAAAATGCATTTAATTAATGTCAGTAATATAAAGTATTTTCTCCTTCCTTTTCGCATGCTGTCATGGTGTAACTGGAAGCATACTTGGCATGTACTTGAGAGGTCCAAGCATTTTTCACATCTTCTGCTTAAAAAAAAAAAAAAAAACTGATGACTCTACAGTGGTGCCCAAAGTAAAAAAAGTGGACAGTAATTCGTCACCACCGCACCAGTCGCTCTTTAAAAGGGGAGTAAATAAGGCATTTTCTCCCTCCTTTCTGCTTGCATTCATGATGTAATTGGGAGCATACTCAACGTGCATTCAGGAAGTCTGGAGTTTCAATCCCGGTGAGGGCACTGCACATTTTTCACGTCTCCAGCATCAGAATATCCTAATGAATATTAATAGCCTAAATGCTGTGAAGACTGTGAGATATTATTTATTCCAATTAAACAAAAATGCATGGGAAGTTTTTGTATCAGAAAAATCTCTCTTAAGAGTCTGCTGGTAAAGATTTTAAGGAAAATTTATCAAATAGCTGCACAGCTTATCAAAATTTTTTACCTTCCATGAACAATTTCCTGCTTGCCAGCAACCCTTCAGTGGCAGAGCAGCTGAGACTCGGCTGCCTTAGGCAGGCAGTCCTTGTGTGCTTTGGCATTATCAAATGATTTAAGTTAGCCTTTCTATCAGCAATTCTTCATCTTCAACACTTCTTAATATGCATACATGGACTTGAGAATTAAAGTTAATACTTGAATGAAAACCTGACTCTACAAAATGTCTTGCTTATGACACTGAAATTTTGGCTTTACCAAAAGAAAATACAAACACAGCAATTCGCAGACCTTCTTATTCCCATGTAATTTCAAATTGCCAAATTTGAAATTACATGTGATATTTCTTAATTTATTAATTATTAGCAGCTGAGGATACTGTTTTTAAAATGTGTGTCTTCATTTCCTCTAGACTTTAATCAGTCATGCAAATTTAACATTGACTGGATCCTTCTTGATGCAATTTAAATGGTTACAAGTGTATGATAATTTCAAAGTTGTTCACTCTTTCATATCTCTAAGTCAGCATTTTAAATTAAATGTGAATAATGGATGTTACAGCTGGATCAGTTTCATGTAAAATTGACTGTTCAAGTTTTGGGAAAACTTAAAATGGTGATTGAATTCTTTATGTTATTCTTTATTAATATGATATTATATACAATAATGTAAAAATCTGATTATTATAACTGAAAGTAAATGTATGTTCAAATTTAAAAGTTTGTTTTATTTTATTTGTTATTTATTTATTTTTTCCGTCCACATTTTTAGGAGTACAGTGATTGATTTCAAGCCTTTACTGATAGATCTATTTGACATTCCAGTATGGAAAGTTAGAGATTTAGTTTCATCAGCTCTTTCACAATTTATGGACTTGCATGATGTTTTTCATCAGTTTGATGAAATGAAATGTATGCTTAAATGTGTTACTTTAAATTCAAATAAACTTCATAGCATGCTTCTTCTTGTGCAAAAACTTATTCAAAAGAACTGCAAAAAGTGAGTAAATTTTTTTCTCTGTTTGCATAAATAATAAATATTCATATATGCAGTAACCATGTACATTAATAAATTAAGTACCACTAGTGTTTAAACTTGTTCATTATATTTTGTCCATTTATTAATTCTAAAATCTCATGTGCCAGACCTAAACATGACCTCAGTTAGTCTGTGAGGGGGCAGCCCAATACAATTCAGAAACATTAAAAAAAGTACATTAATTTTTGACGGCATTAGCTGTTGCCACGTCATTAAGTCCAGACCAAGTGTCCAGATTGTTAATATAAATCATAAAATACATAAAATAAACATTAAAAAAAAATCTGAAATGTTTCAGATTTTAAATTACGTCCAAAGGGACGTTTATTTAACATTCTGTGTGTTACCTTTATTTGTTAAATACCATGTTCTTCGCACTTAAACCATAAAATTCAGTTCAACAGCAATATCGCAAAATAATTTTAAATTGAGCATATCTTTAGAAATTTCGGTACACGCTGTCACGCGCTGGAGATAAAAATGTTTTTCTGTACAACGTTGGTATTGCTGGCTTTGAAATCTTTGAGTTTGTTAATGAAAAATTCGTTAAAGTTTTAGAGAATATTGTTACGAATTTCACATTTATTTGGCTATTTATTTAGAACTGTAATTAAAATTCCTTTTTATTTTCCCATGCAACGTACGCAGACGATTTTTGAAGAGAAAGCTACGTCAAAAAAAAAAAATAATAATAATAACATGCATACATTTATGCAGATTTTTCATTTTTTAAACTTTAATGCAGAGCGATAACATTTAGTGGCAAAAATTTGAAAAGTGAATTGGGCATTCAGAGTGAATCAACGCAAAATCGCAAAACGAAGGTAATAGTCCTTCGGGACTAAATCCCTTTGGACTAATAAATTGTTAAGATGGAGAGTGTGCTAAACCAAATATGAAGGCTGTGCAGGTGACAAATGTTAGTAATTTAGCACTTTTCAAATTGTTGCCACCAAATATTATTGCCCTGTATTATATTTAAAGAAATTAAATAGTGAAGAATCTGCATGAATGTATGTATGTTTGTCACATTGTAAAAAAACAACAATACCTAAAGCCATCAAATTTTGAGAAACGTAGTCCTCCACTTGAATATAGGTGGCTAGAAGTCTGAATCTTCAATTTTGAATTGTTTTATTATCTATTTCACATTTTTTAAGCTTATAATAAATTTTTGTTTAAGAAACTCAACAATTTCAAAGCAAGCAGTGACAACACACTTTACTGAATAAAATATTTTAAACTTAAATGCTTTTAAACATGTGTGTGTAAATGGGGGGGGGGACTTGGGTGTAATATAAAATCTGAAAGCTTTGAGTTTTTTTTTTTTTTTTTAATAATAATGTTAACATTACAGCTATAGTAATATAACTCTGAATTTTTTAAAGGCTTTCAAAATTTACAATGATTGTTCCAAATCTAAAGGAATTATATCATATGATGCAAAAAAGAATGGTTTCTCCTTTTTTACTTGGAATTATTACAGACGTCTTTCTAATGACAACAGAGTTAAAGGAAGAAAACTTCTCTTATGACATGCTTGAATTCCAAAGTCAGCATTCTTTTACTGTAAGTAAAGCCATATATTTATTTATATGTACATTATTACAGTTTTTCATTCAATTTATGTCTTATTGATATCTTAAATTCTGTATTGTAACTGTCTAAATGATATGGTAAATGTTATTTTTAAAACAAACTTTTCTTTTTTTATCATCCGTAAAGATATTAAAATTATGCTAAATGTATTTTAATTAATTTCAGGTTGGAAAAACATTTTATGAAATGAAGCAAATATCAGTCAATTTAAAATTGCTTCATACGTGTGGCATTCATCAGTTTATTGAATTTTTATCAGCTAAGGATACTGCTGTCCAAAGTGTTTGTCTTCAGTTCTTTTTTTCTAAACTTAAGTCTGAGAAACATATGTCAAGTTCATGTATAGAAAATAATATGAAATTTTGGAAAGAAATTTGTGTAAGTGTAAATTTCAGTTCTTGAATTTATTCTTTTGAGGTCTATTAATTGTGCAATTAGAAACATGCATTCAGTTTTAAGTATTTTATTATTGGGCGAATATAATTCACTTTCACTATATTGCTATCTCCTAATGAGAATTATTAAAATATTACCTTTTAAATAATAATTTTCATGTATGCAGTAAGTGTTATAGTAAACTATTGGAAAGTAAAGAAACAAACAAATAATACATGTATTGAAAAAGTTTCAAACCACATTTATGTACTTGTAAATTATCATTAAATGCCAAAAATGTGTTTCCTAGCCCTCCTAACAATAAACATTTTAGCTGTTATTTTTACTCTGAAAAACCAATAAAAATTAGACTAAAGGTAAATTTCTAAAATGATACAAAATATGAGGAGAAAAACAAAAATTTAATAACCTTCCTAAAATGCCCAATATTGTTAAAAAAATATTTAATAAGTTTCTTTTTCAGTTTTTTTTAAAGCTTTTTTATTTATTTTTTGTAAAATGTTTATTTGTTACTTTTACAGCTATCAACCCTTGATTTTATCAGACCTGAGAGACATCCCAGTATCATTAAGGAGACTCTAGAATTCATAATTGAGTTATGTTCTGATTGGAATATAGGGTCTAAAATTTTAGATCCTAAAACATGCAGGTTCCTGATTGAGTGCTTAAAAAATCATTTAGATATGCAATCTGGTCTATCTGTTGGTGCACTATCTTTCACAGTGTTATCATTGTGCATTAAATCTAGTCTTCAGCATCCTACTGAAAGGTATCATATTATGCATTAAAATTTTTATTATTTGATTTATCCATATTTTTCTTCCTCTCTTGCATTTTATACTATAACTTTTTCAGCATAAGTTTTTAAATATTCTGATTTATGGTAACAATATGAAATGGGTGCATAGGTATTTTTAGTACATTTTGTAAGTAAACAGAACATTATTAAAATTACTATGTTAGTTCAAATGTAAGCTGCAGTAGAATTTTAAATTTGTAAAATTGAAAAAATAATGAGGAATACAAATTATTTTAGATAAGGTATTGAAAAAATACCTGTTATATAATCATTTTGATTTTTAAGGCCTGATTGTTGAAGATTGGAGAGTCAGCAGATACAAGTTATTAAGCATTCACTCTAAGCCACACCCTAATTTTATATCATAAAATTTGGAACAAAAGTGTTGCTTAAGTGTTAAGCAATACTGCTATCATTTCCACTGGCTTCTTTGAAATACAGACTACAGTGATATTAATACATCTATTTATATGCATTTAAGCCATTTCCTCAAAAATATACACCAGGTAGTTTTGCTTTCTTGATTTTACAATCTTGGATCATCACTTGTTAAATATTTTGACTGTGGAGGTAGATAGAGGATCTCACTTCGCCTCATTGTTTTATTTAGGATAGGTGATATGTTTTATTAAAAAGTAAAGTTAGTAAAAGGAAAGGAAGGCATGCGGAAGTAAATATGGTATATCCAGTTTTTAGTAGAACTTTGTTGAAGATTACTGCTTTACTGGCAAACCTGTTTTGTTATTTCTTTTCTATTACATCCACAAATTCAGATCAGCAAATATCTGTGTAGTATTTATGTATATATGTGATGATTTAGTTCTGGATGAGAAAAAGCACCCATTAACTTTTTAGTCATGACCAGAATAGTGATAAACATGGCAGACATGCAGATTGTGTATTAGGTGACTGAAACTTCGGAAAGCACAACCAGCTTTAACTTGTTTCAGATTGTTTTATCTTATATATTTATGTGTTTAAAGGATGTAGCAGGAACAAGGGGTGATAGAACATGGTAAAAGTCAAAATACAGTATATGGTGGAATGTGAAATGGGAACACAGAAACTGTCTATGTATCTGGTTATAATGAAAGTTTTCCGCGAAAAAAAAAAAGTTCTTAATAAAGTCGGGGGGGACCCACAAAAGCAGTACCTATAGTGCAGCTATCACCACCCAAATCTATGATTTTTTGCCAATGTTTTGGTAGTTTTCCAAAGCCTTCGCCCCAGAAACTTGGTGGTCATGAGTCCAAAACCAGACAAACCTCATTTCAGACATCCTATGCAGAATGGAAGATAGCACCAGCAAAATGTAGCTGCAGGTATGAAAAAAGGTGGGTGTAGCAAAAAATCACATTCGAGTCTGTACAGAGTCCAGCCAGTGAATGCAGACACGTGTGGTCTTGTATTATCTTGATGGAACATTATTTTTTTGTGCCGGAACCCAGTTCGACATTTTCCCTTGATAGCAGCATTAACATGGACTACCTTTTTACTGTATACCTTACTGTTGAGGGTTTTACCTTTTTCCAGATATTCTTTATATATTATTACACAACAATCCCTCCAAATACAAAGCATGATCTTTTTGTTAGTCAAATTGCACTTTGCGGCACTGCCGACAGACTCACCTGGCACAGACCAACCCCCTTTCTGGCCTGTGTTGTTGAAATAAATTCACTTTTCAAGTGATGATCTGGTCCAGAATTTTGTCCTTGTGCTGATATTCGAGCAAATTAGTGCCCAAACACATCTGTCCTCATTTGCTTGAGTTAGCTCATGCAGCACCCAGCAATTGAACTTGTACGTTGAGATTATGCAATGCATAGCATGACATGGCACTAATGCCTAACTCCTTAGCAAGCTCTCGAATGCTTGCATACTGATCTTCTTCCACAAGTTCTCGCAGGCAGGCCTCATCAACATCAGTAGACCAGCCAGAGCGCTCTGTTGAATGTCAGAGTCCTTGCTTTTGAACTGTACCAAATCTCTTCACAGTGTCATATGACACACTATTAATACCTAATGCTATACACATGATTTGGTGACATTCTGTAGCCGACGTTTTGCAACAGAACTGAAAGTAAATGATGATTCCAATGTGGTAGCAAGATAATTGCATCTCAGACACCTTGTACCTAATGATAACAATATTTTTTTACAAATTTTACAACACACTGTTCTAAAGCAAGTCTCTTTCTTTCAAATGCCAAAATCGTTTGACAAAATATGATTAAACACACCAACACGAACTGTTTGTGCAGACGATATTTGCTCTGGTGGGAAACTTTCATTAAAACCCATTATGCATCATACAGAACACAAAAAGAAAAAAAAAAGTAAGATTAAAAGCATGGAAAACAAAGAGTCATTTAATCATGGATATTTATAAGTAATAGTGTTTGGTATTTATTAGAATTTTTCATGAATGACCAGAAGCTACAATGCTTGCATTATAATTCCAGTGGTCTCATTCATGTGATGCTGATTAACTCTTCTGAAGACTTTATTGCTAGAATCAGCATTATTGCTGCAAATACACATGACCTATTGAGCATCTTCCACTATGTATGCATTCCAAATTTACACAGAGCTGTTATCATTGTGATTCATGTATTGCAGTCAGTGGTCATTCATTTGAACAATTCTGGAAAATATGAAATATTATTTCTTGTAAATATTCATGATTAAAACAACTTCTAATTCTTTGTGTTCTTCATATTTGCTGTGTTTTCACATTGACATGTCATATTCATGCACAGTCTGTCATGAAAATTATTACTTTTGGTGTGTTCTGTTTGCCTCTAAAGTTGGGACCATAAGTTCTCTTAAGCTTTGTGTATTTACAGCATAGCTGCCAACTCTCCTGACTTTTCCAGGAGTCCCTGGTTTTTCATCACATCTCCCAGTCTCCTAGTAGATCACTCAAATCTTACTGGTTTTGAATTTTTAGCCTTTACTAAGAAAACATTTCCCCAGTAATAAATGAAATTTCTTGAATTAATGAATGTTAATTGTGGAAATTCTATTTCTCCATCCATAGTAGTTTTCAGCGTCATTTTCATTATTAAACTTTATCTGACCTGAATTGTCTTAATATACTGTAGATAGCTGTAGACTTTTTATGAAGATTTAACTAATATTTAATCAGTTAATATTTGTGTGAATTTTGCTTTACATTAATATATGTTATATGACTAAGTTTATCCCTGCAATAAATAGTATGTACATTAATTATTGCTTTTATTTTCATGATGTTTAAAAACCTTTGATAAATAAAAGGTTTTCTTCTTTACTGAGAATTTTCTCAGTATAAAAATAGTTTAAAAAAAATTGCAAAATGAAATAAGCCAAAGAATGTAAATTTAAAATGGCTATTTTTAACTATTAATATACTTTACATCAAAATTATGTTATGAATAGTTTAGTAACCTGAATCATGCATTATAAAGTTTGAATTAATTTTGGGAAAATGGTGTTGCCATATGGCACGAAAACCTCTTGGAAACTCCCTGTTTTAGTGCGAGAACCTCTCACTATTTCAAAGGCAACTGTTTTATAGCATAATGCTGTGGAAGGATAGTTTCAAAGCATAAATTAAATATTAATTTTTGCATAGCCATACATTAAATTTTTCATAGTGTATTTGAAAATTATCACTTGAAATTTAATTTGATTATTTAAAAATTATTTAGTCCTCTTCCCTCCCTTTGCATATGTAATGAGCAAATATGAAATAGAATGTTTTTATTTCCATTGACAGTCTGCCACATTTGTTTTCAAGTGCTTGTATTTGAAAAATGCCAATAAATAGGTGCTTCATTCACATCAAGGACTAGTTATGTAATTTAATTTCAAAATTAAAAATGAAAATTATTTTTTATAGAATTTGTTTGGAGAAGTGGAATTTACTCTTCAGCTCTTATAGTCAACCTCGCAGTGCTGATATTTTACGAATGCAAGCTGCATTTTCCATTTCTTTCCTTGGATCATCACTTGTTGAATATTTGACTGTGGAGGTAGATAGAGGATCTGATTTTGCATCAATATTTTTGTTAGGGTAGGTGATATATTCTATTTATATTTTTCTTAACTGGCAAATAAGTGTCATGATGTGATAACAAGTATAAAGATTTCAAACAAGACTGAAAACAAATTTTTTATTCAAATTGAAATGATACGCTATGATTTTATTCTTTCTGTATGTTTAATAATGTTACATATATTACATTCTTCTTGAAAACTAAAATTAAAAAATAAAAATAAGGGAGACCAAAAAAACAGAAAGCAAAAGAAAATTGCGACATGTACTTTTCATTTTCATACAAAACTGGAGTTGATTTTCTCTCTTTCTTTATAAAATTTTGATCGATATTATTTCATTTTTAACCTTTGAAAATAATCTTTTTTTTAGGAAGGGAGCTTTATTATAGTTAATTAAGAGCCAAGCTGTTGAGTAAACAAATACTGAATAAAAGGACTGGTTTCAATTTCTTAAGACGTTTTTATAGCTTGATTGCGTGAAGAATTATGATGTTTTTTAACCCTATTTTCACATTTCCTCTGCTTTTGGCCAGTTTTAAAAATACAATTGTTTAATACTTTGCCATCTTGGATGGTTTCTATTCCAAGACAAGTCTCTAAAAAGGACGCCATGTTGACGCTTGTTACCTCTTTCTAAAGAAGCCCCCCCCCCCAAAAAACCCCATTCCAGATTAGCCACCAGTTGCTTCACAACAAGAAAGCATGGGCTTTTTTATGGTTTTAAGTGCCTTGCTATTTGTTGTAGAAGATTTTTTCTTTTTCTGGTCTTCCCTTTTGCAATGTTCAGTTTAAATTCTGGGCAGCCTGTTAGGCATTTGTACTTTTAGCAGTTGATACATACTGCTGGCATGTTAGTCTACAAAAGAATAAGTTTGATTTTTATAAATACAATGTTTTCATTTTAATATTTTTTCTCTTTTTTTTTTTGCAAGATTTACTCCAGAAATTACAATTTTATTTTTCCTTTGGCAAATTTTTTAATTTCACAAAAAAGTGAATACTTTCCTTCATTTAAATGAGCAAGGCTTTTTGTATTAGGATATATGTATAATGACTGAACAATTTAATTTTCAATTTCGAAATTAAATTGATTCATAAATTCTGAATTCAGAATATATTTTAAATTTTATCTTGAATTTGCTTCGTCTTTTAGCCTTTTTAGATATTTTATTTATTTATTTATTTATTTATTTATTTATTATTATTATTATTATTATTATTATTTTTTGCTATTTGTTTCCTGATAGCCGTCAAAATTTGTAGACTGCTGTAATTTCACAACACAAGCTTTAATATTAATTATTTCACAACACAGAATTATTTACAATTACAGAATACTTACAGTTACATCGTTTTGTATCGAGAACAGAAGAGACAAGTGCTCTTCGTGGTTGCCTAAATGATTTCAACTGCCGCGAGCGCAGCGTTGCCATAGAAGTTCAAAGAAATAAATGGTAGCGGTAAAAAAAACTTCAAATTCATAACACTCCCCGCCGATTGGATTCTTAATCCAATACTTCTGCCATTTATAAAACAATACAATGTAAAATTAAAGGGAAGTTATACAGTAATAAGTACACTTACAACAGTAACATCAAATATATAGAAGAAACTTAAATACAATAATTAATACACAGGTAGCACACAAATGCTTCGTACAGATCTTTTAAGTATATTGCCTTGTAGCAAGCGTATGTTCACAACTCATACTCTCCCATCACTTCCACTGAATATTTCTTCTACTCTTCCTGTTAACCACTTGGTGCCTGGTAGGTTTTCTTCCTTTATCAGCACCAAGGTCCCAAACTTTACATTGTTCTTACTGAACTGCTAGTGTTGCAGATTATTTAAGTAATCCCTTTTCCAAAGTTTCCAGAGTTTCCAGATCCTTTGAGAGAATTTGGAAACCTTTTCCCACTTGCCAAGCCTGTTTTCATTGATATCTGTAAATGGGAATTCTGCGATGGAAGTGATGGGTCTCCCAATAAGAAAATGCCCTGGGGTTAGGGTTTCAAAGTTATCAAAATCGGCTGACGATGGCATCAATGGTCTAGAGTTTAGAACTCCTTCAATTTCCGCTAATACTGTAATGAATTCTTCCAAAGTGAGATGAGAATTTTCAGCTTTAAATAATACTTAAAGGATTTTATGCTGGCTTCATACAATCCTCCAAAATTAGGAGATCCTAGAGGGTTAAAATGCCAATCAATTTTTTCCTCCATGAAATATTGAACCAATTGTTCATCTGGAGAAATTACGATTTTTAGAAGTTGTTTTAGCTCAGCATCTGCGCCAACGAAATTTCGTCCATTGTCAGTGAAAATGTTAGAAGATTTACCTCGCCTAGAGAAAAATCTTTTCAAATTAGCAATGAAACCTGCTGATGTTAAATCACTCACAAAATCTAGGTGTATTGCTTTAGTACAAAAACATGCATAAATTGCTACATATATCTTATTCAATACCCCCTTCCTCTGTCCTTTGAATTTCATGTAAAAAGGTCTGTAAAAATCTGTACCGGTAACCATAAATGAAGGCGAAGGTTCTATGCTTTCCTTAAGCAGTTGGCCCGTCAACTGTTGCTTTAAAACTGGTTTGTTCTTTGTGCACGTGACACAATTGTGTATCACCAATCTGCACAATTTCCTGCCATTTAAGGGCCAATACTTTTGATGTATTAGGTACAGCAAAGTCTGGGATCCTGCATGTAAATATTTCAGATGAAAATACTCTACGATTATGTAAGTTAAGGTATGTTTAGATGAGAGCACAATGGGATGTTTAATGTTATCATTAACACTAGAATTGATTATTCATCCTCCAACGTGAATAAGCCCATTTTTATGAAGAAAACAATTAAGAGAAGCTAATTTACTTTTACCTTTCACATTCTCACCTTTTGTTAAGGAAGAAATTTCTTCCGAATACTCACTTAGGGAAAATTTTAAAAGAATAAATTCTGGATTGTTGAACTCTTGACACTTCAGATGCCCACCTTTCTTGTCTTTTGGATATCTACAGTTATAGATAAATCTGAAAACATAAGAAACTATGCAAATAAGTGTAGAAAAATTATTAGTAATTTTAAGCAGATCATTATGAAGCAAAGCATTCTGGTTAGTTACATCAAACATACAGATACTTCTCCTTCTACAGAGGAACCTTTTTTCAATTCTGAAATGTAATATTCTTCAGGAACAGAATTATCACACTTAAATACTGAGACTTCATTTTTCTGTAAGAATTCAGGACCTGACCACCAGGTCTCATTTTTTAAAAGATCTTGTTCATTAACCCCTCTTGTTACAAGTTCAGCTATATTCAGTTTACCCGGTATGTGTGACCAAGCTTTAGCATTGCTAAGAGCTTGAATCTCTTTCACACGATTGGAAACAAACTGTTTCCATTTATGATGAGGTCCTTTAATCCAGAACAATGTTATCTGGGGTCTGTCCAAAAATTAACTGTAGGTGTTCCCTTTCGTTTTATAATTTGTTCTACTTCTTTCGCAAGTCTAACTGCAAGCAATGCCCCCATGAGTTCAAGTTTTGGCAGAGTCAGTTCCTTTAACGGGGCAACACGACTCTTCGAAGCAATTAAGTTCACTGAGATTTTGTCAACATATTTAACTTTTAAGTATACTGCAGTTCCGTATGCCTTTTGGCTGGCATTGGAAAAGGCATGTATTTGAAGCTGGTTGACATCACCTAGGCTGCAGTTGAGGATCATCCTAGGGACTTACAAGTTCGTAATATCATATAACTCAAGCCTCCATCGAGTATATGTTTGAAGAAGGTCTGCTTTAAGTTCTGCATCCCACGAACACTTCCTAAGCCACAGTTCTTGGAATAGACATTTGAGTCTGATTGTGAACGGCGTTAGAAGACCGAGTACATCGTACAATTTCCCGCCGGTTTTTAACACAGTTCTTTTTGTAACACTTTCTCTTTTATTTAATTTGAGCAAATCTTTCACATCAATAGTTATGTAGTCTTGATGCACGTTCCACGGAAGACTGAGAACCCTTTGTAGTTTGTGAATAGGATTGGCCTCTGAATGAATGGGATCGGTTTTGAACATAAGAACATTGTCTTCCCATGTTTGTACCAGTTCCTTGCTGTTGGAATTCCACTTGCATAAATTCATTCCTGTGTCAGCCATAATCCTTTTGGCTTCACATGACATCTGAAAGGCAGATGAGACGTCGAGAGCTCCAACAAAATCGTTGACATACAGACATTTATCGAGCATTTCCACCGTGGCGGGATGCAACTTTTCGATGTGTTCCTTTATGGTGGCAGACATCTGAGTGTATGCTTTGGAGGACACCAATTGATTTTAACTCCCAAAACTGTCTATAACCCTCATCAACTCGATCTTGTATAAAATAACATTGAGAATTGCTTGGAGACATGGCGGGAATAGAGCCTGTCACCATCCATCTGAAAACTGTTTCAATTAAGGCGATAGAATTACCCCTTAACTGGATTTGATTTCCCCTTAATAATTCATAAAACACATCACCTCCCAAAAGAAGTCATATTTTTTTAGGTAAATAAAATTTAGGATTAGCATACTTTATATTTTCTGGCAATTTTAAATTCTCGATATCTATTTTCTCAGCTGGAACATTCCGAGCAATTTCTAGCAAAATTAAAAATTTGAGTTCCTTACTGAAGGATTCTTCGTTGTTAGCTATGCGCATAAAATTTTTTTCCATAATCGGAATTACAGTATTTTTCAAACAATTAAATCTGCCCTACACCTCGATCTTTGAAAGCCTAATAAATTAGCTGCGTCCTCAGTTATTAAATTCCGCATTGACACTGAATCACATAAAGCATTTAACTTTAACCATTTCCCATTGGATTGCCTTAGATTAACTCTCACTGTGGAGAGAAGAACATTTTTGTTTGTGTTAAGTGAATAAAAACAAGAAGCATTTTGCGTTTCGCTAATTGAGCCATCTGGTACCAGTGATTGCACAACACCTGGTTTCAAATTTCCTATCTTTTCACCCTTCGCCAGCCCCACTGTCATTAATAAATCATGCTCATTTTTGTTTTATTTTTGCCTTTTGAATGGGAAATTCGCTTCGTGTAACATTGTACTATGATTTTGTTACATGTTTTACACTTTAAATGAATTTTCTTACATTTAGACATTGCATGAAATCCAAGACAGTTATAACACAGATTAAACTTTCTAACGTATTTTAATCTCTTGACTGCGTTTGATTTAAAAAACTTTTTACATCTGAAAATGGGGTGTGATTCGGTGCATCCAAACACACAATTATTTTTGTCATTTTTTACTATTAGAGTTTTGAATTTCGGAGTTAATTCCTGTTTAAATTACTTTCCTCCCATACCTTTGTTTACGTTTTCCAAAGCTTGGCATCTTTTGTTTATAAATCCTGTAAATTCTCCCCAACTAGGTAATTCAGAACCTAATTCCATTTTGTATAACTTACGAGTGTCAATATCTATTCGTTGAAGAATTACATATATTAAGGGTGCTTCACAAAGAGGGTTTGTGTGTAATTCTAACTTTTTTAAAGATCGCAAATTACTTTCGATTCTATCACGCATCTGTCTTAAATTAGATGCGGATTCACATTTAACTTTAGAGCAATTAAATATTTCATTAATATGACTCATAATAAGCAACTGTGCATTTTCAAAACGTTTTTTCAGTGCCTCGAATAAACTATTATATGTATTATTTACCGTTATTAGTTGTTTTCCATTACCCTTGAGTGCTGATTGCAGATAATATAATTTTTGCTGTTCTGACAACTGATCATTATTATCAATTAATGCTATAAACTGTGATTTGAATGATAGCCATTCAGCATATAAACACGAGAACACAGGAAGATTAATTGACAGCAATTTTACTTTACAGTTGCCAGAAGACAGACTACTTTTAACATTTGCAATAGAATTTGGATTGAGAAGTTTTTGAAAGCTTACCTCGCATGTTTTGAGGTCAGTTTGCAGTTCATCAAGGCTTGCTTCAAAGGTTAGAAAGTCAACATCCGAAAGTGTGCTGTAGCATTCATTGCGTAAATCCTCTCACTTAGAACGTAGTTTGTCCACTGCTTGAAGCTTTTGAATAATATCCATATTATCCACTGGCACTTCATTTTGTAAAAATGACTTTATTCTCGTTATCTGCAATTTGATGCATTCGCGTTTTCAATTTAAGACTGTTAATTGCAAAAGTTCGACAGGAACCATTTTTTCTTTATTCGTTCCGCCTGTCAGATTTTTGTTTTAAAACAGTTCGAACTCCATCAGGTCGACGTTGACCATGTTTTGTGATATCCGTCGAAATTAGTAGACTGCTGTAGCTTCGCAACACAAGCTTTAATGTACAGAATTATTTACAATTACAGTTACATCGTTTCGTATCAAGAACAAAAGAGACAAGTGCTCTTCGTGGTTGCCTAGATGATATCAACTGCCGTGAGCGTGGCGTTGCCACAAAAATTCAAAGAAATAAATGCTAGCGGTGAGAAAAACTTCAAATTCCTGACACTATTCTATAAAATTGTTTGTACTATATGAGTGCGAAGGCATGGAAGGAAAACAACTGAATTTTATGAGACTTTTAATTGGGTTAATTTAAAGCGATTTGGAGTCTCTGGGAATTCAGTGGAAGAAAACATGTTTTCGTCACTCATTAATCAACTTGGTTTAAGGCTTCAAAACACTTTTGCCTTGACAAGTTCTGTTTGAAGCATTAAACAAAGGAGGTTAAAATTTTATTTATTTATTTATTTATTTTTATTTAGTTTAATTATGTACAAATTTCTTGTTTTTAGAATAATTTTCCTCCTTGAAGTGAAAATTTTTTTTATTACAATTTTGTAATTTTCTTTAATTTGCATTTTACCGATTTTTAACATAACACAGAGAAATTAGAATGAATTTTCAAAATTTTTAATATGGAATTTAATTCTTTTTCGTTCCAGTTATTTGGAATTTTTTATTTATTATTTTCAAATCTTGCAGCACATTGTGCAAATTTATGTTTAGGTTTTTTTTATTTTAATTTGCTTTTTTGGTTAGGTTACTCAATTATGGCAAAGCACATGAGGGCTATCTGCCTAAGGGGAGGGATGCCTTCGTGGGGGACTTTCTAAGGGAAACTGGCTCGTATACACGTTACACGTGGGGAAAACCATGAAAACGCCCATGCAGCCAGCCCGTTCGCGGGATTCGAACCTCGGACCGAACTACCAGTGTTCAGCGTCTTTACCACTTGGCTGCTGGTGGGCCTATTTGCTTTTTTTTTTTTCCACCACTTTTTAAAATATATATATTCATTTCACTTTTTCTTTTCTGTATTCTTTTCTGAAATTAGGAGGATGTTTTAGAAACATATAAAATTAACTGTGACTTGTGTAAAATATTCTGTAAAAGAACTGGTGTATAAAATTCTGATATACTAGTCCTAACAGGAATGTGATTATGCCATAATAAAAGAGTACGCATCTTACATCCATTTCTTTAAAGTTGTCAAAATATAATGTAAAAAGTTTGATGTTAATTAACATAGTTATTTGATTAGTTTTCCTGTACTTATTTACCTTAACTCTCACCAGAATGCAAATTAGTTAAATTATAAATAAACCAGAGCTCTTGAGTTTAGAGAGAGAGCTTTTAGCAGCACAAATTTACCTCCATGCTATATTCTTCCCTTAATTTAATTTATCAGCTTTGGTAAACTGCTTTTGCTTCGTGAGTACATAAAGCCTGAGCCAAAGTTTATAAGATCATGTTAATTTCTATTTTATGATTTAGTTTGATGCAGGTGTTTGTTCTGAATTACCCAGAAACTGCAGACTTTGTTTTTCTGTTATATTTTTAAGTTCTGTGCATCCATCAGATTGATGTGCTAATAAATGGGTTTTGTTTTAAACCTTCTCTTTAAAATACTGTATTTAGAAAGTTAGTTGAGCTGGTAAGTCATCTGATTATCTTTAAAGTTTTAGTTGTCGGGCAATTTAGTGTTGAAAAACTCTCTAATTAATTCAATAAAGGTGCTAAGTCATCAACTTTTAATAGTACTATTATGTACCATGGTAATTTTATGGTTACCACCTCTAAAAGCAAGAGAATATAGACACTGTTATTTACAACTATAATAGTGTTCTCTATGATTTCATTTCCTAATCCAATTAAGATCATCAAATATCTGTTAAGTTGACCACCAAAATGTGTAATTTGAAACTAAAATCTGTTCTGTAATAAATAATTGTATAGAGTTAATTCTCATATTCATTCTATAAGACCCTGATAAGTGTTTTATGTGTCTGTGTAAAATATAGTATTTAAATCTCATTTTATCATTTTTCTGGGTAGCATAATTTATCATGTATATTGATTTTGCATTTAAAAAATTCATCATACTCCTATGCTGCTTATATTAATTTTTTGATTTCCTACCTACACAGCCAGTAACATCTGAGCAAGTAAATGGTCGAAGGGCATCCATGCTACTAAAAGATCATTAATCTTGATGTATTGTTTCTTTATCCAAATGAATGTAGTAAATTACAACCATTGTACCGTAGAATTGAACTCTAATATCAGTATTGCACAATGATTAGTATAAAAACTCTTTTTGGTATAATAGAATATGTATATGAATCTATAAAGAAAATTTCTTTGATGGATGTACTTGAATATATGAATGAAACATTTGAAAACATAAATAAGAATAAAGTAAAGAAGTTTTTTTAAGAAAAGTGTTATTAATTGTTAGTTTCATGAAGATGCAAATATTAAATTTTAGTCCTGATCAGAAAGGAAATTGTATAACTAGATCAGCTCTTAGGTATTGATATGGGTGGAAACTTGAAACAATAGAGAAGAACATCAGGTTGAACGTCTGGTAAAAAGATATTTTTTAAGTGCCTTTACCTTTAGAAATTCTGATGGAGGGAGAAGTAATGCTGATAGTTCTCTTAGATGAAATTCTCAATTATGTAAACAAGTTAAAATACTTAACTTGTAATCTAGTGATTGGTTGACTTTATAATGCTTAGTCTGTTAATCAGAAGATATAATCAAATAGCTGACTTCATAGGATAAATATAGCACTAAATGTTTTTGCTATTGCAACAAGATTAATAACATGAGATTTTTGTAATGTTTTTTCATAAAGTATTTCAGAATTTTTAATTAATTCATCATTTTATTAATATTAATTAACCAACATAAAAAATTTCTATTTCAGTATCTTTCTTCAGTGGACACAAAAAGCCATGAGTAAGATAAATCCATAATACTAATCAGTAATCATTCTTAAGATGACCTTTTCCACAGAAGACCTGGGTGGTCATCTTAGAAAGATGTCATTATAATTACCAGTCATGCACTCATGTCACTGAAAATAATGTGGAGTCATATATACATTTATTCACATTTGTTTAAAACTATTGAAATTGGCTTTAAAGTGTTATGTGTGTGTACATCTTGTGTTTACAAATAAGAATGTTTCCACTATCTAAATAGTGAAGGACAATTGGTCTGCTGGCCAAAAAAGCACAAGTTAACAAAACGAAGATAAGTTTCATATGAAAATCGTTAATATAACAAAAATAACTCTTTTATATTAATTCAGGAAACTGTTGTAGGAATAGTTATAGAGTGATTAAATGAGTAACAGATCTTCAAAATACACTAATTACTTAGCTGAATGTTAATTATTCCATTGCATCTCATTTGAGTAGACAATTTTTGATGAAAATATTTCAAAAACTGCGCATTACCTAATAGTTTAGATATACCATATTTCTCTGTATCTGTAACATCTGTCATAAAAAAAAGTAACTTCAATGATATCAAATAAATGTGAGCTAACATGATATTATATTGAATTATTTTTGTGCTTTCTTCCCCCTAACTTGAAAAGATCATACTTTTCATTTTTAATTTATTAGCATTTTCCTTCCTATTAAAGGAATGATTTAAATTTTGAAGTATTCTGTAGCTGCACATATTTATGCTATTTTATTTTTACCAAATACTTTTTAAATGATTTTAATAAGTTTCCACGCATTTCTGCATATGTTTATAAAAATATGTTTTTTCCCTCCCAATTAGTGTTTTTGAGAGCACTTTGCTTCTTTTACAAGATGAAGATGAAGAAATAAGGAATACAGCTTGCAGATTTCCTTCTAGTTTGACTCATGAATATGATGTAAGGATGTCCATTTTTCAGTTTTATTCTCCTTCCCCCTCATTATTAAAAAAATCGTTTTTAAATTTAACTGTTTTGATTAATAAGCAAGTTTCTTTTTAATTCATTTTGCTTGTAAAATTTATTTTATTATCGTGTGAAATTTACCCTGTTTTGTGATTTTTTATCAATTAAAAAAATTAATATTAAGTGAGTTAAGTAGAATACAGTATTTTAGCTAATTTGTTATTTTCATTATACTAATATTTAGCCTGAATTGTTATTTTAATTAAAATTAATAAGTCTTCAAAAACGTTTGTTTACCCTTTTATTGTATTTTTGGTTTTCTTTGTTGCAAGGTGAGAAAGTGCTGATTAATATCTTTTATTTTCTATTATCCTAAAATTAGTATATGAAATATTAACTCAGAAAATTAATATACTAAAAATATTAATTTATGCATTCCAAGATTTTGTTACTATTCAGTTTTTTGAGATTTTTTTGAGACTGCAAGAGAAAATGCATATAGCTTTGAAAAGTGCGACTAGTAGTTGATTAACATTACTTACTTTTAACTACATATTGCATAAAATAAAATTATTTTGTGGCTATTCAAAAGCTCATGCAACTGGAGGGAGAAGCTTATGATTTCTAATATTTTTATGATCTTATAATTTACAATTTTAATTTTAAGTTTTTAGCTGAACTGTAATTTTTATTTAATATATCCTTATTTTATTATCTCATTCTTTGAACAACTCCAATGATATAAAGAGAAAATTTTTTAATTGGACCTGTTTTCTTTTCTTTGTTGCTTAGTGAAGTAAATTGTCTTTCAGTTCTTCACATTATGTTAATATTCTTTGAAAGGTGATCAACTAAATGCATTAAAGATTCATTTATTAATCTGCAAGCATGACATCTCTATCAACTGTAATATTATGATCTATTATAATTGTTTTAAGCTATAAGTACATATGGTAATATAGTATCATTCTACTAAAATGTAAAATTTGTGACAAGTTCTTCTTAAAATGCTAAATAATGCATGTGCATTGCAAAGCAGTGTAACAAATATTTCCTTTAATGTTTCTGTAAAATACTTAGTAGTTTCTTTTCTCCTTCCTTATTTGCCTCCCTTATTTTAATTATTATTTATTTTATCTGATTAATCAACTATGCTGTTCTGTGCCAAGTACCAAGTTTTGTTTTGTTGAACTTCACACTGATACATTAGTAGTTTATGGAAGTTACTTTGTTAAATTAAATTTAACAACTATGCTGTTCTGTGACAGGTACCAAGTTTAGCTTTGTTAAACTTCATACTGATATATTAGTAGTTTATGGAAATTACTTTATTAAATTAAATTTAACAAAAAAATTTCCATGAATTATTAATATATTAGTGTGAAGTATTACTAATATAACACTTATTATAATTCTGAAGAAATTTTTTTTTCACATTATTTTTAGTTGTTAAATTTTTTATTATATTAAAAACAGTTATAACAAAAGGGTTTTAGGCTTTTGTCTCCAATTAAAAATTTATATATAATTGAAAATATATAAATTTGTAATTTGTTTAGATTTATAAGAAATTTAAGCATATTACCAGGGTTGAGATATCTGCCTTGGAAAAGTTTTAATATTCCTCTTAAATTCGTATTTATCTATTAGAAACATAACTTTCAGTAAAAGATAAATGTTGCTTTAGCAATTTTTAGAATATGGAGATCATATTAAAGAAATTTCCTTTGTGTAATCATATATTTCTTGCAATCCATTTCACAATCTGATAAAACAATCTTTTTGCATGCAATTTTTTTTTCATGTATTCTTTAATTTTCAATTCTCAAGCTTGAAAACATGAAATATCACCTTCCTGTACTGTTAAGTCTGTTTTTCTGTTTTGAAATGTATAAGTTTAAACATCCGTTGTGATCTTCAGTTGTATCAGTGTTGTCTTACTGAAAGGATATTAGGTCATCCAATATTATCTTCAGTATTATCGTTATTATCTCTGATACTGAAAAATGGAGACAGTTTTTCTGAATTGGCATTTAATTGGTGATGATAAAATAGGAACCATATACTTTAAAGAAATGTTTTTGCATGATATTCTAGCCCAAAATTTGGAAAAATGTGAAAACTATCCACTTATTAAACTAGCTAAATGATTCTACAAGTACCTTCAAAAAAATGAGATCGTCAGCCCAAATCCATTTTATATTACAAATAATGCGGAAACTTGGTAATACTTTGATGAGATGGTAACCTACCATTGATTCAACTATTAAATATATATATATCAGTTGATGATGATGAGAATAACTTCAGAAAACATTTTAAAAAATAAGTAAAATCATGTTGATTGATCTTAGATAGAATTTTCATGACATCTATAGTGTGGGTATTATATCACATATTAGTGACTTTATCAGATGAACTGAAAACTGGAAGCACCTAAGTTTGTGCCATCACTGCATTTTCCATACAGTTTATTTAAGAATTCAGTATCCAGTATGTTGGCTTTCATTCATCTTAGTGGCCAGAACTCACCTTGTAAATTCTTCATCTTCGTTAAAGTGAAAATTAAGCTGAAAGTTAAAATGATTTAATTCTATAAGGAAATTTTAGGAGAAACTGCAAGCAGTGCTAATTTGGTTTCATAAATGTTTTCCAGTAATAGGAAAGGGTTTGGGTTGATGTATGCATTGGAATGAAGATTTATTCAAAGATAATGAAGCATATTAAGGATGTAATGTAAATTAATAACTATATTTAAAGAAATTTTGAGACCCTTGCAAGGACATTTCGTACTTTTCTCTATGGTAAGGCTCATATTTCACATACTTAATAACTTTCTTTTACTGACATTTTAGATTTGTTATCTTTGACTGAGTATTTATCTATGAGTTAAATTTTGTTTTCTTCTTATAAGGAATATGATATTTTTCCCTGCAAACAAATTGCTTGTAATTAATTAGATAATTTTCATTATACTTTGTTATGATTTCCACTATTACAAATACATGAATTAGCTTTTGCCTTTTTAAGCAAAACTTTACACATTTTGACCATAATATTACAGTTTCAAAACAATTTGCAAAATGTTACGTATAGAGGTAATAGTACTGTTTCATATATTATTAGTGAAGTAATTTCTATTATGGTTAATAAGATTGACTAAGGAAGATAAATTTTCATAGACCTAAGTTTATTTTTTAAATAATAATAATAATAATTCACTCTTTATCTATGAACATATTTGCATCAGCTAAAGCATCTTTATTTTTATTTTATCTACTGGTCATGTTTATTCATAGCTAAGGCATCATTAAAAGACAAGTTTAAAGACATCATTTTGACCTATTGTGGATTTAATATAGAATGAATAATTGTATATAGAAACAACTTTTTTAGATAATTTCAGTTGTAAGTTAAGCTTAAAATCAATGCAGTAGTTATTTCTGCATGCCATTCTTTTTATCTTTTTCAGTGCCTTTTGCCAATTCCCAAGACTTACTTTTCTTTTATACATTGTGACACTTAGCAATGCATCATTTTTTGCTAATAAAAATTTTGACTAATTCAAATTTAATATTGTAACTGCCATAATCATTATTTTTGTGTAAATAGCAGTATTAGATGTAGTATTTTCTATCATATTTTTAACTCTAAATAATTTTTTAAAATATGTTGTTTAAGATACATTTTTATGTTTTCAGATAAATATTTTGCAGTTTAATATTGGAATTAAAGTAAGTAACTATTTTATGTATCTTAAATTCAATAGTTTTAGAAGTGCATGAATAGTTTTAACATCTTAAAGTGTGTTATTGTTTTCTTTTTTGAAGTAAATACTTTACGACAAAAATAAATCCATGCAATATAGTACTACACTGAACCATTATTTACCTTATGTAGTGAGTGCACAAGACATAAGATATTCAATTTGTCTACCATACAACCTGACAAAAGCTAATTCCCTGGGTATCGTTTTTTTAATATATCACTGAAATTATAAATGTAGTTACTTAATAAAGTAAGAAATTTTAAAACACTAAATATAATCTTTAACAAATTATAACTTTATTTTTTCAATGTGTCTAATTGAGGCCATGCATAATCTATCTAAATTGTAATCTGTCTGAACACTAATATGTAATTGTGATTAAAAGTTTCTAATGCCACATTTAGCTTAATGTAGAATAATCATATGATTTCCTACGTTTTTAGTTTATTTAATCTTCTAATAAAGGCACTGAATGAAAATGCATGAGCTCAAAGACAGTTGTTGAATCAGACACCTTTTAAATGATGGAACTATTTGGAATGGATTTCATATTGATTGCACTGAAATGTTATTTATCAGGATCAGTTTTGAAAACTTTAACATGTCCACATTCAATGCTGATGTTCAGCCTTTTCAATTAGGTCATATTTGCATATTATTTCAATATTCAAGACCCATATTTTCAGTTTTATAATTGTAATGTCACCTTCATGGTATTACACTCTAATCTGAAAAATTAATTTGCAAGTTTTATTTTATTTTATTTCTAAAAATTTTTACTATTTCATTTTTATTTTTAAAATTTCCTATTTTTATGATAAGTTTCTGGAAAAATTTCATCCTCTATTTATTTCTAGAACCTTGTTTGTAATACATAAGGTAGAGGTGGGGAACCGTTTTACCATGAGAGGCCACATTTAAATTAGGCAGGGATAAAGGTGCCCACATAAGTTAATATACCTATAAATGTGACTTTTGTGAAATTATTATAATTTTTGTGTAGTTTTACCACTTTATTGCATTTTATAGAAATAATGCAAAAAGCATCAGGTCATTTATTATAAAAAATTTACAATATAAAATATTTTTGTATTCACATGAAGCTAATAACTTATCATAAAATTAATCTTTAATAATTTTTAATAAACAACTACATAAATTTAAATACTGTTTCAAAAATAATAAAGTATTTTTCAATAAATTTATTACATAGTAAAAAACAATAGAAAAGTAATAATGTTAAGTTATAAAAAACCAATATAGCAACAGTATGTAGAATAATGTTAAAACCCGATAGAAAATTTAATTTAGTGGAATATTTGCATTTGTTTCTTTTCCTGAAAGTAACTGAATATTTGGATGAAGCTTCGTAATGCACAGCCTTAGCAGATCCTCTAAATGAACATGTGTAATTTGCATTCTTAAACTAGGCAATTAATTTTTGTCATGAGAGAAAATGTTGACTCGCAGCAATAAGTAATTCCAAAGCAAGAAATTAAACAGCATGGATATTCAACAGCACTTTTCCAGATTTCAGTGGAATCATTTTTAGCATCAAAAAGAGATTTCAGGATACTATCTTCCCATAAATCAAATAACTCCATTTGTAGTGCTGTAGGAGCTTTGGATATATCTACTAAATCTTGATCAAATAGCAGTCTCATGGCAGAAGTGTGCTCATGAAAATCTGAAAAATCTTTCAGTATATTCTTCTATTAAAAAATCTAAGACACCTACATATTCATCGAATGTTGTATTTTTACATTTTTGCTCATTCAAACTTTCGCTAGCTCCGGAAAGTGTTCTGCACATAGCAGTGTTTTGGAAAATGTTAATGTTTTTCGAAATGTTTAGATCCTCTGCTGTATTTCAAGTGTATGCTTCATTTTAATTTGTTTTGTTTTGTCATAATATCAGACAAAAATGCAATGTTTCTGCAAAATGCTTCATCTGACAGATCACAGAGTTTTTCCCCTGTTCTTGCTAAAAGTTTAAAATTTGTTGTTGTAAAGTTAAAACTTTTATCAAAACCTGTCCTGTTGATTACCAACGAACCTTGCAATACTGCAGCAGATGAACAGTGTACATTTTCTTATCTAAATTTAGCATCTGCCGAAATTCACTATGATTGATTGCATTTATGTGAATAAAGTTGACAGTCGAAATAGTTCTATCCAGAGTATCTTGCGAATTGGTTATTTTTGTGCAAAATGCAGTGAAATGACATAAATTTTTTCAAGTTTTCCTTTTTTTACCTCTCATGAAAGATGTACCATTGTTGCAGATACTGACTAAATTACTGATATTTAATTGTAATCGATGGCATATGTCTTTGAAGTTTTCGAAAATGTCAACTCTGCGTGTTCTTCCAATTAGTGTACCCACTGCAAGAAGTTCTTAGTAACACTGAAAATCTTTAGTTACAGCACAAATAAAATATAAAACTTGTGCCTAGTCAGGTTTATCAATGTTTTCATCTAAAGTAACTGAAAAACAGGCATCTTCATTTTGTATAATGATACGAAGTTGCTCTGTTACATTTTCAGCTAATTCGTGATGCTGATCTGTTATAGTTCTTGAAAGAGGCAGTTGTTTGTATCTATCAACTTTTTCTGGATCTAACATGCCTACTGTTCCAACAAGACACTCTTTAATTATTTCTATGTCACTAAATGGTCTGCCTCTTTTCCCAAATATATGAGCTATTTTATAAGTAACAACAACTGCAATGATATTTTTTTTATAAATTCATTAAACTATGCCTGTTGATGATGCTTTTCATTTTTCAATTTTTGAACTGCAGTTTGTGAGGCTCACCTTCTAGATTGAAATATGTATGTTCTTTCTGAATCTGAAGAGTTGTTGATGTTCAAGATGGTTACATTAAAGGTAATCTGAATTTGTTATTGTATGAAAAGGCATTTCATATAAAAATATACTTTATTATGCACACAGGAATGAGACTCGTAATGGAAGCATTGCATAACAACCCTTTCACTCCAGCGGCACCCGCCAAAAGAGGCCTTGAGGCGAGAGACAAGATGTGACGTAACCAGAACATGTGATCTGCGCCTCTGGCTGAGTGCAGCACCTATCGTTCGCACGATGAAGTGCTACAGAGTATGCCCCCAGTGACAAAGTTACAATTACAATTTATAAGACATATTTACAATATATACAAAAATGATGATATAATGCTATAATAGTGAAATATAGAATATGAAGTACACTATAATAAAAATATATGTTCATGGTTATACATGAAGTTGGAACATATGTGTAATACAAGACATTAAATAATAGGTAAAGATGAGGTATGAGTAATGTCATCTGGCAGTTGGTAAGCAGGTTTTACACAATCAATTGAGACTGTAGTACGTTTTCCGTTTACATTAATAATAAAATTCTTATAATTTCTGCCAACGACTAAATGAGGTCCAGTATAAGATGGTGTGAATGGAGGATTAACTTTATCAGATCTTAAGAATATAAGAGAATAATTTTTAATGAGAGGTTGATGAAAATTTTGGGACTACCGTGTAGGGCAGTAGAAATAGGGTTTAAAGAACTCATTGTCTGAAGTAAACTGTTCACATATTCGGAATTTAAGGTCAGGTTTATAGCATCACTGTTCACTAGATCGGAAGGTAATCTTAATGTTGTGCCATAAACAAGTTGAGCAGAAGTTGCTTTGACATCGTCTTTAATGGCTGAGCGTATGCCTAAGAGAACAAGTAAAAGAGTTTCGGTCCATTATACTGTATTATGTGTTTTAAGAGCTGTTCTGAGATGCCGATGGAAGCGTTCAATAATTCCATTTGACTGGGGGTGATATGCAGAAGTTCGAATCCTGCTGCACCCAAGTGTGCAAGTAAGTTCTCTAAAAAGATTAGATTCGAAATTTCTATCCTGGTCAGATGTAATTGTAACTGGGCATCCGAATCTAGATATCCACCCATGTACTAAGGCACGAGTTGATGTTTCCGCAGTCATGTCGGTTGTTGGAATAACTTCCGGCTATCTTGTGAGCCTAGTTATGCAAAACTGTTTTCCGTCAGATGGAGGTAGAGGGCCTATAAAATCTATATGTATGTGTGCAAAATGAGCATCAGGTTCAGCAAATTTGCCGAGAGGAGATTTGGTATGTTTGGTGATTTTAGCTTGTTGACATTGATCACAGCTGTGCACAAAAGATTTTATTTCTTTTCTCATGCCTGGCCATACGAAACATTTAGCTATTAAATCGATGGAGGCTGAGATACCTGGATGAGAGAAAAAATGCAAGGTTTTAAGAACTGTTAATCTCATAGACTGAGGAACAAAAGGACAGGTATGTTTTTGTGACATGTCACAATACAGATGAATATCCTCGAGAGGGAAATAATGTTTCTCTAATTTTAAAGAGGAGGTATTTGATGCTAAAAGTTGTTGAAGTTCTTCATCGCTTGATTGAGCAGCGGCGGATTTTTGAAAATCGATAACAGTAGATGAAATATTGTCTACCTCAATTCAGGACAGTGCATCAGCGACAATGTTATCAGAGCCTTTAGTATATTCAATATGAGTGGTAAACTGGAAGATAAAATCCAAATGGCATAATTGGCGTGGACTGCATTTGTCAGGATGTTGATGGAATGCAAATTTGATGGGTTTTTGATCAGTATAAATGACAAAATTTCTCCCTTCAAGTATTTGCCTAAATTTTTTAACGGAAGAGTACATAGCATGGTCATAAGTGGACCAATTCCTTTGAGATTTGCTTAGTTTAGCTGAATAGAAGGCTATAGGTTCCCAATGTTGTTTAACAAGTTGCATGAGTGAGCCGCCGATTGCTACATCAGACGTATCAACCCACAGACTCAATTGTGCACCAGACATGGGATGCCGTAACAAAGTTGCTTTAGCGATAGCTCTCTTAGACGCTTTGAAGGAGTGTGTTGCTTCACCATCCCGTTGTATTTGCTCAGCAGAAGCTTTAGAACGAGGGTATCTCTTTTTATTAGTATGGCCTTCAAGGAATTTGACTAAGGGTGCTAGAATGTGAGCAGCTCTAGGAATACAACGTCTATAAAAATTAAATAAACCTAAGAATCGGCATAATTGTGTGAGGGTCTGCGGCTGAGGAAAATCTAGGATGCATTTGACACAATCAGGAAGGGGTTTAATTCCTTCACCCGATTACTGAAATCCTAGGAAATCTATGGCAGATTGACCAAATTTGCACTTCTCTACATTTATACATAAACCATATTCATGAAGTTTAGAAAATAGCAAGTTTAAATGTTGTAAATGTTCTTGTTCATTACTCGAAGCTACAAGTAAATCATCAATAAAAGCATAAACAAAGGGCAGGTCTCTAGTGACCTCATCAATAAACCGTTGAAAGGTTGAGGAAGCATTACAAAGATCAAACTGCATTCTTAAGCTTTCAAGCAGACCAAAGGGAGTACAAATAGCTGTTTTATGTACATCATCCGGATTTATGGAAATTTAGTGATACGCTTTTACGAGGTCAGTGTGACTAAACATTTGTTTACCATACAGTTCTGAAGTAAAATCAGCTATGCAAGGAATAGGATATTTCTCTTTGACAGTCTGTGCATTAAGAGATTGATAGTTGCCAACAGGTCTCCATTTGACAGACCCTTTCTTGGGCACCATGTGCAAAGTCGATGAATAGGGGCTTTTGGAAGGTCTCATATGACCCAGTTCAGTCATGCGCTGGAATTCAGCTTTTGCAGTTTTGAGGTGATCAGGAGCTAACCGTCTAGGTTTAGCAGCAATTGGAGGACCTTTAATGCACATAGGAATGCACAGTATTGTGCTTTACAGGTTGATTGGGATCTGGTTATTTAGTAATATCAGGATATTGCAACAGTAATTTACCAAATACATTATCAAGGCAGGACGATTTTACAGAGAAAATGTTACAAGTATTTAATTTGGCAGGTACTTTAAAATTGGTTGTTAAATCAATAAGACGCTTGTTACGTAAATCTGGAGATAAATTGAAGTAATATAAAAAATCTGCACCTATGATCAAGCATGTAACATTACAAATATAAAAAGAGAAGGTAAAATTTCGTCTTAAACCAAAATTTACGGTTGCTATTTTTTGACCATAGACATTAATGGATGATCCATTAGCAGCATGAAAAGTACTAGTGCCTTCAGTTCATTTTTATTTGCAACAATTAAACTGGCGTCACTCCCTGAATCTATTAAAAAACACCTACCTGTCGATCGGTCTCTAATGAAAAGGCGACGTGATGTATGAGGGTGGGAAGAGTCGGTCGCCTGTACTCTTCCTTTTTCAAGTTTCCCTTGTAGGAACAGTGCGAAATACACTTTTTTGCATTATCCTTGAATTTGCAATGATACCAGAACAAAGTTTTATCACGAAATTTCGAACGATTGTGGCCAAGAAAATTTGTACGAGATAAAATGCTGGAATATCGCAGTTCAGACACTTCTTTCCGAAGAGCTTTGATTTCTTCACAAAATTGAGCTGAAGAGACACAGCTGCCATTTTCTGAAGAAGATGCATTGTTAGAGACGATGGCGGATACATTCGTGTTGTTGATTGCTAAAATTTGATCATCTATTTCCACTGCTTTATCTGATGTAATAGGGCAGATGGAAGCTAATATAGTTTGAACAGGAACAGGCATCGCTTGATTAAAGAGCTCAAATAAAAGTGAATCGTCTATATTATGATTTTCTGCTCGCCGTTTCATATTCCAAAGAAGCTCGCTAGGTTTTCGATCACCCAAGCTTTCCCCTGCTAGCAGCCGACGAATTTCTTGAGTCTTTGATTCCGAGCATCTTTCGATAATTTTTTATTTTGGGTCCTCATACGGGTTGACTTTTTTCTGTTGAATGATGATATCACAAACCACAGTGGCAATGTTAAGTAAGTGAGCTACGGCCTAGTCATATTTTGTCTTCTCCTCTGTAATCGGTTTAGGAGTAGCTAATTCAAACATTGATTCAAACATTCAAACATGTGGAACCAAAGTGAGGGATCAACTTGAATAAAAGGTGGGATCACCACAGCAGAAGTTTCAGATTCAGTCATTTTGCGGGTAGAACACACGCCAGAGGGAAGAATCAAAACCAGAAGTTATCGTAACAGTAGACCATTTCACATCCTAAAGTTACCATTGAAGAGTTGTTTATGTTCAAGATGGTTACATTAAAGGTGATCTGACTCCATTATTGAATGAAAAAGCATTTCATATAAAAATATACTTTATTATGCACATAGGAATGGCACTCGTAATGGGAGTATTGCGTAACAACCCTTTCACTCCAACGGCACCCACCAAAAGAGGCCTTGAGGCGAGAGACAAGATGTGACGTAACCAGAACATGTGATCTGCGCCTCTGGCTGACTGCGGCGCCTGTCGTTCACACGATGAAGTGTTACAAGTCAAATAGTGTTTTAGCATTTGCTTTTTCCAAAGTAGCCAAAACTGTATTGTTCAATAAACACACCATTTTCTGTTTCACAGAATTAAAGAAATAATCTAATTCCCATTCTACATTAAATGTTCAGTTTTCCTCCTTTAATTTTCTTCTCTTACAATTTGACATGATAGATGTAAAACGAATATCAAATAGTATCTTTAAAAAAGCATATACTTACTCAAAATACAATAAAACCGTGTATTAGTAAAAATTCAGAAGAAGTAAAATAATAAGTTTAGTGTATTTCAAGTAGGGGTGAGCCATGGCCAAAAATAAGAATAAAACAGAATTTCTGTTCTTGGCATTGGCAAATTGAAAAGTGCACCAGAATGGCAATAATTTCAGACTGTGAAAGACTGCTGGAACTGTAACAGTTCAGCATTCTAGCTTATGTTATGCTCAATAGATGGCAGCACATAATTTAGTTCTATTAATTTTCAAATTGTCATAATCTATATAATTAAATATTAATTAATACAAGAGCTAAGGCCGCACAAGAAACTCACGGAGGCCGCAAGTTCCCCACCTCTAACATAAGGTATTGCATACTTACTATAGATTAATTTTAGATATTTAAGTAGTATTATAAAAGTATTGTAATATGAAGTGCAAATAATGTGCTGCCATCTATTCCTTTCTGCCATGTATATGTTCAGATGACTATTATGGTGAGAGTACGCATGTTCATAAAGTTTCTTATTTTAATATATGTGACAAAAAATTTGCATATTTATGAGAGGAATTCAAAGCATTTTAATTTTCAATATTGTGTGTTTTCTTTTAGGTTTTATGCCAATTTATGTGCAAGACATTGAAGTCCCAGCCTAATTTTCTGCTTTATTTATGGAATAGGTTGCAGAATTATCCTTCTAGTGCTAAGGTTTTAAAATCTTGTGATAAAATTGTGTAAGTTTTAGAAGGGATTGTTTATGTTTCAAAATGTAAATGTTTATTTTAGAAATCAAACAACAAATGTTTGCTTATGATACTATAATATAATGGAAATAATAGGGAATACATTGCAAGAAGTGCAATAAAAAACTAACATTTACAAGTGTGTACGCTAAAACAAACTACTTACGTGGTAAACTTATGTGCTGTGCACTCATATATGGAAAACAATAACATCCTAGAAGGACAATAGAGAATGGCATCATAATTCTGCATCGATACGTGCTATGTTTTTGTGTCCACATACTGTAGTTCATTTGCAATTTCAACAGAAATCTGAAATTGGAACAGAGAGCAAATACCAAATTCTAAGGAAGACTCAAAAAATTAATAGCAAAGATGTGTGATGATGGTGATAAATAAGCACATGGCTATGACCAAGAGAAAAACAACAGTGATAAAGGGCCCACACTTTCAAAGACTGAAGAAAGCAAGGCAAGCTATGAGTGCAATTTAAAGCATATGTATCTTTTTTCTCAAGGAGCAGTGACATTTATGGTGTTGTACGCCATGAATTCATAACACAGGGTCAGAGTATGAATTCATAACACAGGATCAGAGTATTAATGGGGGATGTTCATGTAGTATTCAAATACGTGAGAATGGACATTTGATTCTAGCCTTCCTCCCTCTAAAGCCTAGAATGGACATTCTAGGCTTAAACTGTGGTTAAAAAGCAGCTGTATGTTTTATCATAACTTACCTGCTGCAACACTATTCAAGAAGTATATGAATTTTCAAGAAGTGTTCATATAATTGCTGCCCCTTACCTACCTCGATTTCCAGACTTGATTTCCTTGATTTCTTTCGTTTCTTCAACTTGGAACTCAGGATCAAAATCAATGTTGTAATACTATAAAAGAGAATTAGTGTGTACATCAAGTGGTGTCTCACACACTAGAAGAACAGGATCTCTAAAATGCATGTGAACTCTACTAGAAGTGCTGACAGTCATGTATTGTAGCACAAAGGTATTACCTTAAAGACGATAATAGTGATTTTTTTTCTTTTTTAAAATGTGGAGGGTTGAGTTTTTTTTATTATGTATATTTTGGCCAGCAAAACTTAAAAACTCATGGTATTCCATATGATGATATGTTGCAAGTGAAATGTAGAAGCTGGATGTGATTTACAAAGATTAAATTTGAGTGACAAAAATAGGATATATATGCAGATTTTCAAAACATGCTGTGGTACTTTCACTAACAGTGTAAAATGGAAGAAAAGTGGATTTTACAAACAAAGGTAGCTTAAAGTAAGGGGTTCAAGTGATTTGCAATTGTGCTATAAATTAGACACTCTTTACGAGAACAGGATTGGATGACTTCATGCATGGTCATATTATCGTTAAGCTGGATGAAATTAGCAGCATCCATAGTATAGCTTTGGTATTACCCATAGCATTGTTTTATATATGTTAAAGACCTTCAAGATAACTCTTAGCAGCTGCTTAGATCAGCAGTAATTAACCAAGGAAAAGAGCATAGAAGGATGATGTAGGATATAATAGTATATCAAAAAGATTGATGCCAATCTGCTGACATTATTGCAAAGCAGTTGCAGATGGCATGTTATCATAGTTTACTGCAATGAGACCTTCACATAAAAGAAGGCATTTTGCTAGATGACCTGAATGATCCATTCCTTTAAAATTGAGCATTTCGAATAGTGTAATGACTATCAAGACTGAGATACTTTTCACTGATGAGAATGGCTTGCAACACACTCAGTTAACTACTGAGTGACCACCAGTTTGTTGTAAAAAAGAGCAATTAAAGGAAAGGGAAAGTTTTTGCCCAAGCAGCGTATTAACAAGCATATAGCATGGGTAGACACTGCAAAGTTGTCATTACCGTTAAGAGACATTATATTCCGTACTAAATATCAACTCTTGGCTTCATGGAAAGGAATTATTTTACAAAAGCCAGGCATGCTTTACAGTCTTTTCTTATTAAGCTATCTATTTTAATCCATGTAATATTTTTCTGTATATATGGGTTTATCTCCCCCTCCCTCTTCATTTATGTAGTGCATATTAATACTTTTTTAATATGACTTTCATTTCTTCATTATTCTCCATCATAAAATTGCTGCCAAAAAGGAGGAGAAAAGAAAGAGTCGTTCAAATTTTGCCTACTAATGCATTATTATTAATCAAAATTAACTTGTATTAGTGATTCATCTGTATGCCTAAATATAAGAAATGAGGTAGATTTTGGTTTCCTTTCAAATAAAAATAGCTGAGTAAATATTATATAAACCAAATCTTTTGGCTAGAACAAGTTTGTATCCTTCTGTTTTCCCCAAAACAACTTATTTTTCCATCTAAATTTGGTATCCTTATGTAAATGTAGTTGAATAATGCATTTACATGAGGGTAATTTCAATAATACTTTCACTTGTGTTCATTATTCTGGGAATGTGTGCATATGCATGTGATGGTGAATGAAAGTTGCATGTAATTAATTACAGGGTTACCACTCAAACAGAAGATCAAAATTCCCTTAGCTTCAGGAGTATGCCAGAGAAAGTTTCCTGAAATCTGAAAGTATTCTTTACTAATAATAAATAAATTTAGAGGGAAGAAGCAACATAAAAATAATAAAAAACTGAATTACAACAATCAATGATATTTTCGTGAATATAATTATATTAAATGATTAGCCTAGATAACTGATTATTATTTTTTTATTTCACTGCAAAATGGCAAATAAGACATGAAAAAAGAAAAAGAAATTTTTTTTAAAAAAATTGTTTAAAAGATTTTATGATAACATCCTGTATACGCTATTGCATTGGCATGATTTTGAAAATTGCTACCAACACTAAAATGACCCGTTTACTGCTCATTTTAATGTCGCCAAATCCCATGTGAACTGTACATGGAGGTTAGAATAGAATGCATGGAGGCTATTTTAACTTCTATGGTACCATTGTAAGGTTTTAGTTAAACTAACAAAGTTTTATTTTAATTTGACTTTTTCTATCTCTTCTCATTTCAACTTCCCGTTAGAATAAGCGCACGTTTCGGCTTTATGCTAATTTGAAGTGGAGCAAAGTTCTGTTTAAAAGAAAGGTAGAAACCTTTCAGTATGAGAGAGCTTTTAGTCTCAGACCACTGTTACTCTATTCGACGTTCGCCTGATTAGCTAGTATTTAAATTCTAAGCCGCAGCGCTGTTACGTAATTACTTATTGAAGTAATTCTAAGTGTGTCGGTATTAGTTAAATCTTGCTACGCACCATTTAGTTTAGAGGCCAACCTCGCGTTCATAGCTCTGTGAGCAACAACTACCTAATTTCTAATTAGCTTTAGTTTAAATTAAATTTGATTGTTCAGATTAGACCCAAGTGGTGGTCATTACTTTCCGTATCCCTCCCGAGTTGGGAAGTGGCTGTAAATAATTGTGGTTTAATAAAAGAGGATTTTAAATCCTTCTTACGTATAGTTATTCCACCACTTAATCACAGTATTCTACCACAGAACATAGCTTCATTCAGCTCCCTGTTCAAGATCAGGACTTTAACTACTTCACGAAGATGTTCACCAAGAATATGCACCGAACACTCAATCCTGACACCGTATACTATAATTTAAAACCTATTTTGATTTACACAAGAATACATATTTTCTTTAGTTCAACATGCACTGCACATGCGCATGCAAGTCTCTTGATTCTCGGGGTTACTGGAAATCAAAGTTGCTGGAAACTTGCTTTGCCTTTCTAAAAGGCAGTCTGATTGGAGTTGCAAAAATTGGCTGTATGCCAGCTGCTCGAATGACGCTCACACGCGGCAAGAAAGTAATTGCTTTCAACGTCGGCACAAAACTCGTGTTTTTTTGGGGGGGATTGCCATATGAAATTCCCTCACTTTTCCAGATTTTGACTAAAATATTCAAATTCCCTGACTTTTTTCCCTGAATTTTTTGGTCAGTTTTGGAATTCCCTGACTTTTTCTGGTCTTCCAGGTAGCGTGGTAACCCTGAATTAAGTATATGAAAGTAGCATGTCATAATAACAAGTTGATTAGAATTTAGGAAAGTAGTGGTTCTTTAACCATACAGCTTTCATATCTCAGGATGAATGACATTTATTAAATTTAACTTTACTGTCTTTCATATTTAAACTTTTACAGTCCATGGCTGGTTAACTGAGGATAGGTTAACCAGCTTGTGGATTAACTGGGACCTTCTCTAAAAAAAATTCACTTTGTGTAGAGGGATATATTAGAGGGATATATTAGGAAAATTGCTGTAACAAACCATCAGAATCAAGCAGAATTTCAGTAAACAACTGCAAAAACAACACACACAAAAAAAAAAAAAGAGAGAGAGAGAGAGAGATTGGCTAGCAACAGTGATAGAAGATGATGTCACATTATTTAGAAATCATTTTCATCCGCAACAGTATATATAATACAAAATCTGAACTTATGGAAACACTATTAAATCACTTGTTAAGTATAAACTGCTAAACCATAGAAATGAATCATGCATACAACCATTAATCTTCTGCTTCCCATTGTTTTGTATCGAAATACAAGAGTAACATAAGTATTGTTCTGTGTGTTTTAAAGTGTGTTCTTATTTTAAATGTTGATTTAATTTGCGTAACAAATGTTGTTATTCTCTCGGTCAAAGTGCTTAAAAATACATATAAATAGTATTTTTCTGTTAAATATTTTATGAGTAATTCTCCCCCCCTTTCCCACCAGATATGCTATTAGTCTCAAACCTCACACTTTTCAAATGTTGCCATGCTATGTTATCACCATGTATTATTTTAAATTATTTTTAAATAAATGAAGTATAGCCAATATAAAAAAATTGCAACACAAATAAAAAGGGTATTGCCACTAAATGTTATCTCTGTGTATTATTTTTAAAAAAATGATATAGTGAATATGAAAAGAAAAAGTTTGGCAACACAAAGGTTATTATTACCAAATGTTATTGCCATGTATTATTTTTAAAGAAATAACATAGTGAATGTAAAAAAATGCATGGCAACACTTAACATTCTATTGGAAATTCTAAAGATATACTGTTTTTTAATATTTTGTGGTTTTGCTGTTGAATGTCAAGTCGCAAAAGTGTGAAGTAATTGATGTTTAATAAATAAACTTAAAAATTTTAAATTTAATAAAAAATAAAATAAATGCTGTAAAAATTAAATGAGAAATTTTAAAAGAGAATCTGAAATGGTTCAAATTTTGACTCCACCTAAAAGGGCTGTTCTGACTGTGCATGTTTGAAATTATTTTTTTTTTCCTGAAGTCATTTGTCTTTTAGACCGATATTCTTTGTCTTTCAAACTTCATCTGTTATTGTTGCTGTGTATTTCAGATGTTTCTTGCATTATAAAAAGCCTTTTTTCTTCGATTAACTGACGTTACATCATCTCTTTATTTAAAAAGTAGTACAAACATCAGAAATGATACAATGCAAAAGTGATTCGGCAAAAAATTAAAGTTTGAGATTAATAGCCCTTTCAGGGTAATAAGACGATCAAAACAATGTTGTGTAAGTCATCTTACTAAGAAAGCTAAGTATTGAATGATGAACTCTAAAAATACGTTAATGGTGGTACTTAACACTGTATTGGGAATTCTAAAGGTACAGTTGCTCACATTTGTTTTTGGACACATGTTGAAATTTATTTGCATAAGTCTTGTACTAAATATTAGAACATAGACTTCAAATTTTTTCGTCTAATTTGTTCTTTGTTTTAAGCTTTGCATGTTGCAAAATATGTAACATCAAAATATTCTGAGTAATAAAATAATTTGTTGAAAAAGTGTTAATCAGTAAGTCACATAATAATTTGGAAACTTTAAATTTTGCTGAAATGTTTTGGAACACGATGACTCTTATTATAATTTTTTGTTTGAAATGAAAATGCACCATAAGAATTATTGTCAGCATATGGAAATAATTACTTATTTTCCAAAATATATTAACAGTTTCATATCTAAAGTAGGCATAATTAGATGCTACAAATTAACAAAATTCTGTTAAAAATTTTACTTTTTCTTATTAGTTTAAATTCATTTTAAATATTCTAAAAGTATTCGAAATATTGAAATATTCTTGGTCTAAAATGTTTGATATTATTAAAACGATATTTTTGGTATTATTAAAACGATGGAAACTACATGGAACAGTTCAGAATGAAGTCTGGAACACATTCCAAGACAACGAGAAGGAATCAGAGATTTATTCCTAATTAGGATCCTAGATTAAGAAAAATCAAATAAAACCCCAAAAATCAGTGCTGTAAAATTGCAGAGGGTTTAGAAGAACAGTTTTCAATAAAAGTTAATCCTTAAACTGTTAGAAAAGTCATTAGAGCAAATGGAAACAATAGACGATCAGTAAGAAGGAAAGTCTTCATCAACAAGTCAGAGAAATAACAACAAAGAAAATATGCCTGGCATTTAGAAATTCCATGATATGTGAATGTTTAACATTTTGGAACAATGACAGCTTTGTAAATGAGTCAAAATTTAATATATTTAGGTCCAGTGGATGATTATTATGTTTAAAAATCCATGTGAAGGCTTGAATACGAAAACTGTATTGCCTGTTGTTCGTGGGGGAGACTTAATGGTTTGCAGATGTTTTACTGCTTCTGGGATGGGAAATTTTGTTTTTATTAAAAATAAGATGTATCAGTATTAATCTGTAAGTATCCTTAATGAAAATATGAAAGCATCCGAAAGAAAAGTTGGAATGTAAAATACATTCAAATTCTATCAGAATAATGATCTTTAGCATACAGCCCTAAATGCTCATTTGTAGTTATTATTCTGAAGTAAAATTTACTCCTCCATATTCTTGGGACTTATAACCTATCTATATGTAGGGAATGAATTGGAGAAAAGACTAAGAAAACATGATATTTCTTTGAAAGCTGTACTAAAAGTAATTCTTATAAAGAAGGACAAAATTGAAAAAATTAATTTAATTTATGCCAAAACACATAAAAAATGTAATTTTAGCTAAAGCATATCCAGTGAAATATTGAATGCCTTTTATTTTCAGTATTTACTAAATATAAAGTGCTTCCTCAAAGTGTCCAAATACTTATCTAAGTTCATTTTCAGAATTTTTTTAATTATTTTGTTCCAAAATTGTTTTAAAAAACTCTTCTTGAAACAAGCAGGTTTAAAAAAAATGTCCAGTAATATATGAGAAAGAAAAATATTTGCAAATAACATTTACTAAATATTAGTTATTTCACTAATATTTAGTAAATGTTATTTGCAAATTAAACCAAAAAACATGAGTGTCTGAAAACAAATGTGAGCCACTATATGCTGCTTTTAAAAATTTTGTGATTTTTCTGTTGAATTTTATGTGATGTAAGTGGAAAGAAAATTATGTTTAATAAGAAACACTTAAAACGCAAATATATATGTATGTATAATTATATAACAGGAGCGAGTCCAAAAGCAGATTGGTAAACTGCAAGCTCAGTAAGAACATAAAAAATCTTAATAAACTGTCTGGTGCAGTGTTAAAATCTGAATCCTTTCAGATTTTTTTTTTAATTGTGTCAGATCAAATGTGATTTTGGGTTAAGCACGAATGTAATTCCCTAGTATTACCTTGACTAATCACAAGTCTGCTGTATATGCTCTACTGAATGCATGTAAGTGTTTGAAATGTATATATTTCATTATTCAACTGGCATATTGGTTATGTGTTGTGAAATTACTGATAAATATAGTAAATTACATATATAAACCTGCAAGCAACTGTCTTTACCCATCAAAAAGTAAAATCATGCAGTTGCTAATCAGGAACATTGGGAATCTTCAGAATGACTTTTGGCAACAGCACTTTCTGAGATCTTTAATTGCTAATGAGAAAATAATGAAAACTAATGAGTCAATGTTTTAGTATGCAGTACATAAATGTAGAAAAAGACTTACATTATTACATTATCTTCCATTGTTTGTATATATGTGTTTAATTTGAATAAAACATTTTATTGATAAATATAAATATTATTTTGAGATTTTAAAAGCTTACTGTATTTTTATTTTGCAGCAAAATGAATCTTTTTGAGCAAGAATATGTAAATGTTTTTTCTGAACCTATCCATCTTCTTCTCCTTCATAAAGAAAACTTTATGGTAACGCTATTAATTTTAATAAACTGACTGCATACAGAAGCTATATCATTTTCATTTCATCACTTTCATAAAAATTGTTTATGAAATAGTCACAGAGAATTTTAAATTATTTCATTTAATGTGTGTCATTTAAATAAGAAAATCTTCATGTAGCACTATATCAATAAATGTATGTAATTCATTTACATACATTTATTGATTTATGTATGTAATTTCATTCAAGTTCATTATCATCATTTTAAATTCTTTATTTAAATTCATTCATTGTCAATAAATGCATGTCATTCATTTATTTCTTTTGTACAATTGCTTTTCATCTATGATTATTTAGAGCAGAAATATTGCTAAAGATACTCTGCATTTTCTCTTAAAACAGTGAATTGGAATTAATTATTGTATTAGTAGTGTAGAAACCCCCTTTTTTTTCCCTTCTTTTTTTATCCTATGCTACTGTATACAAACAGCTGCTTCTTGTGCAAAAATAAGATTCTATGTCAAAAATGCAAAAGTTTTCAAAGTGATTGGTCTAATTTTAATTCTGAATGAACTTAATTTGATTCAACTTAATTTGTTGCAAAGGAAGTAGTCGAGTTTTGTGTGTTTAATAAATTAAATAGAAAAAGCAAGTAACAGATGTCTTTGTTAAAATAATACAGTACTAATATGCTTCTACTAGTGGTGAGCAAGTAATTTCTTTTTGGCCATGTTTGAAAAATGTAGTATCTTTGAAGGTGAGGACATCTTCAGTGTTCTTTATAGGCAAATCAGTTACTGACAAAGCATTTGCTGATAGGAAATGCCACAAGTGGCTGAAAAAATTATAATATGTTAACCAAAGATTTAAAGAATGATGAAGACAAAGCCTACAATAATTTATCTTTTGCAATGTTTTCATTGCGATTTGAAGTCTGCAATCCATTGAATTGATCTGCTCATGGATTTTGGGTGTGTAGGCTCTGAATGATGAAGCAATAATATTGAAGAATATCAATAAAACAGGTATCCTAATGCTCTTGATAGTTTTGAAGATCATCACATGTGCAAAGGCTAACTTAACTAGGGTGGGATGATGACAATGGTGACAACTTGTAACAGACGATGCAGACAGCAGTTTCAGTAAATCTGAATCGTTTGAGGCCAGTGAACAATAAAAATGGGCGAAACTCAAGTTACAGGGAAGTAGAAATGAAGCTATCCTGTTAGATATTGTAATGGAAATATTACTATGCATTCTAATTAGAATTCAGGTTTCTTTTAAAGAAATGACATTGTGATAATTACCGGTAGTTTATCTGTAGCTAATTTTTACTTGTAGTGTTCTTACTGTAATTGCATCCTTTGGAAATTAAATTACTCAGATAATTTTCTCCCATCCATTTTTGGACGATAAAATTAGTTAAAAGAGGAGAATATGTGAGGAAATATATTTCCTTTCTCTTTTCAAGATCATCAGTTTAAATTTAAATGCATTATTGCTAAATTTTGTTGTAACTGGTTTGTTTACAATTCACACAAGGCAAATAGGAATAAATGCTTGAGAATATTCTTTACAGAGATTTCCCTGGCATGCACAATAGAAAAAAGCAAAGAAAATGAGACTAAAGGATCAAGAATTGTTTTAATAATCCTAAAATTTTAATTCTACCTCTTATGATTGCTAAAAAGCACATATATATTGAACATAATGACAGAAGTATCATACAGATTCATTTTGGAGAAAACTGTACTGGTTGTATATTTTAATTATTTTTGCTTTATTTTAAGCCCATAAAAATTATTTTGAAAGTTGGTGGATACAGAATTTGTTTAAATGAAATATCTCAAGGCATTGTTATAAAAACATTCTTTAATTCTTTAGAAAATTTATGTATCATTTATTCTTCTCTCTGTACTACGCTTTTTCTACTGTATCTTGTACTCACATTACTTCCATTTTGGGTTTCAATTGCAATCACAGCTGCATTAGTAAACTGAATGTGAATACATGCTTTTCGTCATTTTTACACATTATGTTTCAAGCCTGTTAAAATTGACATACTTTATTTATTAAATCATGAAAATCCTTAACCTTGTGACCACTGACACTTTATATTAAAACTGAAAGTGACATTACAAACTTTTCAGGCTTTAAGTTATTTTATGCAAAAGCAGCACAACAGTTTTTGTTTGCAAAATGCTTCGGATTTGCTTGAACTTTTAAAAAAAAATAAATATTTTAGTCTAGATGACTTCCAAAGATGGGGGCTCCTCCTGTCACGCCATGATTGATAGGTGATGAAATTATTTCAGTGTATTAAACCCTGTTGATGTAAATTAAAATATTGTGTTTGATAACAAAGAAACAAAAATTACTTTCAATGCAGGTTTAGCATAACTGTCAACTGTACCAGTAAGTCACTAAATCTCCTTGTTTTTAATTTTTAGCCTTTACTATTGAATGTGTCTTTCAGCAATAAATTAAATTAATAAAACTTAAGTTTTGCAAATTGCATATCATAACCTCTAGAGATTTACAGCATAATATGTTTTATTAAATTTTATTTGATCTGATGTTTTATTAATCTAGTGTAAACACTTTGTAGAACTTTATATGAAAATTCAACCTTTGTTTAATCAGTTAATATTTGTATTTAGTTTTGTTTTATATCAATATATGGTATATTACCAATTTTATCTAAACAGTAGAATGTACATGAATCATTAATTTTATTTTCATCATGTTCTTAAGTACTTTCATAAATTAAATCTCTCTTTCTTCACTCAGGATTTTGTAGGTGTAAGAAAATTACAAAATGAAATTGGCCAAACATAAAATTTAGAATATCTAATTAAACAGGAATGTATCTGGTGTTGGAATCATATTATAAACAATTGAATTACTTGAACAATGCATTATGAAGCAAATTAAGGCCAATTTGAAGTTCTGAAATGATGCCATTGTGCAGAACAATACCCTACAAAAAGCTCTTGATTTGGGACAAGAACCTTCCAATTTTTCATATTTCAGGGTCAATAGCTATAGTTTAGCATTCAGGTATCTAAACATTCTAGCATCTAAACTTTCTAGAAAAACAACAAACATGAAAATAAGACAATATGTACACTTCAGAAAAAATAACAATTAAAAAAAAAAAAACCTTAAGTGTTAAAACTAGGAACAACAGAAATAATGTTCCAAAAATTTAAAAGTAATCATTAATGTATATATTTTAACTTAAATTACACTGTTACATTTATAAGGTATTTCTCCCGTCTTCTTCGCAACCCTTCGTGGTGTAGTGGTCAGCATGCTCGACATGTAACTGAGAAGTCCATGGTTCGTTTCCCGGCGAAGGCGTTACTCATTTTTCATGTCTCTTGCTTTGACATGAGCTAATGACTCTACACTGGCACCCGAACTAAAAGGTGGTAGATGATGATTCTTCACCACTAGGATTTGGCGAACTGGGTCCCCTTATCCCCAGTCACCCTTTAAAAGGGGGAGTATATAAGGTATTTCTTCCGCCTTCTTTGCATGCCTTCGTAGTGTAGCGGTCAGCACGCTCAACGCATAACCGAGAGGTCCATGGTTCGTTTCCCAGCGAAGGCATTGGTCATATTTCATGTCTCCTGCATTATAATTATGATGAATAATATTCCAGTATAATGAATCCACATGTACCCGAGGTGTGTTACTATATTTTTTAATATACATTAAATGAAATTTTAGAATATCATTAAAATATTTTTATACATTGTCATGTTTTTTGTGGAATGCTTTTGTTATGTATGAACAGATTGAATAAGTCACTGTGAATCTAATGACTGCTATGAATCTAATGAGTTCCACGGCATCCTCTTTGGCTTACTGCATCTTATGCCGTATGGACTTTTAATTTGGGGGAATTTTAAAGCTATGTTCATGCCGTTTTTATTTACTAACCTACCTGTCTCAGAAATTGCATTATCGGAAGTATCAAAAGATATGGAGACTCAGGGAAGAAATACATTTATGTCCATTTCTAGTGAAAATTGAAGTTATAATTCCATCCATTAGGCAGAAAGAATAGCTTTTGCATTCTAACTTGCTTCAGGAGAAAAAGCATCCGTGTCTGTAACGGCTATCAAGAGATATTGAATACTGGGGAAATAAATTTTTAATTCATGCACCAAGAGGGAAGAAGCATTCATGTCCAACTGCCTCTATCAGGCTGATTCATTTTTGTTCATGTCTCTTGTTGTGACAACCTGTTGGTCTCATTCACCATCTTCAATAGTGTTTGTGAAGTCCAGTGCATGCTTCAATTCCGTGATTGAGATTTTTGCTAAGAGTGAAAAAAACATGGAGAATATGCAATATTATGAAAGTTTTAAGAACGGCCACAAATGAGTTAGATCTGACTGTAAGTGCAAACTTTTTTTTTTTTTCTTTTTTTTATAATGAAAAACAACAAATTCTCAGAGCTTTTATGGGAAATATAATATCCAAACACATTATCTTGCCAGTCTTATAACGCTTTTGCTTGTGATGCACTGATGTTTTCATTTGGGAAATGAAAGATCTTCACACAGTGCGTCTTACTGCTATCAAGTATGTTGTTTCCAGTATGGCAATGTAATGATACGCAAGTTTGTATAATGCCTTTGTTTTTCCACAGCATTGCAAAAAATAAGAGAAGCTGTGGCCATTGACAGAAAAGTCCAGTAGACTGCAATGAAAAACTTATAAAATGAAAACATGCAATTCCCGAGGAAACTGTTTCTAAAATAATCAAGCTCAGTTACACATATCTTCCAGCAGGACAACACCCCATGTCACGAGGCTCGAATTGTGTTGGAGTTGTTCAAGGAACATAAGGATAATTCCAATTAATGTCTTGGCCACCTAACTCGGTAGATTCTAATTGATGGAGCACATTTAATATGCCATATAGTGGCAGATCAGAGCTCAAATGCCACCATGTCAGAATATGTCAACTTTACATAACCGCTGTTTAGAGATTTGGTACAACCTGTTTCCAGTCATCTACCAAGAATTTGTGGCATCCATGCCGAAGCAAGTTGCAGCTATTTTGCAGGCCAAAGGTCACACAACACGTTATTGTGTAGGTGTCATAATGTTTTGGCTCTTCAGTGTATATGGCCTAGCCATATTAGTTGAGAGGCTTTAATAACTTTTATTATATTGGTTCTCTAAATTATTGCTGTAGTTCAAAATTATGTTTTATTCTTGACACTCCATTTTCCCTCCCTGCTGCAAAATCTTTCATTTAAATATTATTACTCTAACTCATTGTCTAACACTCCGTTCGATACAACGTTATATGTCTTGATTTTGAATTGGACATATATAATAATTGGGTATCATGAAAATTTATGAAACTGTTCTCGTAATTGCTGTACTGAAACATAATTTACTGGCATTTTCACCTATTTTATCTATTTTGTAGTTTAACTTTGGTATCTGGGAAACTATAATATATAAAATCCTTTTCATTTTATATTTTGCTTAATCTGGGAAAGTATAATATATAAAATCCTTTTCATTTTATATTTTGCTTAATGGTGATACTTTTTGAAATAATTAGGAAAATTCCCATGTTCTTCACTTTAGTAACTCTCTATTTAATTTGTAATGAAATCCGTAAGTTTTTCTTAATTTTGAAATTGGCAGGGGAATGAATCTTTTGATAGCAGTTTTTGTGCGTCCTTTTATATAATTTGCTGAGATAAAAAATTCAATAACTTACGGTATTAAAATATTGCCCTTAAATATGTCGGTACTTTTCTGTTATTGGGTCTGGATTTATGTATCTCCAGATGCTGATGATATGGTGAAAAATTCAAAGCTTAAAAATAATCACCAAAACATTTATGATATGGTTAAATTGAAGAAATATCCAAAGTAAAATATGAAAGACATTTAAATTAGACGTGTTTAATAAAATTGTTTAATTTTTATTAAAAAATTAGACGTTTTTAATAAAAATTAAACAGGAAATGTGAAAAACAAATTTTGACCAGTAAATTAATATTAACAGAGAAGCATGGAACTGTAGATATAATTTAAAATTTCTGAAGACATTTGCATTTTAGGGCACAGCTGCTACCACATAAATTCAATTAAACAAGTATCTAGTTCATTACTGGCAGTGCCATGCTGATGTGTATTTTGCCATTTTGCTCTGCCCCATAACCTTTCAGTACTTTGTACATGACAACCAATATTAGTATTGATGAAATTATACTTACAGTTGATGAGGAGTTGTTCAATATGAGCTTCCTCTAACTCTTCTTATACCCTTTCCAATAGTTTAAATGTAATATAATGCCTGTAATAATATATTCTTCAATAATTTTAAGCAAATTTCTGGCAGAGTGATGTTTAAAGACAATAATTTTTTTTCCCCCGGCAAATCTGGCGTCACACCTTCTGGGGGTGAAAGGATATGGCCAATGTTGTTTTTTCTGAGGTGAAAACAGACTTTCATCTATTTTGATAATCTGACCAGTTCTACCCATTTTAACTGACAGTTTAGACACTAATACATAGCCACAATCTTCTATCATATAAGTTTTTCTATCAACATATTGCAGTGATTCATATCAACTTGATCCTAAAAAAATTCAACAGATATAAATACCTTGCATAATTGTAGCCAGTTGCCATTCAAAACTGATTCTCGATCCTTCAAACCAGTTTTCAGAATGTAATCCTTTTATCTTCTCAGCACATGATGGTTTTACATCACCTTTCTGGCACTTCCTTGGAATTGAAGTAAAGCTTCGTTTCATGTAAAGCTTCGTTTTTTCTTGCACTTTTTTTCATGGTGAATAATTACTCATTCTTGCAGGAATTGTGTCAAAAATATTTAATCATTAAGTAAGTCCCAAATTTTCATATCCATGATAAAAGTACCAATGAAATTAACTTCTCATAATGTTGCTCTAGTAAAGCAGAATGGGAATTCCAGTGAAATTAACTTATAATAATCAAATTAACCTTAACAGGATAATGATACTGTGGTAAAGTAAAATGGCAACTTCATATGAACCTCTTGGCGAGTTTAGCAAAATTGACAATGAGTCCAGTCCTGATAGCAGAAAAGTGCCAACTTATCTTTATCAAAATTTTTTTCTAATGTAATATATAATAAATATGGCAACACAAATATATGATTCTCTTTCAGAAATTTTTTTAACTAAAAAATATTAAATTATTTTCATGAATTTTTAGAATATTATTTGAATATTCATACATAAACCTTGATATGTATTTTCAGTTGAACTCTTCTATTTTGGGTAAGATAGATATGTTCTGCTGTAAATCTAAGTTTTGAGACCTTTTTCTTATTTGCAGTACTAAATAATTCCCAATAATTTCAAATTATTTTAATGATAAAATAAAATTAAAAATTATTAAAGTGACTGAAGTAAAATTTGAATTTTGTAGCTAATCTCTTTCTGCAACTTGTGAAGAACCATTAATCAAATTAATATGTAGATCAATGGCAACAATGATGTGATTTTTAAAAATTATTGTTGCTATAAACTACTCATATAGTTAATGTTTACCTTTTTGTTAAATGTTAAGAAGTTTCTTTCCTTCTTCTTTATATGATACAGTTATAAAGTAAAGATAATAAAATTTGAGATGGGATCCTCTTCCTCTCTGTAATATTACATTTTCAGTCTTATTATAGTGGGCAATTTTTCTTCTTTCAATAGTGTACAATGTCAGAGTTGCATGAGAAAGATGTAAATTTATGGCAAAACCAGTTTCGCCTTTTCATATGTGATGTGATATCAGAATTATTAGATGTTCAATCTGTCCTGTCATCTATTGATGATGAAAAATTAAGTATGTGTACCTCTTTTTATTATTATTATTTGCTTTTGTGCAATTTTAAGTCTTTTTTTTTTTGTCATTTTCTGATAAAAAATATGTGTTCTAATATCCAAAGAAAAGTCTAAAGTATATTATTGTTTGCATATCTTGTAATCTTTTTACATATATATATACATAATCATGTTTTCAGACATTTCTTAATAGGGTGAAGACAATTAGTATATTTTTCATTTGTTTTGAAGCTGTTACTCAAATTTCAATTTAAAGAGGTTTTAAAAAAAGAAGATAGAATGTTATATTAAACTATTATTGGAACTGAAAAGAAAAGAATTTTTAATTTTCACAGTATTCCTATGCAAAGTTTCACTTTTTTACAAAGTTTTCACTTTGTTAACAAGATTAAGATTTTGTTGTCAATTGTAACTTTCAAACGAAATGCATGATTTTTGCTTCACCAATTCTGTCCAAATTCTGCATAATGTTAGAGGAGGGGAAAGTAAATATATACCGTAATTTCCAGAAGAAAGGCCGCATCAGTGTAAACGCCGCACTCGAGAAAAATGGTGGGAAAAAAATTAAAATTACACAGAAACTCCGCAATAGATTAAATTGCACGTGGCATCATCGTGGGCCGTATAGATGCAAAATCTCAACCTATGTCTTGATATATGACATATCAGTTAAGGAAAATGCATGAAATGAAACCATAACTCAAAAATAAATTAAAGGTAAGAAATGGTGAAAATATATTTACATTCACGAATATACTTATATTTACCCACTAAAGAAGTCCATATTTGTAATACTCAGACTATATTATAAAAAATGTTGCAACAACAAAATATTAAATTTGGACAACAAAAGGAAATTTTAAATTTTACTTACAAAAGGTATTACAGCAACCTATACATCATATGAAGCCATCAAAATCTGATTCCTCACTATCCGAATTAAAAAGATTTAATAAATCTTGATCTGAGTCCAAGTCTTCCAGATTGTCACATTCATCCCCTTGATTTACAGTCTCTTTATCTAAGGATATAATTTCAGCTTCTTTGAACCCTGCTATTATTGACGATGATTTTACCGATTTCCACGCACTTACTACCCACTTTGCAACTTCTTCATAAAATGCTGTACGTATTTTACCACTTTTGGTATACGTATGCAATCCTTCACTCATCCAACACTCCTTCACTCATCCAACATCAAGCTTTCGGACTTCAGCTTTGAAGGATTTATTACCTGACAAATTTAATGGTTATAAGTTTTTTGTCAAACCACCAGAAATTATCGCTATGGTCGTAGACAATTTTTGACATCTGGTTTTCACTGACTCAAGTAAATGAGCACGCATGGAATCCATTATCAATAACCCTTTTGGTTGGAAAAAAGATCCCTTACGACACTGCCAAACTTTTTGTAGCCACTCATGCATAATTGTTTTGCACATCCAGCCGTTCTCGTTTGCACAAATAATTATGTCATTAGGAAAATCTCCCTTCGGAATAGTTTTTCGTTTAAAAATGATCATCGGCTTTAGCTTGTCACCGTTTGCGGCACAAGCTAACACACATGTAAATGACGTTCTTTCATGCCCCGTCATAAGCACAGATACAGTTTTTGTCGTTAGCACAGATATAGTTTTTGCACCAGTTTCATCAACAGTTCTGTTTGCAGGAGAGTCAAAAGCTAACGGCGTTTCATCCATATTTATTATCTGTGACACAAGAAGTTTTTTTTATCAATAATATCTGTCACATATTTTAGAAAAGATGCTTTTTTATCCTGCCAGTCCATTGGTAATTGTTGCCCGACTGTTGTTCTAGTATGCACAGAAATATTTTTTCTTTTCATAAATCTGCTACACCAGCAAGGCCGTCCTTTGAAATCGTTTATGTTCATTTGTTTTGCTATAAATTTTGCTTGAAAGCGAATTTTTACAGTCGAAACTGCCATTCCCTTTCCTCGTTGCTCCTTTATCCAGTCTGAAAGATCGTCTTCTAGATTTGGCCACCTTATAGTACCACTTCTTTTGGCTCGTTTCTGTTGTGACATATTTTTACGTTCTTCTTTTTCAGTTCTCAACGTCAAATACATCTCTCGTCCACTTCAAACTCTCGAGCTGCTGCTCTATTTCCAATTTGTTCAGCACATGAAATACATTAAGCTTAAAACCAGCAGTATAGCTTCTGTGCCATTTTCAAAAATTTTCCGCTCCCTTCTTACTTAAAAACTATCCAACAAGTACTTGTACCCAGACTGATGGGATCTGTATCTGGCAGAATGTCAAGAAAAATCGATACATGCTGAAGGGGAAATACGTCAGAGTTCGTTATTGCGAGGCAGGTGGAGTCATGTCCACCTTTGAAAAAAATTGCAGAAAAGGCATGGGTGAGGAAAGGATGGGTCCTGGAAGATTCATCGAATGGAGGAGGAGAGAGTCTATTCATACTGATGAGAATGCTGATTTGAAAGGGGGAAGAATGTTATTGTTCTGAGATCTTGTTGTTTAGGGTGACTACGGCATGTAGGTCCGTTCAAGGGAAAGAATGTAAACAAAATAACGTTCAAAAGCAACTGAGTGGTCTTTTGTGTGGGAACAGGACCAGTCTATACACAATGAAGGCCATTCAAACTATGTACAACGACAAGGTTATTCAAACTATGTACAATGACAAGGTTATTCAAACTATGTACAATGACCATCATAGGAAATATTTTTAGTGCACCTAAATGCTGCACCCGCTGAAAATTTAAGTTTTAAACACGTAAACGCCGCGGCGTTTCTTCCGGAAATTAAGGTGTGTGAAAATCAAAGGCATACCTCTCAAAACTAAGCTATAAAATCAAAGCAGCATTTGCAATATTTGAATTCCTTTTTTCCCAGTGAACATCATTAGCATGATGATATTATATTTTTATTCCTGATGGTTAGAAGCTTTGTTAGTTAAGTATTCATCAGGAGAGGTCAAATATTTGGTCACAGCCGTTTCATCACCGAAAACGGTGCATAGGATGTACCATAGGGAACAATTGATTTTACACTTGCAAGAAAGGGGAGCTCTGTCTCAATTTTTATGGGAAACACCTCAAGGGACAAATTTAGGATCTCCCATTTCTCTTCTGGTACCATCAGCTTCTTGAGAGGATTTTCATCTTGGTGGTATATTAAGTGCCTACATTCCACAAAAACAATGTACGCTACAATCATTCATGCCTTTTCCTGGACTTCTATCCAGACACATTGGTATGGCAGCCTGCTCTCCTACCATCACACCTGCAGTGGAGCTGGTGATATTGTATACAGCTGGCTAATTCGAACCCTCAGATCAAATCCGTCTGCTATCAGCTATTTTTTCACTGGTATTTTTAGTATCTTTAACATTAAGTGTATTATATTAAGAGTGTGCACTGCCAGAATTCATAATAAAAGCAATTTTTTCATTTATTTTGTCCTCTCTTTTTACACTTTTCAATAAATTTATTAGTAATTGATTCATGATTCAAATGCTCAAATATATAAAATTTTTATGGAGTAAATGGTATTCATCAAATTTGAAATATAATGGAGGGAAATGCAAGTCCACTTAATGTTGCAGAATATATGTGGTAGAGATTTTTATTCAAGATTAATAAGATTATTTTTTTCGTGAAAATTTTGAGAAAATTTAAATGTGATAAACTGTCATTTGATTGTGCACATTGCCAGTATTTAATATTTTGAGAAATAATTGAAAATGTTATAAATTAGAGCAAAACAAATTAATAAATATATTTACTTTTCACTTATTTGAATGAAAGGAAAAGAAATAAATATCCATTCGTGCATTGAATTCTTTCACTGAGTTATTTAGTGGATGTTTTTCTTCCTTCAGTGTGCAAAGGTTTTAACTTCTGTATTATGTGTGCTGAATTAATGAAGATATTCTGGCTGTTGTCAATTAATTTGGGCTTATTGTTAGAAATATTCTTTTGCTTATAATAAGGAAAAGGGAATAAAACCAAGTGGTGAATAAACCTAGGCTATGATATTTTTTGTTGATGCCATAGAAATAGTTTGAGACTTAATTTTCTAAATGTGTGTTATACAGTCCAAAATCCTTAAGTTTCAATATCCAGAATGATCTAATATCCAGATCACCAGCCAGTAAAAATAAATAATTAAGGAATAAAAAAATTCCACCCTCCTTCCAAATAGAGGAATGGAGAATATATGAACAAGTGGAAGCAAGTATGCCAAAAATTTGATTTTTCTTTAGACTAACTGAGATTCTTACATATTCCTCCCAAATACCTAGTCCGACCTCCTTACCGGCGGCGACCATGAGCGCAATCACACATGCGCCATTTGGACCGATTTATTCTCAAAATAGGGTGGATAGAATCGGAGTAGAATCATATCGTAGGGATTTTTTCCGTTTTACTTTTTCCCTGTTTATTTCCACAACGTTCAAAGGTTAGATACATAAGAAGACAAAATTACTTTTAAGTAATCTAAGCTGATATGCTGATCATCATTTATTATTAGCTGTTTTATTAAATTCTGTTTAATATTAAGCATTAATGTATGCATTCTTAAAAATACAAGTGTTTTTTAAAATTAGTTTTGCAGTATAACATTATTTTATAAAACATAATAAGTTTTTTTTTTTATTCAATTATTATATTTTATTTATGATTTTCATTATTATATTATTACTACAATGAATTCTAATAATTTAATTATTATAATAATTTTAGGGCGATAATAATTATTATAATTACGTTGTAATTGATAATTAGTTTATCTTTTTTATCTTCGAGCTAAGATCTATCTGCATTATTATGCACTGAAAAAAATTTCCTATTAATTAATTATAATGATTATACAGTGATAAATAAATATTACATTGCTTAAATTTTTCCGCTGAAAGCTATATGTAGTATTACTTGTACTGGGGAGCTAAAAAACGAAATTTCTTCATCAGAGGAAATAATCAAAGTTTCGCCTAAATCTTCAATCAAACCATCTTTTTCACAGTAGTCATTTTCTATATGAGTGCAGTACTTCTTCCATTTTTCTATCGTTACGCTTTCAAGAGCTTCTTTTGTATAATTTTTAGTAATTTATTCATTTCCATGTATCCAGTTGTGTTGCAGTTCTGAAGAGATTGCTTTTTTCACCCCATACAAATTCAATTGCATTAATGTCGCAGTGGTATGGGGGCAGATGTAGAGCTGTAAGACCATGTTTTTCGAGCATTGAATCAAATTTATATGACTTTTCTTAGGAATTTCATTAGGAGCCTTTTGTTTTACAAGCTCTATTAACTCCACTTTCCGTAAAACTGGAGAGAACTGTACATTTTTGTTAAGTAAGGGATGGATAATTTCTTCTTTTCAGCTTACCATAGTTGGGCATTTATTTACTTGAACAGTGTAGTAGTAGGCATTGTCTAGAATCACTACAGCATTTGGTGGAAGATTCGGAATGAGTTTTTCAGAAGTCCACTTTTAAAAAAACATTAGAATTTATTTGCCCGTGATAGTCCCCGGATGTGGTATTTGCTTTGTATACTAGAGACGTATCCAGTAAAAATCCCATATCTCTTCCAGCACATAAAACAATAATTCTTTTTGATGCATTGCTGCTCTGCACGATGCCAAAAACTGCTTCCGATTGCCAACATGTTGCAAAATGTTATGTTGCTATCCACCCAGGTTTCATCCAAGTAAATGAGAGGTCCTCTTTCATGATGAAATTGCCTCACTTTTCTAAGATATTGCGTTCTTTTTAACACAATGTCACTTCTTTCAGTTAAAACTTTTCTCTTGTCTTAGCTTTTCCTCTATACAAATCCAATACTAAGCTTAATTTCTTAACGTCTCTCTTTTTCATTTAAAATCAATCTTTTCTTGTAGCACAGGAAGTAATTTTGAAAGGGATGGAATTTTTTTCCCCTTAATATAAAGTTCATGAACAGTTCTTCGAATCACATCGCATTCAAAACCATCTAAACCAATCCTGTTTAATATTTCTTTTTTAGGCTTTTTTTTTTTTTCGGGGAACAAAGAACTGACTCTTCCTCCCTTTCTGCCTCTCAGTGAATTTTCTTTATTGTCGTCAGCAATACTCATGCAATGCTGCTGGCTCATTTCATGGGATGTGAGATGGAAATGCTAAGTTCTTCATTCTCGGTTTCGATGTCACAAATGTAATGACATTATGCAGCAATTTCTTACTATCACTGTGAAAAGCTTTGTTTTTACCAAGAGAACTCATTTTAACAACAAAAACAAGCTATCCCTAACGCTTACACAAAAGATTGCAATATTGACAATAGTTAAGTAAACAATCAACCACGGTCTAAATAAATCCCCTATAAATGCGGTAGAAACCTATTGATCAGTTTTCTTTCTTTACGACAAAAAAGACTACATCCGCTAAAGAATATAGTTCCTTGATTTTAGTGACCTTATCTTTAAATGTAAGCAATGAACTATGCATTGTTCATATAAAATTCATACATTATGAAAAAAATTTCAACATTCTAGGTTTCTGGGCTGCAAACCAGTTTGAATCTTAGCATTTATTTCTACAAATCTAAAAAAAGAAAGAAAAAACTAAAGGCGCAAAAGACAATTGATGCAACATCATCACCCAATGACATAAGGATATTCCCTCCCTTGATCATATAAATTCCCTTTTACCGACGAAGCGAGAACTTTCATGTGACCTCTCACCTCGCAGCACCTGACTGACGCCCCTTTTGGACGTTTCTATGTGTTTTGATGAAATGCCAACAGAGGCTTCGCAATAGACGGTCAAACTATAATTAGGGAGTTGCACTATAACCAGTAACAATGCACTGATTGACATTGCATTGATGTTGGCCAGGATTACACTTTTGGAGGTAGAGTGGTTATGGGGGGAGACAAGAATGGCAAATACAAAAATAATACAAAGAGACAAAACAATTCAAATAAAATACTGTAAAAAATTAAAATTCTACATCAGAGTCATATCTTTATACAATAAAACTAAAATACAATGGCCAAATTATCCTAAAAAACTTACTTGATGTTTTTTTTTTTTTTTTTTTTGAAATTTTCATGTAATAAAAGTTTGCCATTTTGGCTAAAAGTACATTAAAAAAAACTATTTTATTTTAGTTGAAAAACACAGTAAAAAACTTTTACTTCAATAATCTATACTACTAAATGGTATGGTAAAAATCGTAAAAAGATTCAAAAATAAAAAGAAAAAATTTTGTCTCTTTTTATTATTTTTGTATTTTTATTTTGTTAAAGTTTTTGTGAACTGAATTCGTATTGGGGTATGTTCTTAAGATGAGGTGTAAATATTTTTAGAAAGTACTTTGAGGTTATTTTGATTTTTTTATTATTTTTAGTAATTTTTGTTTTTCCACTCAAATAGTTAACAAAGACAAAACATGTATTCGACACTCCTTAATTGTTCAGCTTATAATGTTTTAAATAATTACCCCCCCCAATGAGTCTGTATATGACATTTAAATATGAATAATTGATATGTATATTTAAATTTCAGATTTTCAATTTTCATAGTTTAAAAAATGTTATTAAAAAATTTTAAAACTGTGATGTTAAATTTAACTAATTCAGTTTTCTTAGTTCCAAATGCTTTATTACTTTCACACTATTTTCTTTATCTTAATTTACAGGTTAAATGTTTCTTAAAATTTAGAACTTTTATTCATTACTTATATATTAGATTTAATTTAATAAAAAAAGCCTTAAATTTTTCTAATATTAATTGCATTGCTTTTTTCATATGAGAGAAAAATATTTAAAATTTTATTATAAAGTATTTATTTTAGTTCAAATTGTGTATGTAATAGTCATGTGCAAAATAAAAGCACATTTTTTTTTTATTTAGGCCAATAAAAAGAAATATTTGTATAACTATTATAAATGTATGAATTCAAATTTATAGAAATTTGAGATTCATATCTTATTTATTTGTTTAAGATAACTTTTTATAGTTTATGTGTATATTAAAATCTCTGCTTTGAGTTTCCTATTCGCTCTATATTTTTATATCCTAAAATATGTGTATTATATTTAATTGCATTCACCCCCAGCATTTTTAGCATATGATTTTGGATGCCTCTTATTTATAATAGTAATATATATAAAATGCATTGTACAAACAAACAGAATAGCATTGAAAGTGATAATTGTAACTGATATCTTAGAATTATCATATACAGTGGTATTAATACATCTTTTCATTTTTTCTTTCTAATCTGCTAAGTTCTGTCTTCAACCCTTTTGCTTAGATATGATATATATATCATGCAGTTTTCCTCTGTTGGTTTTCAAGAGTTAAAATTAATTAAAAAATGGGAGAAACTATGTAAATGTGTATAGCATTATATTTGCCTATAAATAGCAGTCATTTCTGATATGTATCTTCGTTTTCATTTCAGATCAAGCTTTCACATATCATCATCAAGTATTTTTAGCTTTAGAAAAGTTGTACTGTCAAGTGAAAGTTTTAGAATCTCAAATATGTTTTCTTATAGATGATAATGTTTTAATTTCTTATGTTAAGGATATGGTAGATAAGTGGCTTTATATTGAAAGGAGTCTACCTGCCGTCACTTGTTGGTTTATACATAAGTTATAGCATTTACTGAATTAATTTATATTATTGTACATTAATGTATGTATGCTATGATTTCTTTACATTGTTGTGTTTGCAAAATAAGATATGTAGGATAAAATTGTTAAATAGTCTGATTTACTTTTAATAAAATGAATCATTGTACTATGTTACATTATTTGAAAGTGCAGAGTTTATAAATTTTTTGTTTTTTAAATAGCTGACAAAATGAATATATAATAATATATAAATAAAGATATTTAACTTGAAAAATAGATGCAAATAAATTCAGAATCCACTAGTATTAGAGATCAAATTTGAAACATTGCATGGAAAATGTGGAAAAGTAGGTCTTCAAAGATAATTTGTTTAATTCGTATGATCTTCGCCATCCAGCAAACATACCTAGTGCCCATTTTTCTCCTATATGTGCCTGTTCATTTGTTCCCTGTTAGTCATTCTCACTCCATCAGTTCAGTTATGTCAAAACTGTGGAATAAGTGCATGTTTTTCTTTCTCCCTATATGTATGGACGCAATTACATAATATCTTATGGTGGTGAAAATGATATTGTATAACATCTGGAGGGGAGGGAACGTGAATCAAATGTTGAAAATTTTGATAAAAATCTGCTGATTTTAAAGTTAATATTATTCGAGCCAAGCATCAATTTATTCAATTTTTAATTCAACATAATATTTGCACCTTCCTAATTTAGTCGGTGACTTAACTGGTAAGACTATTTCAATGATCATTTTTAATAAACTGAGTAAATCAGATATTCCTATGTCAAAGTGTGTTTCTTTGTGTGCAGATAGTGTACCTGTTATTACTGGTCACCAAAAAGATGTGGCCACATTTCTAAAGAAATACCAAAAAGAATTAATCATGCTGGGCTATCCATGTCACTTAATTTATTTAGCAACATGAAAAACAGTCTAGTGGTAAACTTCTAGTGGATGTATTCTGGTTCTTAAATAAAAGGGCTAATGAAAACCGAGTTTAAAAACTTTCCTAGCAGCTTCATGAAAAAGAAATAAGAAAAATACTAAAGCATGTGCACATGAGATAGCTATTGCTTGGTAGAGCTTTGAAAAGACTAATAGAACAGTAGGATCCATTTATAAGTTTTTTCACAAAGACTTGATAGTAAATAATGCACTCAAAGTAATTGATAAAGAGAAGAAAGCATCTCATGATGAACCTATTCTAGAATTTGAACTCTAAAGATTTTGTGTGGTTTCGTAGCAAAGATCACAAAGGTTGTTGACACACGTTTTAGACGATTTTGCTTTCCTCTAAAAGAATATTCTGCTTGTAAATTTTTTTAACAGCAATTATATTTTTGTAAGTATAAATTATCGTTGGCTTTCATGCAAAAAGTTTGTTTCAAAGTTTTGTTTTCATGCAAAATAGTACTTTTAAAAAGAAGTGGCTGAAAGGCTATGTTTGTGCTCTTTCCGAAGAAAGTTATTTGTATCTAGTTATTAAGAAATGCTGTGAAAGCCAGTGTTTTTCGATACCTAAAACTATGATAGCTTTAGGTGCACCGTATCAACAAGAAAGGAAAAAAACTTCAAAGTTTTGCTTAAAACGTTGTTCCAAATAGATATCCAAGGAAATAACAGAATGTTTTAAATGTTGCAAAGAAAAGAGCTTCAGTGTTAAAAGAAAATATGCCAATTCAAAGGACAGTAGTAAAATCATTAAAATGTTCAGTGTAAACTGTAAACAGAGTGATTAATGCTGATTTAATTCTTAAAAAGGTGAAAAAGCATAACGTGAAGCTTCTTTCTTCCTGACATATTGCTGAATGCAGAATTATTTATGAGAAATATTTATCTGGACAAAAATGGAAAAATATTGTCACAGTAGATGAATCTTAGATGTATTTAAATGATTGCTATGAAAAGAGATATATTTATTATCATCAAAGAGGGAAAAAAAATCTCGAAACATGGTTCAAAGAATCTAAAGAAGTTTTTCAAAGGGTTGAAGATTGCTGGTTTTGCATTTAATGACAAATTAGAAATAAAGAGAGTGGAGAAAAATGTTAAGATCGACTCCACTTAAGCTAAAGCAATCAGCAGGACTAACAGATCCGATGACGGCACTAGAATAACCAGGTTCTGCTTTTTCTAATGCACACTTCATTGTCATTTTATCAGCATCCGCCTGTCTGACTCCATTTCTCTCAGCATTCATTTGAGTCAGCATAGCAATGAACCTTCCCCTCCCCCTTTTTTTATTTTAAAATTTGTTGTTGAACTGTCACTGCCATCTCTTTAGTAAAGTCAATATCGAGTGATGCGGGGATGGTGGTGGTTCAACATTTTTGTTCAGCACATTTTGGGCTGTTGACGGGTCAGAATAACCACCAAAAATGACAATGCAGCATTCACCATAGTGTTTTTTTATGTAAATCAGTATTGATTAAATATCACTAAGGTTGATCCTATACCCCACCTGACTTGATGAAGAAGGAATCCGCCATCAATCACATTAATGTGGTGCTTAATGTTTGGAGTAATGGGGTGAACAGGGAAAATATTATATAATGCAGACTTCTTTGTCTTTCACATCCGTTTTTCATTAAATAGAGATAATGGATAAGGTGCTAGTTCATAACGGAAAAGGTCTTCTTCATTCTTCTTGAAAATAGCTACTCGTTGGAATATTAGAAGAGGATCACCTCCATAACATTGTCACTTTTGATAGTACTGCTCATAGAGGCCAGTGTTAAGACTTTGCCTTTTTGAGCCTGTTTTATTTCCCTAAACTGTAGGAGTCATAGTTCCTGAGATTTAAGTAAACACAAAAAGGGACCTTTAAACCCCTCCCCTTACTCGAGCTCACCCCCACCCTCAGGGACTTTTTACACACATTAACCCAAGTCTAAAGAAAGCATTTAAGACCATTTCCAAAACTCTAGGATTTTTTTTCCACCAATTGCCCTTTTCCATCTAATCTGACTGGGCTATATTCACTACTGTCCCCAAATGTCAGATTTCCTTAGTTCAGTTGATCATCTGACGGTAACGTGCTAAATTTGTTGTAGTAATGGACAGCACTTCTTTCTTCAATAGAGCAGTCAAACAACAATGAAATATAATTCATATGAATTTGACCATGTTTAAAATAAATTATAATTAAAAATTAAAATGAATGAAAAAGTCTAGTTTTGCTTAAAAAAATTGTAATTTAAACTTGAATTAAATATCTTTCACACTGATAGTTGTTCAACTGCTGTCTAGCAACAGCTGTCAGAATTCAAGAACAAATGGCCTGAGCATAGGCACAGACATAGAAAGCAGGGAACCCCAGAAGAAACCAAAATATACATACTATCGCATAGTTTTAAAATCTTGTAAAAGAGACTTCATTATACAATGGGAAATAAATCAATCACTTGTGCATCAAAAATAATTTTGCGTAATATTTTGTAGAATTTATTTTTAATTCGGACTGCAGCAAATATGGACTTCTGTCATGGTATGTGTATGGTAGCTTACATTTGGCAGTTCTACATTTTATTATGTAAATCTTTATTATCACTCTTCGTTAAGAATCCATGAGAGAGCCCCTGTGGTCGAATGTGCATGCATACATACAAGAAATGTAATTCCTTTACTTCTAATATTCATATTTTAAAAATTATAGCACAAGAATGACTACTATTAAAGGTGAAAAAAGGGAAATTGAACAAGAAAAGGAGTATAGAGACAGAGTATTTCACATTCAAATCTTTATTAAAAATTTAGCTATACCTTATCAATATTTCATGAACAATATGATGAAATCACAATTTTTGCATTTTTTTTCCCCTGTAACCTCTAATATTTCACAGAGAACTACATAGCAACCAAAATAGCCCTAGATCATTTGATTAATTCATAACATACAAAAATTCGATTGTCAAATGCAATTTGTTTCTCCCACTACAGTCTGTAAAGTCCAGAAATGAAATTTTGTGTCTTTCATTTATTCAACAATTTTAAGCACTCTGCACATTTTGAAATTATTATACTCATATACTGTTATTAAAAAAATTAAGTTAGTGATCCATTTAAAAAAAGTGCTGTAGTCTCGAGATATTTTCATTAAATTTTAGGTATGTGTTTTATAAATAGAAATTCTGCTTATTATGAAGGGAGCCACGTTTAAGGGAGCAGAGAAGCATGTGGCTGTCCAGTTGGAGCAAATTTTGATGAATTATAAAATTTCCGACAACACCGCAACAAATTATAATCAAAATTTATCAGTGCCTCGCATTTTCGGTTTGTTTCGTTAATATCTTGTTGCAAAGCCCGATCTGCCTAAAAGGAGGAAATCCTTAATGGAGGATCTTGTCAAGGGAAACTGAGTGCCTTTCCCGTGATATACAGGAAAAAGTAAGAAAACACCTATGGAGCCAACTAACCCGGGAACTACGTGTTTTTTGAAATGATGAAACATTGTAGTTTCCTTCTGCTGCGTTTCTCCGGTACTTTCTAATCCGCACAGGCATCGCAAAGATAAGTACCATTTTTCACATCATCCCTTGCTTTATTCCAGTACAAACGCTTTCGAACTCTTTGTAACGTTTTCATTATTCAGAAGTGTTTTTATGTTGGACTGTTAACGTAATTCTTTACGGACATCCGGAATCTTGGAAATATCAGTTGCCATCGGAAAGCCTTTCTATCATAAGATTCTAATTTCCGGTACAAGACGCAGTTTCGTATATGGAGTGAGTCCCAGAGAGCCCAGTATTGTTTTGTCGTTTGACTATAGATCGAAATGTCCTGCCAGGTAGGTTTCCTGTCTGAAGACTCCATTAATTCAATTATGGGTTTCATGTCGCCGTCTTCCAACTGATCTTTCCTGACTTCTTCGTCACTTCATGGATCTCAATCAGCCGATGTTGTAACTTGTCGTGAGACCGGATTAAGCAACTCATATTTCTCTTCGACCCTGGAACAATATCGGTAGCTTTCTGATGTGGGTCTTCTAGATAGGGCATCGGCGTTTCCATGTGATGATTCCATTCGATGACGGATAGTTATATCCTCAGAGGCAGAACGCAGTTCGTTATTTTTAAAGACCAAGAAAAAATTATATTTTCTTAGAAAGTTCGATCCGAGTATGCAAGGCTCGGTAATATCTACCACATATGCCGTGTGTTAGTAGGCAGCAAATCCAAACGTGATGTCAACATTTAATTTCCCATCAGTTTTGATTTTATGACCAGAAACAGTCTGGAGGATAAAGCAGAGTGACTTCCAGAAAAGTTTACCTTCCAACTGTTGAGCCAGATCTTTTCGGATGATGGTAACGTTGGCTCTTGTATGGATAATCGTATTGGAAGGAGCACCATTGATATGATCCATGATGAAAAGTCCATTACTGCCGCTAATCACTGCAGAAATCTTAAGCGCTTTAAAATGTAGCTTTTCATCATCCGTTCTGAAAGATGGCCTCTAATTTTTTCCTGCTTCCTTGCTGGGGAGCAGTCTCATTATCCGTGCCTTGGGGTGTTTTTCAGTTCTTTCGTACGTTGTCTTGACCACCGCAGTCCCGCACTTTAGAGCAGGTTTCTTGCCATTCCTATTCCTTCCCAAGGAATTCATTTGTTTGGTTAAATCGCCTCGACTAGCAGTCAACTTGATCTACTGTCCGTTGGATTTGAGCAGCTCTGATTGGGTGGCTGTCTCGAATTTCATGGCGTATACTAGAGCGTGTTAAAAATAAAATGATCATGTGATCAGACGACCGTGGTTCGCTGTCGCCTGAATTCTTTCCCGGCAGGCCTTACGAGATTTATGTAAACATATCTTGAGAATTCTGTAACGGATTTTTTTGCTTACTACGCTAGCTTTTTATATCCTTCTTCTCGGGTTAATTATGTTTGGATTTTTCAGTCTAATATGTTCTTGTATGTGATGTGAATAAAAATAAGAAAAACTGGACATGTTCTTCAAACAAGAATCTCGTTTAATTTTCTAGGGATATTATTATTATTTTTTCATGGGGCCGAAACCCGGGACAACTATTTGGAATTTTTCTTTTGGATTGCACTAGGCTACGTTTTGAAAACTTGGATTGCAGGTATGTATACTATATGTTTTTATGTGGAATTTGTCATTTACATCAAGTTGCACTTCTTCCGACGTATTTTCATCGAACTGTCTTTTTCTTTTTCGTATCCGTTTGTATTCATCGCAGCCAGATAATTTTATACCTTCTGATTTGTAAAGGTTAAACGAATCTATATTTCGTTTCGATTGTACAAATTTTTCTAAAGAAGCATATAATGTAACAATGCATTCAATTGTAATATCAACTCTTTGAAGCGATATATTAGTTTTATCGATGGTTTCTAGTATTTCGCTCCAAAATGCTATCATAATAGCAGTTTCCAATGAGTTGAACTCATTTAACAACCCCTAGGCTTCAACTTTTGTTGCAGGCTTTTGAAAATTATCTTCGTAAAGTTTAGTTAAAGCATTTTAAAAATTTTCATAGCCCGAAACCACTGCTTTCACTGAATCAGCTCTTGCTGACCAACGAGTGTCGCTTAATTTTTTGGGAACTTTATTTTTTGCTGTTAGCGTATTTTTTAAAATTTCCCATCTTGATGTTGATGCGGCAAAGAAATTGTATAAGTTTTGTAGAAACAAAAACAATTTAGTTGCTTGTATGCAGCATTCAGCTGCCGATTGTCCAATTAAATTTAAAGAATGTGCCGCACAGGGCACGTAAATGGCAAGATTATTTCTAGATTTAATGCGTGCTTGGAGACCGTTATATATACCCGACATATTAAAGGCATTATCATAAGATTGTCCTCTACAATCTTCCAAACTAAATATCTAAATCAGATAATAGCTTTAAAATACAGTCTTGCATTTCTGAGCTCTTATGATCAGTATTCTCCAAAAATTTTAAAAACCTTTCAACGGGTGTTCCATTTTTATTGACATATCTTACGACAATGGTTAATTGATCCATATGGGAAATATCGGGCGTCGAATCTACTGTAAATATTGTAATATTTTGCCTCTTTTAGTTCCGTGATAATAAAACATCTAACATTTCTGCCCAATATTTTTAGAAACTCATCGCAAATATTTGCAGATAAATAAGAAATATTCCCAGTACCTTTATTTGCAAAATTAAATATATGTTGTTGCAAAATGGGGTCAAATTTTGCTAAAAGTTCTAAGCACCCTAAATAATTCCCATTATGTTTATCACCAATAGTTTGATTTTTTCCCCTAAAAGCCAAACCCCTTGAACTTAAAAATTTTATGACTTCGACGATACGTTCTAAAATATTTTTCCAGTAATTCGTATTTTTTTCCATTGATATTTTTCCATTGATTTCCATTGATATATTTCCATTGATATTGAATAATTTTTGAAATATTCCCATTTTTCTGTAGATCTGTTCACAATTATACGGGTGTTTTCTTTATGAAGGGCTGAATTTTCATGGTCCGAAATTTTTTCACTGTGTTTCCAATCGTTAAAACCTGCACTAAATGGATTATTGGCACTACCAAACAGTTTTGTTATGTATTACTTATTTCAGTGATTGTTATGTATTACTTATTTCAGTTGTGATTTAAATTGTTTTAAAGGTAATGATTTAATTTATTTTGCTTCAGACTTAAAGATTAATTTGTTTTTATTTTTTGTAGTTGAACTTAAGTTTCTTTGGCTTGTTGAAAAGTAATTGTAGTCATTTAATTTGTTCTCTTGACAGTTTTGGTTAACGCTGATTTTAAGTTGCTTGAGTAATTAATTTTTCTTCTTTACTTTTGGTTGGTTAACTATTTAAATTTCTGTTTAGTTAATTATTTTTTTCTTAACCTTGGTTGTTAATGTTAATCTCTTGATAAGTTGACCCTTAAGGTCAATCTTTTTAAAGTTTTGTTTACACAAGTTGGTGTTTAAAGTTTAATTAAGTTTTAATGTGCCCCCTTTTCTGCTAAATTTGGGATCCATATTTTCTGACTATGGTGGTCGTTTTGGTGTTGTGGAGAAAATAAAAAATTTTTCATACTTGATTATTGTATTTTAACTGAAGTAATTTTTATTTCCTTACTATGGTGGTCGTGTTTGGTGTTGAAATAAACCCAAGAAAATTATCTATGTAATTATTATATTTTTATTTAAGTACTTATCAGTATTGAAGTTAATTTGTGTGTAAGATCAATAATTAATACCTATTCCTCAAAAACTTTTCCGTTGCCTTTCCAAATAATTTATGAGCTTGTTTTCGATTTCTTCGCCCGCTAGACGGTAGTCTGTGAAGCATCTTTCATCACTGAAACGTCTTGCACCCTGCTGAAGAGGCTAGTTTCTACACTACTAACCCTGCAGCAAGGTCAAGGGGACGGGGTGTTTTGCTTACTCGCAGGCTTTTTCTATGCTGGAGTGGGACCCCTCGACGAGGCTAGAGTTGACTGACCTTGGTGTATCAGCGATTATTCGCCAAGTTCTGGAGTTGATACTACATTGGCTTCACCTTCCTGCGTGTTTTTCCCCTGGGGTTGCCGGGCTGTTGGCGGTTTTCCTACCATCTAAAATCGCCAATCGAGCAGTTTTGGCGATTGGAGTAAAAAGCTTGGGAGCTAGCGACGAAGGCAGACGGAAGGAGACGGAGCGGAGAGCGAGACACGAAAGAAAAATACTATCTGAAGAGTAGCTGTCTACGTTCTTAGAACGATGTATGAAGGAAATGGAGGAGAGAAACCACAAAGGTTGGGCGACGGAATGAAGTCGAATCCCACATAGAAGGGGCGGAAGGCTCCGAGGCTACTTTTTCCTATTCAGTTTTCTAATTTTCGTTCTTTTCTTTTTAGCAAAAATTGTGGCTGCGCTGTGACGTTGGCCGAAGTTCACTTGTCAGATGTCTGAGCCTTCAATGTATCTAACATGTTAACTTCACTGTTTGGAACGGTATGAGATTTTTTTGTTATTCCACCACACCGCCACCAATGTAACTATTTGTATTTATTCAGTAATATCTTAATAAATTCCATATTTAATTTTAACTGTCTTGAAATGTTTTCACTTTTAATTTAGAACACTGGACCCCACAGTATTTTTCACAACGCAACTTTAATTATTCTGTTGGAGCTCTTGGTCACTATTTACTATTTAATTGAACACTAGTGTTACAATATATATTGTATTTATCAAGTGTGTCACAAACTTTACATATTCATGTGATTTAGAATTGATTATCCAAATATTGACTTTCATTTGATATTGAACTTAAAACATAAACATAAACTCTTAAGTATTTAAAAACTCCAACAGTTTGCAAGGGATGCAATATACTTTTCCTGAAGTATTTGAGTACAAAAGCCAGTTTCTTTTTTGTTGTTTTCCGTTTTGTAAACGTCTATAAAATATAATTTTTGTAGCATACCTGCTCTGTGATTTGTAGACCACTTTAGATGCAGAAAGTCTAGTTCTTGAATATCTACCTCTACGTTAGATATGTTCTTCATTATATCTATAATTTT
>KK120265.1:253388-287351 GCA_000611955.2 Stegodyphus mimosarum | reverse complement strand
CTCCCTGTTCCAGTTCAGGACTTGAGAAGAAGAACCCTTGTAAGTACTTCACCATGTTTTCAAAGAACATACACAGAACACTCAGTCCTGATAACTCTACACCTTAACGGAAAAAAAATTGCCGAAATGTTCTCTTAAATAAGCTATAATGAAAGAATTACTTATAGTTTTTCTGCCAGAAAATATTTTTAAAGCCCAAAGCCCTGTCTTATACGACAGTAAAAACATTTCTTATAGTTTAAAAGCCATATTTTATTAAATCGGCTTACTGTTGAGGAGGTAATTCATGTAGATAACTACATTTTTATTTATATTCAGATAAAATTCACTTCGAAATAATTTAAGATATGAAATCAAAGTCGTATTTTTTGTTTGAATGAAACACTGTTCCTCTCCTCCCCGCGGAAAAAAAATATATCTTTAGAAATACGCATAGGGTCTTTTAAAGTCTCAGTTTCCAAACCTATGTTAGCGAGAAACAGACCACTCTTCATTTATTTCATCACGAATGTATGAAATTTTGAGACACGTTCGATGATTGCTCGGTTCTGATGCTTTTTATTATGAATCCTTTCCTTTCTGATACTTTTCTATTAACCAATCGCCGCTCTACGGTTATAAATTGGTCCATAGCGTGAGAAGAAGAGAGAGAGCTCCATATCAAGCGTAAGTGCTCCTCTAATGCCTTCCTAATCCTCGGCATGGGAATGAAAGTGCTTAGGGTTAAGCCCTCGCACCCAGCTGTTCCTAGGGAGCAGAAGACGGCTCCGGAACAGATAATCCCATAGATATTTTCCGACGCATGATTGAACACCTCATACACGATGATGCTTAACAAAAGAATAGAACAACAGCAAGATATAACGCGGAGAGGAACAATGGGTTAAGTACGAAATTTGTAATTTTTTTCCATAAATTCTTATTTTTTTAATTCTAATATCTCTTTTTCAGATAAGTAAAGAAAATGTTTTACTATAAAAAATAAGTTTTTTTACCTCCTGGGGGAAGTTTAGAATAAAAGAAAAATAGTTATTATAATGTTTTTATTTATGCTTTAAAACGTAGCACATTGTACCTAAAAAATTTATAATAGGCCAGCTAATTTTTTTTTATAAAAAAATGCGTGGCAGTAATGGTTACGTTAATACTTGTATTAGTCGTTAGCAAATAGCATCAATCACGAAATACAAAGCATAAAATTCTATTGTTTCTCTTAGTAAAAGAACTTTTTACATTAAAAACAAAGGCGTGTAAGAAAGTGTTAACCGGAGAATTAATTAGTTGTTTATAACTAAGCTCATTTAGTACTTTTTCTTATTTTTATGATTATACAAATCTGTAAGTTGAAAAGAATATTAAATATTGTATTAATTATAAAAAATTTCAACAAAAGAAAATTAATTGTCTTAGTGAGCTAAACACAAAATTAATTAAAGCTGCATGTTTTAAATGAATTATATTTCAGTTTAAAGTAACTGAGGCTTATGTGATATGGACTGCAATATAACTTATGCATGTGTAGTCTAATATAAAAGTAAGTTGTCTCATTGTAAAAAAGAAAATCTAATTAATAATTTCAATCTCAATACTAAACAGAATGTTTCTTAAAGCATCCTGGATAAAAAAACTTCTTTATCACTGGTGTGATATCTTTATCCGTTAATTAGAATAAATATTTAAATTTCTATCCAAGTAATCTCATTGATAGTAACATTTTCTAATTTAAAAGAACTAAATTTTATCAGTATTTATCAGCTAAACTTCTACGAAATGACGGAATCATAATCTAACAGGCTTGTATATTCCTATATTTATTTGGATTCTTCGGTTTTTCCCTTAGATCAGATTTTTTTTCTGATCAGGAATCCCTTAAATCAGAGTTTTCCATTAGAACCCAGTAGATCAAATTTTTAAATCAAATGCAACAAAATCAAATCACAGCTTTTTTAAATACTTTAGTTCATGAGACGCTATATTAAACCATTATTATTATTATTATTAAAAATTCTATTTTGTTAAGAATGGAAAAGAGAAAATATTTTAAATAATTATGGTTACTTAAATTCCAGTTATTATGAATATTATAAAAATACAAAATCTTCCGCCTTGTAAGACATGTCTCATAAAAATAAATTTCGAATGAAAAATTCTATAATTTTACTTTTCACTGAAACTTGAATAGCATCGTTCACACGATAAAGAAAGTCTTATTATTCAGTTATCATAAAAAACAGGTTACTTTTATTATCGCTAGAACTTTGCTACTTGGAGCGGTCTGTGGATTTGCCGTTGCTCTTGATGTACAAATAAAAAACTTTATGACATATAAGAAAATAAAAATGACATATAAGAAAATAATATGAACCTCTATGCTTATTTTGAACAAAATCTTCAGTTCCAACTACATAAAATCATGCTATTAGCCCAAAGGAGCATTAGCTCAGAAGCCCTATTAATTTCATTTTGCCGTTTTGCGTCGATCCACTTAAATGTCCGTATCACTTTTCGAACTGTTGCCACCAAATATTAATTTTTCTGTCTTATATTTAAAGAAATTAAATAATGAATAATCTGCATAATTGTATGTATGTTTCTCGCATTGTGCTAAACAATGGTACAAAAAGCCTTAAAATTTTGAATAACGTAATCCTTTTGCGAATATGGGCATCTCGAAGCCCAAATTAGGAACTTGGAATTTGTTTTATTGTCGATTTCTTATTTTGTAACATTTTAACGAATTTTAATTAATAAATTTGTCAGAACTGTGTGTTCGGTGCATATTCTTGGCAAACATCTTCGTGAAAATACTTGAGTCCTGATCTTGAACAGGGAGCTGAATCTAGCTATGTTCTGTGGTAGAATATTGTGATTAAGTAGTAGAAGAATTGCACTTTAAAGGGGTTTAAAATCCTCTTTTATTAAACCACAATTATTTACAACCACTTCCCAACTCAGGAGGGATACAGAAAATAAATGACCGCCACTTGGGTCTAAACAATCAGATAATTTAAACTAAAGCTAATTAGAAATTAAGTAGTCGTTGCTCACAGAGCTATAACGCGAGGTTGGCCTCTAAACTAAATGGTGCGTAGCAAGATTTAACTAATACTGACGCACTTAGAGTTACTTCAATAAGTAATCACGTAACAGCACTACGGCTTAGAATTTAAATACTAGCTAATCAGGCGAACGTTGAATAGAGTAACAGTGGTCTGAGACTAAAAGCTCTCTCACACTGAAAGGTTTCTACCTTTCGTTTAAGTACTACTTGGCTCCCCTTCAAATTAGCATAAAACTGAAATGCGCGCTTATTCTAACGGGAAGTTGAAATGAGAACAGATAGAAAGAGTTAAATTGAAATAAAACTTTGTTAGTTTAACTAAAACCTTACAAATTCAACGATTTAAAAGCGAGCAATAGCAACCCTGTACGGGAAAAAAAATATTTTTATCTCCAGCGCGTGAGACTGTGTATCGGAAATTCTAAAGATAGGCTCATTTTAAAATTATTTTGCGACATTGCTGTTGAATTGAATTTTATGGTTAAAGTGCGAAGAACGTGATATTTAATAAGTAAATGTAACACATTAAACGTTAAAATAACGTTCCTTTGGGCGTAATGTAAAAAAAATCTGAAAGCTTTCAGATTTTGTTTGTTGTTCATATATAAACGAGTTGTTGTTCATATATAAAGTAGTGGTTGTAGCTAAGTAAATCATAGTTCCACAAAATAAGTTCTCTCAATTACTTAGAATACAAACTGAGATAAAGCACGTTTATTGGTTAAACACTTTCCATTCCTGAGCGAAGGTGACTAAATGGATTCCATGTATCCAGAAAAATAGTATGGACGTTCTGAAAACAATTAAAAACAGTTTATTATCTTATTATAACAGATGAATATCGAACAAGACACCTCACGAAAACCTTGACACAGAATTGTCACTGTCTTTAGTAATAGCAACTGTATAAAGAAAGTCAGCAGATAAGAAATTTTACGTCTGATGATCATGTGCTGTATTCTCATTACTTCTGTCCGCAGGATAATCCGTCTTGAATGGTGGTATCGTAAGCATTATTTCTAATCCCAACAGTAGGTCTACCTTTCCTCCCTGCTAAATCGAGATGTCATATGCAGAGTTAATCAGTTTTTTGACAAAAGAACCTCCAGGAAATCACAAGCTGTCACACGATAAAGGAAATCTGATTATAACAGTAACTTTATTCCTGTTTAGCTTTCCCTTTTGATAATGTACACTGCGGAAAAAAAGACCGTTCTGTATCTCCCTTTCTACTGGATATCTTAGGAAATCTTAGGAAAATTCTAATTTTCTGAAGCTGTGCTTAGAAATACATCTACTTTAATATGTTAAAACTTTTTATAGGTTATAATGCAAAAATGTTGTCAAAAAATTTATAAATAATATTTTAAAATATAAATTTTGAGAATAAATCATAAAAAGTGTGCTAATTTTATTTGGATTAAGCATACATTTCGGATTCTGAACGAGGGAATCAAGTAAGTTTAATAAAAAAGGAGATATTAATAAATATATATCAAATTCAATGACCATTGAGAAGTTAAATTTTTAAAAACTATTCGTCGGATTTTTACAAAACTTGGCAGTTTGGATAATATGAATCGTAGAATCGAAATATGGAAAACAATTGAAATATCATTTCAGAAAAAGTTCGATTTTGTGTCAAATTATCTATATTAGAACAATATATATAAATCTGATTTATATGCTAAGTCGCGCTTTCGAGACATGGAAAACTCAAGTTAAATTTCAATAATCGTTCCAGTAGAACGGGAGATATAGAACTGCCCTCTCTTTTGTTTTCTTTGCCCAGCGTATATTTCTTGCAAGCTCACAGAATTTCCGATTGCTTCTTTTTAGCAGATGTCAACTCTTAGAACCCATTATTTCATCCCATATTGTTATTTTCTGAGTAACTGGGTTTCTGTTAACTGAGTTCTCAAAATGGTGTCATTTAAGGTGAGCTCTCGTTTTAGGCAATTGCTGTAAGTCATCGGGATCAAATCTGATAAATAAAAGCGAGGGGTAAACCAGTCAGGATTTTGTAGTTGAAAGCTCTTCTAGCACCTTTATTAGGTATGGTTGAAAACATTCAGTACTAACTCTGTAGATGTACTTACTGTGTATGAAGCTTTAGAAATTGCTTTTGGATCTCCGACTGCGTTTGTTGACGACAAATCTACCTCACGTTCTTATCTCGATTGCTCTAATATTTCCACGATGAGGAGAAATTTTGTGATGAAAAGACCTTAGACCTTAAGCCTAACAAGCATGTGTGTAAGATTTTAAACATATAGAATTTGAGAAAATTAAGCAGGATCTTTGGAGGAAGAAAATCACTTTCCAGCGCCTTCATGAGTTAAAATACATTTTCTTGCAGATGACTGCAAATACTTCTCATTACTCCATTTAAAGATGTGGTAACTCATTATTGGAACTGCACGTTGAAAGCCTAAACTTAGCCTTTAAGTTCAATCTTTCTAGAACATTTGATACGCAATGATTAGGTATTATATTCCGAAATGTTCATATCTTAAAAATTTAATCTTTTATTTTTATTTTCGGTTCTTACACTGATCCTTCAGAATAGATGTATGATGTCAAATAACTTGAAAATTCACTGAGTAATTTCTGAGGTATTATGTTATTTGTGCTCTTCATCTTAATTTCGGAACAGTGAGAAAAACATCTGTGCATTTCTCATCGCCGCAGTTTTCAACAACTTGAAATCGATTCACTAGAATAAACTAAAGAATATTTAATGAGACCCAACGACAACCCCATATTTAATACGTATAGTTATTATATAATATAAATAGGATAAAACAAAGCTTCGATTCTTTTTAAATCTGAAAAATGCAACTACTGCTTTGCTATATTATATAAAGGAATTTGTTGCTAGAGAACAAGTAAACGATCACAGAACTCCAGTAATCCTACTCAGTTTTATTCCAGTAATTCTGCTACATATGTGTGCGTGTGTGTGTAAAATATAAAATATTTACTCTAGCTTTCAAATAACAAAATTAATAACAGCTTTTTAACAACTTCCGTTTTCATTCTAAAAATAACAACAAAAATTTTTCTAACTAAACTCTGTTACGCACTTATCAATGAAATTTGAATCCAACACCTGGACATTAATCTGTCATGTGATCTGAAATGGAATTCGGTATAAAAATGTAATTACATCACAACGTTGTCTTCTCTTCGTTCTTCTCTTCTGCTACTTTACGCTGTGTCGCATTGCCTCTTTCCACGCAGAGTTTACTTTTCTAATTTCGTCCATCGTTTAGGAAATGTAAATAATAGTCATCTTCTTATTACATATACACACACATATATATATATATATATATAGAGAGAGAGAGAGAGAGAGTTTCAGAAGCATTTTTATGGATCGATTTATTGATATTATAACAGTTTATGAAATCAAAATTACAAGGATTTTGCTTACTTTAATTATTTTACATTTTAAATTAGTTAATCACGCGATAAATAGTACGCAGTTTATTATTTAAGTAAACCTTTGGAGATCACATGAGGTAAAAGCGATGCATTATATCCCCAAAACCTCCTTACTTCGCGGAAGTTGTTTCTGACAATCAAATTCACAAAGAAAGTATATCTTTTTAAAATCATTTCTAACGTCTAAATTCACAGTGCATTAACTACTAAACATAGCATTCAGCGCAATAGAACCATAAAGAGGAATTATTCATAAGAATCCCAAAGGCAGATGAAATAGTTATTTGTTGTTAATAAATAACATCGACCACTGTTCAGTTTCATCCCGAAATATGGAAGCAAATAAAAACAAGTCCTTTTTTAATGCTTCTGGTTTACAAGAGGAACCTTTTTCTTTAGCCAGTACAGAAGCTTACGCAGAATTTCTACTTAGCAAATTATGCTGTGCGCCTTCTAAGCAATCAGTCGTACTCATTTTTACATCAGAACTTCTTCTTTTGCTGAATAATGCAGGAAAGACACGAAAAGTATATGCAAATGTTTATGAGAAACAGAAGCATCGATTCACTCCTCGCGAAAAAGAGTAACCGCAACAACTGTATTGAAATTTCTGCTATAGCTATTTTCTTTCAATAGCTTCTTCTCCTATTGAAACTGGCAGATTTTGCTACCCAAATGCTTTGCTTTTTTCCAGCTTTATAAAACACACAGATTTCTGTTTCTTGAGTCCGTAAAACAGCGAGGTATCTGTTTTGAAACCTGTCAAAAAACTGCAGCTGTTAATTCTTTCTGAAAAATAAGACATTAAGTGTTATTGTAGAAATGCATATTAATGGCTATGTGATTAAGATTAAACGATTTCAAGCAAAATAATAGTAATACGTATAAGAACTCTGAAAGAAACTACTGAAAAATATTGATTGTAAATTATGGTGTAAATAAACGGCCGCGTTATACAGTCAATATGATATAAACAGATATAAAAAATATCTAAATCATCATATATCTATGTATATAAAGAAGAACGTCTGTTTGTTTGTTCGCTAATAAGTCAGTCACTACTATAGCTATCGTCACCAAACCTTTTATAATTCTTTTCTGGGTCCTGTAAAAAGTCGACGTCCACTGTTTTCAAAAAAGAATTTGCTAAAATCAGAGATATTAATTAAAAACTCGGAGAAACGATCATTTTCGTTCTCATTTTTCCGAGTGGCAACACTCTCGCAAGCTAGAGATGAAAATTTGCTTTGTTTCGAAAGTTGTTGCCACTGCTCGCTTTCAAATCCTAGAGTTTGCTAATAAAATATTTCGAAGTTTTACAAGGAAAGTTTTACAAAAATAGCATTGTCAAACATTAAATACATTATTCCCGATTCCAAAAATTCGCGGGAAGCCATTTCGACTGTTCCCATTTTCGCACGATTTTAATCAGCAAAAATATTAAAAACTCTGAAAGCGTAATTTCCGCACTCATTTTTCCGAGTGTCAACAGTTTCGCGAGTTGGAGATAAAAATTTTTTATTTCGAAAAGTGTTGCTACTGCTCGCTTTTAAATCGTAGAGTTTGCTAATCAAAAATGTGTAAGTTTTGCAAAATCTATGCATATAAACAAAGAATGTCTGTTTGCGTGTTCGTTTGTTTGTTCGCGTTATTGATTTCTGCTCAATTATGATCAATTTTTTGCCACATTTAATCGAACAAATTTGAACATAGGTGAAATATTGGATAGAACTTAAGCTTTTACTACCATTTGATTAGAAAGACAAAAGTCATTAAAGAACTGTGTGCCATTGTTGCTGATATAATGGGAGATAATTAGCTTGTTTTTCTACCGAAATATTTTATGAGGTTTTCATATCGCATCAGACTGAAAAATGTATGACCATGAATCGTATTTTTTGCGTCGTTATTACAGAGGTATCTTTCTCTCTGCTGTTAGATGCATTACTCTCAATCTAAGTTAACTGGCATCGGGTACTTCTGCTGGTGCAGATTGCTAGATAAATTACACTTTTTAAAAATAAATTTTGAATTATGTCGAATTTAATTGCGTTCCATGCTTTTATTATCCACTCAAACACTTCTAGACTAGCATGACTCATTTAGCTTCCCTTTTGTATACGTTTTTTCACCTTTTAATGTAAACGTATTCCACTTTCTTTTGACATTATCTTTGAATAGCTTATTGATACACACATCTAAAGGCTTAACTAATGGCGTTAATAACGTCCATGTCTGTATTACACTCTTTGAACAATTTCATCGTATTATCCGTTAGGTGGGTTCTGAACATGTTTCAAGCGGAAAGACTTTTTGAATTCTTTAAGCAACAAGATGCTTTTGCCAATTATTTCTTATCCGCAGTTTCAGACCGTTTTCATCCATCCATCCTTTCTCGATAACGTGAATGAAGACACTGTTTCAGAAAGTGCATTTCAGCATTGTCTTTCTTTTAAAAATAACCATGCATTTTAATTTTATATCGTGCTTTAAGCAAGAAGGTAATACAGTGAAATGAGATTTTTCGTGACCTGTTGTTTTTAAGAGAACCGTTTTATTGCTTTCACATCAATTATTTTATAACCTAGTACATTAAACATTTCTAGAATTTCATCCATATTTCCAATATGTGACAGTAAAAAAATTCTTGCCTTCAGAAGTCAATAACATACTTTTGGAAATTAATCAATTTTTTGTCCAAATCTTTCGAAAGCCTTTGCGAAACTTTTGTTTGTTTTTTTCTCGTAAAACTAAATTATTCCGTTCCGTAAATCGACTGCATCAACTCAAAGTTGCTTTAAAGTTTTCGCTTTCATTTGAATTTTTAGCCCACTTTAATGCAGGTAAACATACACTTTTCTTGTTACAATTAATCCTTGGTATCGATTTTCTAGGGCACAGTTCGCAACATTTTCTTCTAGGACAGGCTATTGCGTTACTCATTTATGCAAAACATACTTATTCTTTAGCATATTAATGGCTGTGATTTCATTTTTTCCCACTCACATAGCGAGCTTTCACCAGCACCAAATATCCAAATAGTACGATTTCCATGTTCTTTCCCAAATTGAGTGACTTTGCATTTGAAAGAAGCAATGTGTTTGTTTCGTTTATAAGAGCCATATTTACTACTTAAAGGAACATTAAATGAACTGAATTAACTAACCAAATGCGATTTACTAAAGCCTTTGATGTTCACTTTAAAATCGCAATTTCAAATTACTGCAGAAAGAGAAAACAACTGACTCCTGATTCCGCGAATTCATCAGTGTAAAAAGTACATTCTTACCCCATTACAATCTCTCTCTAGAAAGTTCGGTGAATGTGTCTATAGTTACGATGGATTGTTATCTTAGATAAAACAGCTGCTACTGTCCTTTGAAATAATCCAAGTTAGTGGTAATGCGTATCTGAGAACTGGTGTTCAAGTTCTAGAAACTGATGGCGTAGTCGTCTTTACGGATGGCCTTCAGCTGGGCCATAACATTACGTTGTATGTCCAAAAACCTCTGGGCCGTCAGGGCTGATTTCAGTTTGGCGAACAAGAAAAATTCCCGGGAAGACAAGTCAGGGAAGTAGGATGGGTAATTCAGGAGCACAACTTCCGTGTTATCCAGGAACTGCTGCATCAGAAAGGTAGTATGACGCTAGGCATTGTCGTGGAAGAGGGTCCATTTACCTTGCTTGACGTACCCGCTTGACCCGTTACAGTAGGCATTTTGGTATATTCACTTATGTAGCGGCATTTATCGTGGTGGCCTCAGGGAGGAATTCTTTAGGATGAGACTCTCAGAGTCGGAGAACACCACGAACATTGTCTTGATGCTGGAATTCTCACTTCGCACTTTCGGCGACTTTGGACTCCGCCCACTCCCTACTTTGACGTTAGCCTTAGGGGTCGTGCCTTAGGCACCAGGTTTTGTAACCCGTGAAGATGGTTTTTAGGAAATTTGGGTTTCAATCCACCATGTTGATGAAGTCTCCAAAGGCGCCAAGCCGAAATTGCATTTGTTCGGGGGTCAAAGTGTACGACTTGCGTCGGAAACAAAACTTGCGTTTATCCAAATTGTGGGTCACTATGAAGTGTGCCGTCTCACAACCATTTCTCACTTTTCCACTATCATTCACACTGTCACATGAACATTCCGGGCCAAACGTTCCTTTACTTTCTGTACGTTTTTCGGGCTGAGTGCAGCTTCAGGCCTACCACTTCGGGATGGGGAGAGATTCTTCAATAGCATCCCGCCCTCCTTGAAAGCCTTTTACGAAGGTAATAGCACGTTATTGGTAAATTGTTATCAGCATTTTATGAGTCTCTTTTCCCTAATTTTCCAAGTTTGACACAGAATAGCATATCTGTTCGCTGATCCAGTTTGAATTTTGACAGCAGCCATAATACCTTCGCTCTACAATTAGCTGTTTCCATACAAAAAATACACTGTCAGCGCCGCCGCTCGGAAACTGTTTCCGCCAGTCTTGACCTGTCCAGCACATGCGATGATTAGGCACTCTTATGACAGTGAGCACTATGACGCCATTCAACGAACTTTCTGAACAGATGTTGTATGCACCCCTTTTCTCGAAATCCTTGAATAATATTCTTGTGCACATCTGCGTGGAATACAACCCACCCTCTTTGCAGAATTATTCAGTCCCTCAAGCAATTCATCTCCGCACATACTGTTCTCCTTCTCGCTTGTCATTTCGGTATACCATTGTCTGAAAGACTGAAATCTTAGAATGAAAGACTTCAAAAAGTAAGACCATCGCCCATAAAAAGTTTTTTCGTAAATAAAAGAATATGAGTTATACAATGAATATAACTAAAAAATAAAAAATATATATATATAGTTTGAAATTACAGGTGCGCATTCTACACTGACTACCAATAAGTATTTGGACACCTATGCAAATGACGATATCTGAGGTCCTAAGGTACGTCACGGGCTCCGCCGGTATATATCGTGTAGGAAACCGCATCGGCTTTAGTCGCATGCAAGATGCCTCGCAGTTCGAAGCTCTCTGATTTCGAGAAAGATATAATTATCGGGTATCACAAATGTGGCCGATCCTTAAGGGACATATCTAGCGATCTGAAGTACCCAAAATCGACAGTGGCCTATGTGATTAAAGAAGTGGAAGGTGAGCGGTGATTGTCGGAATGTGCCCCGAGTCGGCAGACCAAAGAAACTGGGAGATAGAGACCTACGAGTGCTGTCCAGAGAAATTTGGGAGAACTGCACCCAACCGATGGCCCTCATCCGCGAGGAGTTTCAACAGGCATCCGGCAGTAATTTTTCAATGAATACCATCCGTAAGAAAGCACATCTGCTTGGTTTTCATGGTCGTGCTGCTACCCATAAGCCTTTGATCACAAAGTAAAACTGCGCTGCTCGGTTAATGTGGTGCAAAGCACATCGAAATTGAACCGTAGATCAGTGTAAACGGGTTCTTTGGCGTGACAAATCAAGGTTCACCATTTACCGTTCGGATGGCAGGGTCTGGGTCTAGCGTCTACCTGGAGAACGTCTCCTACCAGAATGCATTGTGACAACAGTCAAGTTCGGCGGAGGTGGAATTATGGTCTGGGGGTGTTTCTCCTGGTATAGGCTGGGACCCTTGGTCCTCATTCATGGTAAACTCAACTCCGATGTCTACTGCACTATTTTGGATGACAATGTGCTTCCTACGTTGTGACAGTTTTAGGGGTTGGACCCCTGTTACTTTCAGGATGACAATGCCAGTTGTCATGTTTCAACGTTAACCAAGGTTTGGTATGGTGCCAATGGAGTTCATTGAATAGACTGGCCTGCCCACAGTCCAGACCTGAACCCTATCGAGAACCTCTGGGATGAGTTCAGGGGTGCACTACCCGTGCAAAATCAGTGAAGGAACTTCTATGTCTTCTCCAAGCCGAGTGGAAGAAAATACCACTAGCTGTCATACAAAGACTTGTGGAAAGTATGCCCCGGAGGGTCCACGCTGTAATTACCTCTCGTGGAGGCTCTCCCAACTATTGATTTTGAACAAAGTTAGTTTTTCTTTCCTATCACAGATGTCCAAATACTTATCGGTAGTCAGTGTACAACGGAATGTACAGTAGCTAGAAGGAAACTATTTCTGTTAAGATAGAAAACTTTCTGATAGCTAATTTGGTTTAGTTTTATTTGTGAACACTCGTAAGTAGCTTACTATTTTTTTAGCTAAAACACCCACTGCATAAATCTAATAATCTCTTTAAATTGCAAATAAGAAGTTATACTGTATGTTTGATTTAATTACTTTTGACACAGGTATTCGTCTGGCGAGCCTCGCCCCTTCCAACAAGCTTAAAGCCCCATAGTATTCGACGAGCGACAAACGTGCAGCAATTTTTTTTTTCAATTTTTATATTAAATCTTTTCGTGATTTTACAGTTTCATAGGATACACCATAAATGTGTTTCAGTTATGTGTCTTGGGAATTATATAAGGATTTAAAAGATGCTGTTTGTAACTTTCCGACTTAAATGGTTAAGAAGCCTAGGAAGCGAAGATGGCTTTCAGCCAACTAAACATACAAAAGTAAATTTGATTTCGTTGCATATTTTATGCTTTGCGTCTTTATCAGTTTGATATTATTTTTATTGATATATTTGTGATGTTTATGTTTCTGTTGTTACATTTTGGTTTATTGATAAGAAGTTTATGGTTGATAGATTTTGGTCTCGATGGTTTTAATCATTTCAAAAAAATGTTTTCTGCAGATATAAAATTTTATTCCTAAAAATTGTAATACTAACTTTCTCTTATTCCTTATTTATATGGAGATAAACGTAAATGAAATAAAGTTTCGCATAACAGGAATAATTCTAAATTTAATGGTTACGTAAAAGCCAATAAATTATTAATTCTTTCTAGTATATTGTTCAAACAAATTTCTTGAGTAATCCAAAATCTTCATAATTTATGAGCCAAAGGCAAGAAGCTAACAAATAGATATAATAAAATAAAGAGGCCTGAGCTATGTGGAAAATATTGTTGAACCTGATTTTGTGGATATGTGGATCCTAACTGGCAGCTGATGATTTGACAGCCAATGGTTTGACAGCCAATGACTGGATAGCCGATGACTGGACAGAGGGTAGGGACAGAGTTGGCATATCTATCCTTAACTTACTTTCGAGTTTTTCAGTTAATTTCTATGTGCACATCTAATGGAATCCCTCCTCTTTCCTCATTGTCGGGGCTATCAGTGGCAATGAAACTGTGGACTCTCTAGCAAAGGCTGCTGCTTTAGAGACTTCCCAGTCAGGTATGTTTTGCACCTATAGTGAAGCGTTCTCTGAGTGTAAGAAATCACTTAAGGATCTCTGGAGTGTCCCTCCAGTACATTATTGGTACTCCAGAGTTCGCTCTAGTGGTCCCCTAGTACCTTCTAGTACCTTTTGGGGGGGCCGCAAAAGCCAGCAGACTTACATATCGCGTTTTGCCAGTGGACACTTGAGGAGTCTCTTCTATAAGGACAGAAAATTTTTTTAAGACCTACAGCAAGTGTAATGCTGCTCAGGCATCCACTTGATCATATATTATTTTGTCTTTATTTTGCATTGGACGAGGTTTTTTTCGAAGCCTTCTCTATTTTTAATTTTTTAGAGGTATTTGGACTTGTAGAATTAGTCTAAATGCTGGACCACTTCTGGAATTAAAAACAACAACAACAGCTAACAAGTAATGATAATAGGTTTCATTTTTAAATTTTGATATTGATGTATATAACTTTGGTATCAATTTATTCAAGGTAATTGATAATGTTTGATACTCAATGTTTCTTATGCCCAATTATTTCCCAATCTTATCAATTTCTTTAAATATAAATAATATTGTAATCATCAGGATAATCTTTCTAGACATTATAAATTACTTAGAAGAAAATGCAATCGAAAATGTATTATCAGCTTTTTAGTTCGTATTTAGTTAATTAAGTTCTTTAGAAGTACTTTAGAAGTACTTAAGTAAAACATAGGGTTTATTGATTTGTGTTGCTAAATATTAGCATATATGCAATTATTGTAATTGATAACAAGTTAATTTTTAAAATATCTTGCTTTATAGGTGTGTGAATTGCATTTTAGGGGAATGAAGTGCAAGGAGAAATTGTAATGTTTGATGAAAAACCAATACAACCAATTAAAGTTCTATTTCTTGGCCACGTTTGAAAAAGGGATTTGTTCCTTCTTAGTTTCCTGATGCTCATTCTTCATGTGTTCAAATCCTGCATCAAGAACGTCACCTGAAAAGATAAAAGCCTGACTAGAAGAAAGATACCCGGCGAGAGCAAGAGAAGAATGTTAAAAAACAAAAGAAAAATATTATGGTGAACGATCATTCGAAAACTTAAGGAAAATCAGTCAAACATCAAATTTTAGAAAACTTTTAGACGGCAATACTGTATTATGCTAATGGATATTTTAACTGTTCCAACTTCAGAGGTTGTGAAATCGGTACTAATGAGGATTTAGTTGTCATAGCGATATCTTTTAATATAAATGGATATTTATATTTAAAATATTCCTATAACATCTATTGATAGATCTGTTTTTTCCTTTAAGAATTAGTAATAAGAATATGTTTCTAGAAGTACTAAAAAAAGTTTAAAGCTTGTCCCATAGCTTTAAAAATAGAGAACATATTCTGGATTGTATATGAATTGGGAATGATATTCTTTCAAAATTGAACATCGTATTACCTGAAAAAGAATCTGAACTAAACTTCCTCTCACCGCAAGTAACTAAACTCAGTGTGAACAAAGAGAAATATCAATATACTCCAGATTTAATATTGTTTGGGATTTGTTAAACTAGATCTCACCACATGCCAGGTGACATTGCTATTTCTCACACTCGTATTATTGAAAATTGAAATTACTATGATAGATGGAGTACATTTAAATTCATGTTTTGATTTTAAAGAGGAAATTTTACGCGGCATGTCCTACAACTGCGAAAAGCTGCTACAAGTACTTATGTTTTCATGATACGCAGCTTATTATTACCTTATAAAGATGTGGCACGTATATTACCAAATAGATTAATACATCATGTAAAATGTTGTACGGGTTGTATTTCAAGTGGCTGCTACTTTTATCACTTGGATATTATTTTGTCATTAACGCATCGTAAAAGTTTTTATCATGATTATAGTTATGTGTTTCTAAATGCCAATAAAATTGTATGTTGCCAGTAATTGCTACTGTTACGCTAGGAATATGTTATTATTTTGATTTTGTTGATAATGATAATTACAAATTGTTTTAAACTGAGATCACTTGAAAACTGATGATAATGAAAAATTAATTTCTATGCTCCTAATTTGTTGTTGACTAAATAGGAGTTTGGATGTGTTTTGAGTGGCTACTATTTTTATCACTTGGATATCATTTTAATGTTAACACACATAAATGTCCTCTCGTAGAAAAGCGGTATTTGGGGTTATTATCCCCCCGAACTATTTCCTATCCTTCACCACGTTCTAACATGACTTCTGCTGTTCGTTATACATTTGTGCGGCTCAGGCAAAGAACCTCTATGTAAAGAAGGAAAGGCTCCATAGACGTAATGTAAATCACTTTTCTGCAACGCCGCTACAAAGAAAAAGGAACATTCGCCAAGGGATTTGGCGACGGAATCTGTTGGCGAGAATTTCCCCTCTGTGATATGCCGGTTCTTTGGTACCTAGCCGACATTTTCCCCCTCCGCGACGTGTATAGGAAATTGAGAAACACGGTTTAAGATGAATCGTTCTTTCACTTGTCGCGATAATTTAAACTCGGGAAATGGTGAAATATTAGGTGAAGTTTCACTTTCACTGGCTGTTGAACTTCCATTGTCCATATCGCTACTTGAAACCAAAGAACCTATTCTTTGTTTAAACTCTTGCTAAACGTAACGGTCGAACCTGTCCAAACCAACTTCGACATTCAGCTTCGAGCTTTGGCGCTTTTTGGCAACAGATATTTCACGCATGAGCAGTTGCGCATGCGTGAAACTTCTGCTTCTGCGAAGTTTTCCTTCTTAACAGTACATATTCTTTGGCTCAGGCAAACGGTGTTTGCAGTTCGGGGTCCCGCGCAGACCGCGCTACCCCAGTAGAACATGTCGCCGATTTTCTAATACACAGTATTCATAAAGTAGGCCAGATGGAATAAATGATGACTGAGTATAGCAATTATTGTCATAAGTTCGTGGCAGGTACTAGGAACGTCGAAAGTGATAAGCGGATAAAAACTGAGCTAGGCCGAACTACCAGTAGCCTAGGAGGTCAAGTTGTACTACGAGAGGGAATAAGTGCAGTGCGGTGAAAAGAAATGCTAATATTACACAACATTTCATCACAATAATATATAAACAAACAGCAGATAGAAAGTTTTTTTGAATATTTAGGTACATAAGGCTGCAATATTTTCATATGGCCAAAAGCAATATACACAGAACATATAGAAAAGAATTATGTGTTTTTTGTTTTTTATATATTTTTGGTACAATTTTTTTAAAGTTTTAAGGATTTTTTTATCATATTTTTGAGATAGTTTTCATATTTTTTGACGCCTTTCTTCACTCTCTACGCGGCAACCGGGCTAAGGAAATTTATTCGTCGCCTGGTTTTGCTGTTACGTCCAAATAAAACAAAGCGCTCCGTTCATGGTCGCTCTTCCACGTAAGGAACTAGTTTGTTTTTCTTAAAAGGAAATCAACTCTCCGTTCTAGAAGGTTCTGTATTCATTAGATGGGGATCACGCATTCTTCCATTCCCCAAAACGGAAAATCTTTAAAATAATTCTTTCTCATCTCCCTTCTTCTAGAATGTTCTGTCATGCTCCTTGCTTAAATTTCCAGCAAGTATTATAATTATTATTTGCTTTCACAAATATATGTAAAGAGTCAAAAGCCAGTTCTTCCAATTAAGAATTTAAATAGATAATGTTACGAATTACACTTTTAATTAAAAAAGTGGTGCAACATTATAACTTGGGTGTTAATTTATTTTGTTGTAGATTTGCTTCAAAGTGTTAATAAAAAAAATCATGATTTTTCATTTGTGAAGCTTTATTTTTTAGATATAGCACTAACATATATACATTTGAGTATATATTTATAAGTAATATTATTGACCTCTAATATGCTAATGTTTTGGAAATTGCAAGGTATATAGCATACAGTAATTAAAATTTAGTATATTTTTATATTTACTTTTAAAGATAAATTACAGAGTTGAAGGAAAATGAAATTAGAAGTAGTAGTTTATAACAAATAACTATGGAAAATCTTTTCTGTATGAATATTAAAAAATATAGGCTAACATAAAGAATGGCAACTTTAAATATTAAACATTATAGGGAAAGCAGCAAAAGAACAACTAAACTACTATTACAAGGAATGAAAGAAAAGTCAAAACTTCGTTTGGGCTAATAACCAGAAGGTCTATTAATTTCGTCTGGAATTTTGCGTCGCTTCACTTTCTGTGTTGATTCATTTTCAACAGTTTGAATTTTTAAACTGTTGCCACCGAATATTCCAGCCCTGTATTATATTTAAAAAAATTAAATAATGAAGAATCTCCATAAATGTAAGTATGTTTCTCGCACTATGATGAAACAACGGAACGGTACCTAAAGCCATCAAATTTTGAATAATGTAACCTTCCACCGAATATGAGCATCTGGAAGCCCTAATTTGGAATTTGTGTCATTATCTATTTCTTGTTTTTGTCAGGCATTAATAAAGAATTCTTTATTAATAAACTTAACTATTCCAAAGCGAGGAATAGCAACATTATACTAAAGAGAAAAAAAATATCTCCCAGCGCGCGAGACTGTGTATCGGAAATACTAAAGATATGCTCATTTTAAAATAATTTTGCGATATTGCTTATTGCGATATTATAAATATTATATGCGATTATATAAATTAATAAAGGTAACATACAAAACGTTAAAAAAAGCCCCTCTGGGCATAATGTAAAATCTGAAACCTTTCAGATTTTTTATTGAATATTTTTAACTTATTAACTGCTGTTAAAATTTCTAGGATATGTAGTTCATTAATTAAACATTAAGCTTAGAAATAAAGGGTAAAGAGAAAACTCTTAAACTCACATAGAATTTTATCATTGAGTTAAACTGTTAAGTAATTAAATTTTTTATAATTTATAATGAGGCATTTCTTCTGCTTATAAAAAAATCCATCTTATATTTCATACTGTTACATGTTACAATAAGGTAATTTTTCTTACAAAGCTGTCTGCATAATGAAAAGTATACTAAAACTATATAAAATTAGGAAATGAGGTACCTTTTCTTCGAAACCTTTTGGAAGTGTTATTTGATATCATATAAGTCATGAAATAGAAAAGACGATCTTAATAGAAATACTTATTTTTTACAGAACGTCTACAGTCCTTTTGTAAATTTAATTCCTGTTTAATAAGCAGGGAAGCAGATATTTTGATAGAAATTAAGTTTTATTCCAATACCAACTGTCTTCATGCACAATTGATTAAGGCAAAGCAAGCAAGTCGAGGATTATATGACTCTGGGATAAGATGCTTTCGTGGAGGACAACGAAACTGGCTGATATCTACGTTACACATGAGGGGGGAATTCACGAAACCCAATCATGCAGCCAGGCCGTTCGTCGGGATTCTATCCCAGGTGGAACTACCAGTGTTCAGCGACTTTATCACTCGACCGTTGATCAACAGTAGATTTGCAGAAACAAGCTGTTTTGTATTTCGCAATACTTCTCTGTGAATTAATTTTTAGACTTTAAATTAGTTTTTAAGGCAAACATTTCTAGTTAATCGTGGATATTATTGTTATTATTTGATTGTTTAATGTTGAATAAAAAGTTTTACTCTTTACTTTTGGCCAATCGAAGTTATAAAAAAATTTATTTGTGCACTTTCTTAATACAGTAAATTCCGAGAAATATTAATCGTATTGTTTATAAATAAAACTATTGAATCTTTGAATAAAATCCATCCCGAGAATCTATTTAAAGAGCATTATATAATATTACGGAACCTATTCTAGACAGGCTGCTATGAGGAAGGATATCAAATACTGCATTTTTAAGTAAATTATAGAAGCATATTTCTCTAGTAGTTATATGAGAATTTCAATCTGAAATAATATTTTCACAAGCACAGACATAATGTGTAAGGAGAGAAAGCATTGTTGAGTAAGGCACTAGCCCTCGGCGTATCATTTCATTGCCGTATCAGACTATCGACTGAGGCGACCATTCGTGACGTCACATTCCGGTGTTGTGGCTTCTTTCTGTTACAGAGTGTTGGTGAAACTCCCCACATTCAGCGGCCTTAACAACTCAACCGTTAGTTTGGCTAGAAATACATTATTCATTACTTTAAAAAAAATTTTTTTCGCAATAGTAACTATATTAAATGCGAAATCTGGAGACAAAATTTATAACTTAATATTTTTACTTTCGTGTACCAAGTAAAAAGGAAGTATTGCAATTGCGAAAAATTTCGGGTATCATATTTCAACGAAAATATCCATTCTGATTGCCATCGAATGCAATTTAACGATGTTTTTGCTTAATACCTAAACGTAAAGACAGAATAAAGGACTCTTTTTCCCCCAAAAAAAATTTTAAACTGATTTAAAATGAATTCTGAAGAGATTTCTTTCGTAGCGTCTGTAGGTACGTACGTACGCATGTATGTATTTCGCATAACTCAAAAACGAGTAGCCTCATTAGGTTGAAATTATGTATATAGGACTGCTATAGCATATAGATGTGCACCTCCTACTTTGGTTGCAATCAGCCGAACCAAAAGTATACAAATTTATATATATATATATATATATAGGTTGTCCCTAATTAAACTTGAAATTTGCGAGCAGTCTGTAGCAAACACTATACAGCGGAATCGCATGAAAATTTGGCAGAATGAAATTATAGGAATTTTATCGAAGAAAAAAGAACAATAAGTTTCAAAAACCACCCCTAGGTGGCGTATCATATCGTTATTGAGAACATATAAATAATCTACAAAAGTTTCCAGAACAAGGTCGATATGATGCCCACTATTGTCTACTACCACCTAGAAGCGTAAAATCGCATGTTCGACTGTTGAAAGCAGAATAAACTGGGGAATATTACGCACATGGCGTTGTATGCTTTCTTTAAGATCAGCTAGAGATGTGATGGGATACAGTAGACCATGGCCTTGAAGTATCCCCACAGCCAAAAGTCGCAAGGATTCAAGTCGGGGGATCTAGGAGGCCAAGCTATAGCAAATTGCCGGCTGATGATTCTGTAGTCGCCGAAATGGCGACGGAGCATTTGTTTCACACAACGGGCGGTGGGTGGAGGAGCACCATCCTGCATTAACACTGTGGTTGTATCACACTGCCTTGCCTAAAGAACCGGAATAACGGATTGCTCTAATAATGAAGTGTATCGTTGACCAGTGACGGTGCATGTCACAGGCTCTGCGGCGCTGTGCTCTTCGAAAAAAAACAGACCCACAGTGAAGGGTGCAGTAAAGCCGCACCAAACCGTTGCATAGTGTAATGGAATTTGCAGGATAAAATTCCCATCATTTCATTCTGCCATTATTAGCCAATTTTCATGCAATTCTGCTTCATAGTTTTTGCTACAGACTGCTGGCAAATTTCAAGTTTAATTATGGACACCCTGTATATATATATATCCACACTGTTACTCGGCTCAGTTTTTTTATTCTTATATTTTTGTAAATTGTGCATTTTTTGCTTTAAAATGATTGAATTATGTTGTTCTTATCTTCCAGTTAAGGTTCTTATGACTTGCATGTTATAGTTGTTATTAACCTGCATGTTATAGTTGTTATTAACCTGCATGTTATAGTTGTTATTAACCTGCATGTTATAGTTGTAGAATTATCAACAATTTAAACGTTGTTTAAGTGCGACTAAGACTAATTTTTTTTTACTATAGAAGCCATATTTGTTTACATTTCCAGCTTAGCAGAATAGTGGATTTGTTGCCAATCTAGAGAAACTAAACTTCGCAACAACAAATTAATGTCTTCTTTTATTGGGAAATAAATTATGCTTAATCCATTCTGAAATTATCATTTAAGTTATTAAATTATCCCATATATTGACTGAGCATAACATCTACAACAAATTATGACAGTTTCTACCCCTTCAGTGTCTTTTTGCATAGTGAGACCAACACTAAACTTTCAGTTTTGTGCACCAAAAATCTGTCTTCCTGTCCGCTGGCCGAATTGCTTGTTTCTGCGTAGAGATCCTGATTTTGATTGTAAAAAATTTCCTTTAAATTTTTTAACTGTGTTTATTTTATATTTTTCTGTATTTTTAAATTTAATAAAGATATTTTGAGGTTTTATGTATTTTTTCCTTGTCGCGAAGTAAGAACTGAATTAATTTAATGAGAAATATATCTTTAATGAAATGCAAGAAAATAAATTTAAATCAATGGCAGGAAAAAATGCGTATAATTTAATATTCTGTACAAGGAGGTCATGTGGTGTACACATCAGATTTTTATAAATGTTCTCATTTGGTATACAGGCAAGTAAAACATTAAGATGGAAGATTTCGGTTTAATATGTACAATTAACAAAAGTCTGTTACTTTGTTGAAATAGGCTCTTAACAGCCATTACCAGTTCTTCCCATACGCGGCTGTAACGTGTGTTGTCGTCACACTTTGGCACTTATTTTAGCCCCCTCATCAGAGATTAGTTTAAGCCAGCCGTTATTTGCGCACTTCATAAAGCAAAATACGCTCAACGTAAATGAAGTGACGGAAAGGAATTAGGGAGCTCAAATCATCTGCTACAGTTGCAAGTTGGGCGAAGAAAAATAACTTTGAATTTCCTATTTTAAAGTAACAGACTATAGCTATATACACAGTCCAGTCACATTAATGTGACCATCTGTCAAAAGCCAGAATAACCACCTTTCGCAGAGCGGACTGCTGCGAGACGTGCAGGAAGAGAGTCATATAGGTCCCTGAAGGTGTTCTCTGGGATGTTGAGCCATGCCGACTCTAATGCCGTGGCCAGCTGCGCTAGATTACGCGGTTGAGGATCCATGGCGCGAACAACTCGATCGAGATGGTCCCACAGATGCTCGATTGGGTTTAAGTCAGGTGAGTTTGCTGGCCAGGGGAGGACGGTAAACTCATCCTGGTGCTCTTCGAACCACGCACGTACACTGGCAGCTGTATGGCACCTCGCATTGTCCTGCTGGAAGATGCCATCATCCTGAGGAAAAACAATGCGCATGTAGGGGTGAACATGGTCCGCAAGGACAGATGCGTACTTGTATTGATCCATTGTGCCTTCCACAATGATCAGTGAACCTAGAGAATGCCAGGAAAACATTCCCCAGACCATAATGCTCCCGCCTCCAGCTTGGACCGTTCCGGCAATGGTTGCAGGGTGGTTCCTTTCAGAGGTTTCACGCCTTATACGCCAACGTCCATCTGTCCGATGGAGCATAAAACGCGATTCATCCGAAAACGCAACCTGTCGCCACTCAGTGGACGTCCAGCTGCTGTACTGGCGTGCAAATTCTAGCCTTCGCCGTCGATGAACAGCAGTCAGCATAGGTGCACGAACCAGGCGTCTGCTTCGGAGGCCCAGACGCAGCAATGTTCGCTGAATAGTACTTTGGGAGACACTTTTGGTAGCCCCTTGGTTCATTTTGGTGGTCAGTTGCTCAACGGTAGCCCGTCTATCTGCCCGAACGCATCTCCGCAACCGTCGTTCGCCTCTGTCATCTATGGCCCGTGGTGCACCCCATTTGCCACGTCGCTGATTTTGGACAGTCCCATTTTGCCATGCACGGTACACTTTTACCACGGCGGCACGCGAACAGTTCACAAACTCAGCCGTTTCGGAAATGCTTCCACCCTTGGCCCGAAAGCCAATGATCATGCCCTTTTGGAAGTCGGATAAATCGCTTCGTTTCTGCATTACGCCAACGATTGAAATGTTTTCCGAAGCCCTCACACACCCTTTATATACGCTCAACTGCACTGTGCTGCCACCTGCCTTCTGTGATTGGTTATTTAACTCTGACATGGAAAGTACGTGGTGGTCACATTAATGTGACTGGACTGTGTAACTTGCAGAAATTTCAAAGAGCGTTGGCGAGCGTTTTAATCTTGAAGTAGAAAGAAACGTGGAAATATCAAGTAATTGAAACTGATGAAATTTTAGTGACCTCAGTGAACTTCCGGAAATGAAATTATGCAAAAAAAAAATATTTCTTTTGGAAACGTCATAACACTGACTTGAGCGTTTTCACCATATGAGATACAGCGAAATACCGCGTTTTAGTACGAAAATGCTTCGAAATCTTCTATGATGTATTAGTTATCGAGAAGTTCCTCACAAAAAAAGAAAAAGAAAGAAAACAGCTATTTGAACGCCTCCATACATCACTTGTCACTGTCTCCTTTCACATTTCTTGTTATAAATGAAACTTTCATCCCGGGGATCGAAGAACACTTTTTCCAACAAGGAAAAATTTGGATTTTTTTTCTTACTAAGGATTCACCTTTTCGATCTTTTTGCGGAGACTGATTTGCTCCGGTTACCCATTTTGGTAGGGGGTAGAACTTCGAAATTGGAGCTTTTCAGCTGTTTTAACATTATCCTTTTGGCAGGTGACAAATTGCTGATGCTTGTATAAACCTACAGTAGGAGAAAAAGAAGTCACTTATCGAAGATATTTCACCGCCTATTAAAGCGGTTTTTACTTGTTTTTTTATAGGAAAATTTTAGTTTTTACTGATGGCTTAAAAACTCTTGCGGTTATGATGAAGAGTTGCATAGTATATGTCTCAGTTAATACCAGATCAGATCTATTTTTTCCCAAAAGTGTTCATTAATTTAAAAATGCAAAAATTATACGACAAATGTAATAAGAAATGGGATTTATGTCAAAAGGATTCAGTCTACAACTCCTCTAAGGGTATTATAAAATACGTAAAACTTGCGAAGTGTTTTGTTCAGTATGTCGCTGCAGGTACTCTCGGCACAGAGTACATTCCAGTACTGCCCGATGATAAAAAAAACTGATGTGGGCACCATATGAATTCCTTTTAAGAAATATTAAATTATTCACATTTTTTGCTGCATTGAATTTTAACTTATCTCCTCGAAATTCATTAGAGATATATTTCTCATTCAATGAATTTTCTCACTTCGCGCCAAAGTAAAAAGTACATAAAACTTCAAAATATTTTTATTAAAAATGAAAAATATAAAATGCCAAATACAGTTAAAACAATTAAAAATATAATTTTACAATTCAAGTTAGAGTTTCTGCTCAAAAACAAGCAATTCGGGCAGCGGGCAAGAAGGCAGATTTTTCGGTACACAAAACTGAAAGTTTACTTTTGGTCCCACTCGGCAAAAAGACACTAAAGGGGCAGAAAGACTTAATTAACTATACATATATACTTTTGATACAAACAAATGCAACCAAAAAGGGAGGTACACAACTACATGCTATAGCAGTCCTATATACAAAACTCCAACCTTCTGAAGCTATTTATTTTTCAGTTATCCGAGATATATCCATACGTACATACGTGCAGAAACCACAAAGAAATCTCTTCTGAATCCAATTTAAATAAGTTTTATAATTCGTTCAGGAAAAAACAGTCTTTTATTCTGTCCTTACGTGCGGATGCCACACAAAAGCATCTTAATATTGCATTCGATAGCGGTCAAAATGAATATTTTCGTTGAAATACGGTACCCGGAATTTTTCATGATTGCAATACTTACTTTACTTCTTACAAGAAAGTCAAAATGCCATTAATATACAACAAATGTAATAACAAATGGATTCAATTTAGAACATACCTAAAGGTTGTAAAGGATATTTTAATTTTATAACAGTTATTTTGAGATTACGCCTCTTTATGATCCTTCCTAGTTTCCGCTTACAACTACCTACCAAAATGAGTTCTTAGAATCGTGTTAAATGCAAATGAGAAGTAGAATAGTATTTAAGTCGAGTTCCACTAACTTCGCCAGAGAAAATTAGGATTCCTGCATAGCGCGCGTTTGCCTTTGGGTTACGTCTCTCTAAGCTGTTATTACGCTCGATCATATTACGTGCCTTTCGATAGCTCGCTGGCTAATTTAATATTACGGGCCAATTAGTTTAGAATTGTGCTAACTTCGGTTAAATCTGTTTAGTTAGTCATTAGTTAGTTCTTAATTCTTACATTTTGAGTTAAAGTGGAGGCATTGCTGTACACTCTGGGAAAGGGGCCGACTGTTAAATCTTTATTTCGAGCAAATAAAGGGTAATTAACCGTTCTTGAAGTTTACGTTTCTGTTCTTAGGTTCCTCGACATTACATTTAGCAAGATAAAAGTGAGGAACTCTAAAAGCTCTTACAAAATATGTAAAACTTGCAAATTGTCTTGTTCAATATGTCGCTGCAGTTAGTCTTGGCTCAGAGTACATTGCAATACTGTCAGACGATAAAAAAAGGATTCTGATGTCAATGATATTATCACAGTCAACTCTCATTTACCAGCGTAACATTGGGAACGATAACCACTATTAACTGAAACTCACAATCCGTGGGTAGTTAGAGAAATATATTAACCTGTATTATAACTAGCACAGTAGAACTATTAAAAAGTTAACTTCTTTTCAAGCACTTTTTGGGAGAATAAATTCATTTGGTTACGCAAATTATATCAATGTTCAAACTGAAACTTTTGGTTTGATTTATTTAATTATGGCATAGTACACAAAGGCTATCTACTTAAGGAGAGGGATTCCTTCGTGGAGGACTTTCTAAGGAAAACTGGCTCGTATGGATGTTACAGATGCGAAAAATCACGAAAACGCTCGTGTAGTGAGCCGGTTTGTCAAGATTCGAACCCCGAACCGAACTACCAGTGCTCAGTGACTTTACTGCTTTGGCCTCTGCTAGGCTTTCTAAACTGAAAGAAATATATGAAAGAATGTACATCATTAGCAATCAAGAAAATAAGTTATACTCAACAATTCTTAGGTAAGTCGAGTTAGCCCGAAACTCGATTAATCAGGATTTGAATATGTAAATAAATACAGTGACGCCTTGACTTTTGTTCCCTAACCGTACTTGTAATCCAAAATATTAACATAGGAAACCAAATTTTCTCAAAAGATATAATTGGAACGCAGCGCTTTCGTTCCACAGTATGAAAATATTCATATAAAATTATTAATACAATATACTATAAAGTAAACTAAATAAAATTTTTAACATTCTCTTCACGTTTAAAAATAACTATGTCTAACTTACAGAATCATTGCTATCCGTTGGCTCAGTGAATTTCATTTCCGTAGAACTTGAATATGGTACTTATCCAATGATAATTTAATTTGCTTCCTTTGAGTTTTGCGCAGAAATATTACATTGCATTGTCATTAAACAGTCAGAGTCATTTAAAAAAAAATTTGCTTTTCCCTTCACTTTACACATCTTTCTAATTTCATTTGAAGTGACAGTTTCTTTCGCATTTATTCTTCTCATCGGACAAGAGTTCATCCCAAACCTCTCGTCTTACTCACAAAGCAGATGTATCAGCTGATAAGAAGTTGACTCCTGGCTATGTTCCTCAGCGAACTCCTGAATGTCGTGCTTATTCATCTTTAATCCCATGGTCTTCTCCAAGAACAAAATTTCATCACCAACTGGTAGCTTTTTGTTTTCAAATCCCTAAGAATCGTGTCCAAGAAAACAATCAGACATCATATTTCTTCAAGCAGAATTTCAGTTTCTTTTGGTGATCCCATCCTAAACTTATCAGAAATCTTGAGGCTGCTCACGATGAGGAAATCACTATCTTTCAAACCCTCGAAGGAAAGATTTATTCCTTCGATCACGTCAAGAAAGCATCCCTGAAATAGTGTTTCGATGTATTGCTTTTTAAAGTTTGAAATGACATAATGATTCATGAGCATGAGTGGTGTTGGAAGAAAATAACTTAATTTTAATGAATTCATATTCCTCCAGTAAATCGTCCTCAAGACTTGGAGAACAAGCACATGTGTATCTATAACTAACTACACTTCGAATTCGATATTCCTTACAAAAATATTTAAATGCATACCAAGTAGCATATTAATTCACTCAACGAACAAAATGCGAGACACCCAAGCTTTGCTGTTTGACCTCCAGATGATATTTAACTAATTCTTTTGCATGTCATATTTCTGGAAGTTTGAGAAATTTTCGAAATGGTATGCGTAGCAGCTTGGTGTTGAAATCCCTGCATCATGCAACAATAATGTCTTTCATGTGCGTTTCTTTCTCTTCTGATGAATTTAGATTTGGCACCTTCTTTTCAAAACGTCCGTCACATCGTAGTAAGAAAGCTATTGTAACTGCACTCATTGTAACTAACTAACACTCATGAAACTTGAGCTTCTCAAACACTCAGAAAATGCCTCAGCTTTATTCGAACTCGCAGTTTGTTATTTATTAAGAAAAAATCAAAAATTATATTAAACAGTAAGACTTAACCTTTTTTCTTTTCAGGATGAGCCCATCTCGTAAGAATTTTTTTATTAAATTAATCTAGAAAGAAGGTCAAAACAGAAATTTATTTCAAATGCGGTCAAGCGGTGTTCATTTTTGCTTCCTTTCGCTCGTGACTCTACACCCTCGCTGGTTTATTTTTGTTCTCCAGTTCATTTCACTTCGTTAGCAGCTCATAATATTTGAGAATTTATAACAGGCCTCAATCAGAAGCGGAAAAGTTATAAGGCAATACGCCCGCCTTCTTCGCATGCCTTCATGATGTAGTGGTCAGCACGCTCGATGTGTAACCAAGAGGTCCGTGGTTCGATTCCCGGCGAAGGCGCTGCTTATATTTCATGTCTCCTGCTTCGAAATAAGCGGATAAGCGACGGAGGACGTAGGCACCACCCCTCTACCATTATGGTTAATTGGTATGGCGCCACGTCCACCCTTATCTGAAGCAGGAGAGACGAAGGAGTGGAAGCTACCCAGGCCGCCCACACCCGTTGGCGAAACACAGCGTCTGAAGCATACCAAGCCTGCACTGCACCAACAGCAGCCGCAAGGAAATTATTACAAGATTCCAATATGATACAAGGAACCGTACAATGTCCTACAAGGTTAAACCTTAAGTGAGTCCTATGTAGGTATGCACTAAGAGAACAGAATTCATTTGCAGATTTTTACAGAAGTATAGATTGAGGGCACTGCGGATAAAGTTGCAGGAATTATTGATATACTGTACAGGAATGGTGGAGTAAAGAAGCAGTTACGGTTGGCCTGCCATGCCACAGTCATAACTTTAGTGCGATTACAATCAACATCGAAACAATTGTGAGTTCAGAGCCTACAGATCCCTTGGAAATTAAAATAAACATTACATTAACACATTACAATATACATTACAATTGACAGTACGTAATTGCAGATTTTTACAGAAGTATAAATTGAGGGCATTTTAGATAAAGTTGCAGGAATTATGGATATACTGAACGGGAATGGTGGAGCTAAGAAGCAGTTACGGTTGGCATCCCATGCCATTGTCATAACTTTAGTGAGATTACAATCAACATCGAAATAATTGTGGGTGCATAGCTACAGATCCCTTGGAAATTAAAATAAACATTGCATTAACACATTACAATATACTTTACCTAAAACACATTACAATAGACAGTACGTAAATACAGGTACATGAGGTATACACGATTTTTTTTCTCAAATTAAGTTGTTTTTTTTTTTTAAATTACATTTTTATCTTTTTTTTTATAAGTACCATTTACATAAAAATAATTACTAATCGCACATATTCATGAATTTACATGAAGATTATTACATGAATCATACAGTAGCAATAATGCGCTTGCCATGGGTGCTTAACATACAGGCAGTGCACTAAAGAGAAAATATATAATAATTAAATACCATTTGCATAAAAATATTATGAACATTTGCACATATACTTAAAATTACATGTATATTATTACATAAATCATACTGCATTTAATAGGCGAATACCATGGGTGATTAAAAACTTTGCGGTAAACTAAAGAGATGCAATATCCTGCTTCGAAATAACCTAATGTCTCTACAAGTATGGCCCGAACTAAAAAAAGGTGGTGGATAATGATTCTCCACCACCGGGATTTGACGATTTTGTCCCCCAAGCCCCAGTCGCCCTTTAAAAGGGGGGAGTATGTAAGGTATTAGTCCCGCCTTCTACGCATGCCTTCGTGGTGTAGTGGTCAGCAGGCTCGACGCGTAACCGAGAGGTCCGTAGCTCGATTCCCGGCGAAGGCGCTGTTCATTTTTCACAACTCCTGCTTCCTAATAAATACCTAATGTGCCTACAAAGTTTCTCTGTAATTTTTAACTCTGTGACTAAATCTAAATCCCTGTGACTAATTGGGATTTGAAAGAATGACATTTATCTTAAATTTATCAAATTATTCCTACACAGCTTTAGGTCTTCTTTGTTTTTTATCTAGGTGTCTGAGAATTTGCTTGCGAGGCTTGTATGCAGTGCTTTTGCCATCTCGTAAATAAAGTTTCCTTTCACGGTATGGATTACTGAACTGGTCTTCAAAACTGGCAGAATTTTCACATTTGGTGAATTATCACCAGAACTGATGGACAGATTTGAATGAAATTTGGTATGAGCATAGGCTGATACAGTACAATAAATATACTATACAAGAGCTATGGTGCTAATGCTCGTGCCTAATGCTCATCGCGGCCAAAACCTCTAAAAACGTGGTTGCAAAATTTAACGCTAAAGGAGGCTAATATGGAGGTATAATTCAATCTAATAGTGATCCATCTTTCATTACGTGACTTCATATTAGAAATAAGGCAGTTTATGAATCTTTATGATAGCTGATCCCACTCCTGATGGAATTTAGAGCTGAACCATTTGCTGAATTTTGAGTTTACAGAGCAGTCGATAAGGTTAATTTCCTCACTGTCCAGAAAGTGTTCCACGTTGTTTCCACTTTAGTCCTCCTTTGGTGAATTATCAGATACCGACTCTGGAAGAAACTGTGATAAATAATACTAGAAACAGACTTGGACTGTAAACGTTAAGCCAATACCTGGTTCACTGAATTTTCATTTAGATGGATAGCCATATTCTGGACTTCTTTTGAGGTGGTCGTCTTAAAGACGTTAAGTTCAATACCTGTGCTTATTTTATTCTAAGAAATGCTGTTCGCTTTCACAGATTTCATCTTAAGGAGGGTGACTATGAGAAGTTTCATTATACAATACATTTACTAAATAAAAAGCACTTCAGAAAACGCAGCGAACCCACTTCAAGGCAACCAATGATAATTTGGAGTAATTTTAGTCTTCTCACAGAGTGGCTTCTAAAGGGATATTCATATTATGTATATTTATGTTCCCTGGAATACTGATAATTTTTGAGGTGATACTGACGAAAATGTTCACTGAAGAAAGAAGCGGGTTGAACACTTTCTAAGACAATCATTCATGGTTCCGGTTTATTCTGCTCTTGAATGTCATCACTGTAGGAAGCGGACTTAAATGAGTGTTTGTGTGCAAAAGATGCATGTCAATACCTTTTATAAGCCACAGAATACACGCGTCTTCCATTATCCTAATATAATTCTTTGCAGAGACATTAGGTTTTATTTGGAAGCAGGAATCGTGAGAAATAAGCAATGCCCTCCCCGGGATTCAAACCACGGACTTCTCGAATACGCGCCGAGCGTGCTGTTCACTACACTACGAAGGGCATGCCAAGAAAGAGGGAGAAATACTTTATAACTTAATATAGCCAAGTAAATTTACAAAATTTATATAAACAGATATATACGAATAGTTCATGACTACCCGTGATGAGGCAAGGTTTTTACATTTCTAAAAACAGAGCAACTGATAAATAAATAAGAGCCTAGGATATCAAATAAAATAATTAGTGCGTATGATTTTATACATAATTATTGTTATTGAAAGCAGTGATTATAATGCCTATGATGATTTTTAAGGGAACAAACTGTGCTTGTAAATGCATTTGCTTCAATAATGTCTAAGAAATTTCTGAATATTCTGTGAGTAATACTAATGCAATTACCAATTGCCTTTTGAGGTATTTTCTCCCGCTTTTCCGTACGCCATCGTGGTGCAACTAGAAGCGCGATTGGCACCTATTCGGGAGGTCTGGAGTTTGAATTCCGACAACAGCACTGCACATTTTTCCTCTTTCCTGCATCGAAGAAACCTAATGACTCTATAAATGGCACCCGAACTAGAAGATGGTGGACGATAATTCGGTCACCATCAGAATTTGGCGATTGGTTCCCCTCAATCCCAGTCGTCCTTGAAAAAAGGAAGTATATAACGTACTTTCTCCCCCTTTGCGCATGCCTTCGTGGTGTAACTGGAATCACGTTCCACGCGTATTCGAGGGTTCCGAGTTCAAATCCCGGAGAGGACAAAGCGGATTTCTTCAGTTTTCTCATATCGAAAAATTCTAAATGTCTCTGCAAGTTACGCCTGAAATAAAAGCTGATGGACGATGATTCGTCACAAGCAGGATTTGGTTACTAGGTCCCCTAATCTCCAGTATAATCAATATATAAGTTATTTTCACGTTTATTTCCATATGCCACGGTGGTATAACTGAAAGCACATCCAACGCGTTTGCAGGAGGTCCGGATTTCGGCGACGGCACTGCGGATTTCTTCTATTTCTTTGGTTCGAAGAAATTCTAAATGATTCTACATCCTGCAGCAATGCAACTCAGAAAAGAATTATTAATGTGACAAAACACTACATGTGTTGATCGGCGACAACCTCGAATGCATAAATTTACTTTTTTACTAATTTGCATCAAGCTGGAGTAAGTCACCCTCATCAGAGGGGAAACTGAAATACATTAATATACTGGAGCATGCTATTTGTTTACATTAGAAATTAAAGCAGCGGAAAAACTTGGAGCTATCGGTATACCGTATACAAATGAAATGTGCAAATAGCCCTTATTTTTGTCCCATTCTTAATCGAGAGAAAGAGAAAAACAAACTATTATCGCACCTCATTAGTTAAAGCCCACATACAGGAAAACTTGCTTGTCCCAGACATTCGTTCTTTCAATACTGATGCCCTGTTGTTGTTACCCAGTCCACTCTTCTTAAGTCTTAACGCCTTTCTCCCTTATCGGCATCCCTGATAACGGATAGAGAAGGGGCAACTTATCTTCTTCGAGACGGTATTTGTTCCATCGTAAGCGTCGTCTAGCAGGCACTTCATCTTGCAGTAATCACACGTCCCAAGCGTTCGACAGTAATTGGGTGCCAAGCAAGGCATTCCTTTAGTTCGGATTTTTCCATGATGCGTTTGGCATTGTTCACGACTTTTCACAACAGATAACAGTTCATTCATTCATGTCATTGAAGACATTTCGATGTCCAAGGAGAAGACCACACGTGATATGAAAAAAAAACAAATGTCAGAAGATAAAGTATGTCTTATAAGTGAAGTACTGAAAAAAAATTTTTTTTTCCTTGATATACTTTTCTCTGTGGAAAGTCAACACTTTTACAAATAATAACTTCAGAATTTACTGAAAAATATATCACTCATAAAAATTGTTAAAAATTTTGTATTTTTTTTCGAAATTTAAATATTTAAATAAAAGCAAGTTCACTATTTTAATTTGAATAAGCGATTAATATAAATTACGTTTGCTTGAGCAATATAAATTTGTGTACTTCCTTGGTATTAGTTTTCATTTTCTTGGTATTTTGCATTTTATAAATAATTTTATATTTTCTTGTTAATTTTATATTTTTTGGTTTATTTTCTAGTATATTTCTTGGTACTATTGTTGTTATATTTTCTTGGTATTGAGTAATATAAAATTTTATATTTTCTGATATTTCTTGGTAATTTTACATTTTCTTGGTTTCGGTTTCTGGTATTTTTTATTTTCCTGTCATAATAAATGTTTTTCTTAACAATTTTATATTTTCTTGGTATATCTTACAACAAAGCAATATTACATAACTGAATATGTGTAAAAATTCAATTCTAAATACTTATCAGTTTTCTATTCGACATAATTTATTACGGTAAAATATAAATTTTATCTATACAAAAACTTCAAAAATGGCACAGTGTATGCTCATCGATTAATATCCATTATCGCTGTCTGAAAAGAAATAAAACTGTGAAGTATGTGAAAACCGTTTATATACGCTAAAGCTAAATCCTTGGGTATTATGCACTAATAATATTAAAAGTGCCATTGTAATTTAACCTGAAGAATGTTACCAGAAAACGTCTTGGCCATTTTGTAACCAAAACTGAACCTTCCAGTTAAAATGTTCTCAAGAATGAATGTAAAATTTCGCAATAACAAAACTCACGAAT
>KK120265.1:239771-253365 GCA_000611955.2 Stegodyphus mimosarum | reverse complement strand
AGCAGGAATACTCGAAATATATTTCTTATAAAAATAAGCTTCGTTTATAAGATCATTTCTTTTTGGCTATCATACAAAGAGTCTAGATCTCAAAGTTTAGCTTGTGGACTTCTCGCACAGGCATGAAAAATAACATAACAATGAAGGGTATCTTATTTAGCACAAATCTTCAAAAGGAGTTGAACAGAAAAGCACGGTCTTCTTACCCACAAAAACACCGACTACTTGCGGTGAGAATTTAAAGGTAATTTTATTAATAAATTAAAAAGGTGGGAAATATTACTAGCCTTCCCAATTTAATTTAATCTAACATGCTTACTCAGAAACCTACACCGGCGATAGACTAAATTAGTAGCCGGAGTGCGTAGCCACTACTAAGATTAACACCTGGAGGACAAAATAGGAAACCTGCGCTACATTAACGAAATCAAGTTCGGTCTAACCTTCTCGTTTCACTCATTTAAATACTCTCTTTCAGCTACTTAATTTGCATCCTGGAGAGGAAATGCAAGGTAAAATAAGAAAATTCAGAAAAGATACCAACATTAACATAACTAGTTAGCAAACTAAGAGGAACCATACGCGTTAACTAAAGACTTAGAACGAAACAAAAGTGATTCAATTTTGGTTATTGATGAGGCTATTCTACAGAAAGCCTTCAAAAATATGAAATATTACATTCATCCTTGTCCGTGTGTTCCTAGTAGACATGTCCGGTGTTTTTGTGAAGACTGTTACATTTGTGGTATTGTGAAATATTGTACACGCCATGCATGCAAATACAGTATATGAATTATGGCATTTTTTAGAATGCTACCTAAAGAAATAATCTGTATGATACAGCTGTTTTTAAAAGTAACATGTTCATAGTTTTGATTTTGTGATTCTGATAGTTTGCCCCCAATATATGCTTGCTGAATTTGTATCATTTCATAAGCTGAGATAAATAAACAAATAAAAATGTCCTCATTAATAAGATCCAGCAATGTTACAGAAAAATAAAAATCTTGCGTAATTAATTTTTTAGCATAATACGTCGAACTTTTGTTTAGAAAAATCGGTCGAATAATTACTCTAAGATCCGAAATAATATTAATTATGTACAACTGAAGTCTCAAAAGTACAAAGAATCGCGAATGGCACAGGAAGCTGTAGGTATTTCCTTGGAGACATTAGGTTTACTAAGTGAGTCATTTAAATGATTTCATTGATCTTCTGATTTTGAGCAAGCCTCACGTTAGAACGCCACTGAAGAGTTGTAAGTTTCATCGAAGCAGGAAACGTAAAGCATCAGATATATTCTCACTGGGACTCAAAAGCCGGATTTCCGACTAGCAGATGGATATGCTTCTAATTACACCATAAAATCATGCGTTAAGGAGAGAGAAAATTTTTAGGAAGTAAAAGGAGAAAAGTCTGCATTGGTTGAATTAGCATTATGATTTAACCTCGACAGTAAATTGCTATTACAAGAACGCAATATTTTCTCGAAAGAGCTTTAAATCAATGTAGATGGCTGAAGCTAGATGGTTATTAGAACGAATCTAAATAAACTGCTGTTTGTACAGAGTGGATGATTTTTTTGACAACACTTTAAGGAAAATTCTCAAGTTATACACATGAGCAAAATTATGAAAAATCTCATGCACATTTGCATTTGCTGTATCCTATTCTCTGGCATGTGCCCTATCTCAAAAAACCTCAAAAAAACCTAAGCAGCGAGCCAAAGACGAAATACTCTTAGAATTTTTTCCTTTCAGCTACTTTACAGTTCTACTATAGACCTAAGCACCTAGGTATTAACACACAAAAAAATAAGTTGGTAGGTAATTAAAAAAAACTTAAACTGAATTGAAAGAAGAAAAGACTTTGATATTGAAAAAGCACCGAAATATTTACAATTTTAACAGGTTTGATAATGAAAAAACTTATTTTCAAAAAACGGTATTTAAATAATATAGTTAGCATTCTAAAAAATATACAAAAAACAAATCTTTCGATACATTGCTAGTTTAAAAAAATTGACACGAAATATTTCATTTACAAAATACGCAGATCTCTTCGTCGACACTTTCAAACCATGTTTTTATATTGAAAAAAAATTTCTCAGTGTTATCAATTAGATTTCATCAGCGATTTCGATACTTTTTATTTATGTAGAAATTGCCTGGAGTGAATTAGTCGCAGGGTTTAAATATGGATAGAAAAATGCATTTTTATAGATGGGTTTATAATGAACTGTTATAATTAAAACTGAATAAATAGAAAAGAACTAAACAGAAATGTGCTCTTTTGTTTCATAAAATTAATTGCAAATTAAAAGTTTTATGTACTGAAACAATTTGAACAATAATAATATATTGTTATTCATCTTAATATTAATTCAAAAATAAACTTTTAAATTATTGATAAAATTTAAACCTGATTGTGAGCTTGTGAGATCCTTAATTTGTTATTTGGATACATTTTTTTTCTAGTAAAATGTATGAAAAAGGAATAAGGCCTTCGGACGCGAAAATTTTGATGTATTTGAAAAATACACGATTTTCCTCATTTAGAAAATGTTAAGGATTAAGTAGTTACTTAATCATTTCAAAGTGTCCGGATAAAATATGAAAAATAACGATACCTGGTAATGAAAGTATTTTGAAACATCTCAAAAACATTTATTGATTTATCTTTTAAATTTTCAAATCATAGATTCTGACCTGATAATTTTAAATAATAAATGAACAGACGAAAAAAAAATACGTGATTCTTGGTGTCAGTACATTCTTCTATTATTTACTTGTATCAACTTTTTAATAATGTATTTCCGATCCAGGAAGCAGGGAATTTTTGTTTTCTGAAGAAAAGGAGCCTCCTTTGTTTGATTCCTTCAAAATCCAATTAGCTTTTCTATGAAATCGGTGTAATCGTTGCAGTAACTGAATTCAGTTTCAAATTACAATTGTACAGTATATATTGCATTACGGTACCTGCTAACGTTGTTGTTCCTATAACCTACAATTTTGTTGCTGGTGACTTATGCTTTGCTGTATGGTTGCTAATGATCAACCACAAGTTCAGTGATATGAATAACTCCAGTAAATTTTAAAATTATTAAAATTAAGTAAAACCACAGGGCATCGTTGATCGGAATCAATAGACGCCTGTGGCCATCAAACCCTCTGTCACAAGTGACGTTAAGGCCATTCATCACAGTTGGATTGCAGAATTTCAGTTACCAGTTTACAGAAGTGCAATATTTTGCAGTATCAACACTTTAAAAACGGTAGGTGATGCATACTTTGTAGCGTCATGTAAAGCAAAACTACAAAAATTTTGGGAAGACTGCGCTAACGCCGTGTCTGACGTCAAAAAGAAAAAATGACCTACAAAAATGCATATGAAAATACAGAAAAGCAACGCCATAGCTATGGAAATGCAACACCACAAGTACGGATTCTTTTATTGAATAAAAGTATAATGGTTACGAATGTGTGCAATAAATATAATGTATGTAATATAATGCATATGTAATATAACTTGCTGCATCATACCGTTTTAAGTACCGTTTTTAAAACTGTGTTGGTTTCTTCTCAGAATTATTTTCTGTGTTCCCAACTTTTGTATTCTCAAATTCCTGAGCTCTCAGATTCTTCCTCACAGTGCTTTTAGAAGTTATTCTCAAACTACCTGACCTCGTAATACCTCTTTAGTAGTAATAAGTTAATTATAACACTGTGTTCCTAGTACTTATTATATTTATCTCACGTTTATCTGTTATCTTTGTTACACGAAAACACATGTTCAGTTTAATTTGTAAATTTCACACTGTATTGATATTATATTGTAATCTCCTTATATCGTAAGTCATTATTTTTGATAAATACTGCATGCGGAGTGCACGGTGGGACTGCGTGATGTACCATAATACGTAACTGCAGATCTTTTGAAATTTTCAGTTCCTCATCTCCTCAAACTTTCTTTGCAATAGTTTCTTTGGAAACTCTTACAAAGCTTACATTTTGTAGGGTTAGTTATTATGGAAAATCATTACCAGTAAACTGATGGTACATTGCTGGTGTTCCCCATATTTTCACTTTCACCTGTATACAAAGCTGAAATTGCGCCGGAGCCCACCGGGACCTCCCTCCGGTACGTCTCAGTTTTCGAGATAAATTATAATTTCAGTCTGAGCGAACCGGAACCCTAACTAGAAGGGCTCCGGTACTTCTCTCCTTAAGTGAACCACAGTTTTAACACATGAATTTTGTTTTAATATTAAACATGCCTTAAAATGTTGATGCCTTAATGTACATGCCTTAATGTTTATTCTCACGTTGGATTTAGGAAAATTTATTCAGGAAACGTATTCTGGAGAATTTCTGCTTGACGGCTAGAATTATATCGACAGGGCATCGCGATCAAAAAGTCTTGAACTCTTCCCTCTTTATTCTCAAAGCTACAATTTTCCGTTAAATTTCTTTCCGTATCTTCATAGTGTTTCTAGAATTCTCAGTATTCTCCTTAGTGGAGCTTTAATCGTTTTATCCTTCTTCCTTGGTGTGCTGCAAAAAAACAGTGGTACCTGTCATTCCTTGGAATACTACATTATACGTATAATCCGGGATTAAACTCAGACGGAGATCGGCATGAGCTGTTTCTAAGCATCTAAGTGGAATTGTAATTCCAGCCTCTGCCACAAAAGAGACAGGGTCCGATACTCTTTTTTTTCTATTTAATTATGTAAAATTAATTTACTGATTTATTATATTTCTCTTTATCTCCTTACATTTTCCTTAATTTTAATTAACTAATTAATTATATTAATATTACTTTTAATTTTAATTTATTATTTAATTATTTTAATTTTTAGCTTTTTTTTTTCTTTCCTTCCTCACAGTCTTCCATAGTGCTCCAGCACTTCTAATTTTAAAAAATAAGCCCTGCCTGTATAGCACATGTAATACATAAATATAAATCTTTCATTTCAAATATGCTAAGTAGTTATGAAATGGAACAAAACTCTTTAAAAATTATTTTATTACAAAGTATAAAAATATCTATACAGCACAGTGGGTTCATTAATAATTCACAGTGGGTTCATGTAAATAAACCTCTATTTCACAGAATATACATATGGCAACGAAATTCACGTTCAATAACATATCAGTCAGTCGTGAAAGAACAATAACAACCACGGCAATATAAATTAGCATCTTTTCTAATGCGTATCTGAAAAGAATTGAAATGCAGTTTCGGGTCAGTTCATCTACAACTTTCTTTTCGCACTTGTTACTTACTCTTACAACAATGTAAGAGTAAGTAACTGATGAAATAATACTGCATTTAGATTTTCCACAATAAAATTCCTCCAAACAGAGAAATGACAATTCTTTCTCTTCAAATCACAATCTTTTTACATAGAAATCTCTTTCCTAAAAGACTGGTAAAATTGCTCAAATTCATCAGGCACCGAATGTTTTAGAGCAAAGCTAGAGTCCGTTACAAGTAAACCAGAAACATTCTGCTTTAACAGAACATAGAATTCACAAATCAGATTCAGCGGAACATTAATACGTACAGAGGGTAACGGTGAAAAGATTTCAGACTTACTATCTTTCGAACAACTTATCCTGCGATTGTAATTTTAAAAAAATTATAATAAAGTAACTTTAAGACTTCAGCTTTTCATTGTTTACTGTCACGTAAAAAGTTGGAAAAAATACACAAAGTTTTAATTTTTATTTGCACGTCACAAAGCAATTTCTAATTAGTAAGCTGTTTCTTAAAATGATTAAGATTTTTAAGGTTTCATTAGTTCACACATTTGGTACTAAAAAAATCGTAAAATTTAGAAGCGTTTTCCTAAAATGAAACAGAGATCCGGGATAAATGTAGATTTCAGAGATCATATTAAAACTGAATATTCTTTATCGAAATTATTTATAAAATTTTTAAATTTTGAATTGTAGCATTTTTATAAATTAAAACTTGTAAGCCATACTTATATCTCCACGTTTCTCTGACGTAAACTATTGCTTTTCAGAAATATATATTTGAAAATCTAGCTGCTTCACCACAATTACTTCTTTTACAAAAGTCTTTTGTAGATGGTCTCCTGTTAGGTTTTATTAGTGATATTTGTAGTAATTGTGATGACATGATGATGTTTCCTCTTAATAACTAGGTGATATTCAGTTTTCTTATTGGTATATTGTTATAGTGTTCTTACATAGCAACTTAAATTTTGCATACTTTTGATGAAAGTTATTACACACCATAAATTAATGTGGAAAAGTCTTTTTTATTATGTCCTTAATATGGAACAATGAAAGACTATCAGCCATTTATGATATCGGCGTACTACCTTTTTTAAACACTCTGTGTGACAATTTCTAAAAACTGAACCAGATCGTTCTTTCACTAAAGTTTCACATAAATTTAGAGTAAGTACTTCTAAGAATTACCTCTGACTTAATCTATGGAACAACTTTCATATTCGTTTAACTATATCTTCAAATCACTTAGTTAATTTTTTCCCATTTCAGAGAAATATCTACATAATAAAACTTTATTTTGAAATCTAAAACTGGCACATCCTTTTCAGAGAAAAGCAAGGAAAAGGCCCTGTTACTAACTAATCTGATTTTTGAAATTTTCACAATAATCTAGGCTTTGTTTTTCATTTAATAAATGTTGAAGTGGCTGTTTGTCTATAATGATGGAGCTGACACATCCCGTGAAACCTTGGTAATAAGCCACGGGTAAACCAAAAGGCAGTTTTGGTGAGCCACCTGTTGAAGAAAATAAAAAATTAATTTCTTATTTGAATACAGAAAAGTTTTTATGATAAAAGTTTCCACCTAATTAGAATACCGCATGCTATATATTATAAGTGTTCACAGAAAATTCAATCTTTCGAAAAGCGTAATAGTTGCGATAATTCGAAAAATATAGGTAGTGGCAAGGTATGATTTTCTCAAAAATGCTTAGAAAACCATAAGATTTTTTTAAATAATAATTTTTTTCCAGAATAGTTACATGTTTCATCAATATTCGGTTCAGTAGCGATCCTTATAACTCGCATTTCGTATGGGACTGTGAGTCTGTTATTCAAAATCATCCTCTTATAAAATCCAATATATTCAGGAAATAAAGACTAGAAAAACAATGTTGTGAAACGTTCTATGGACTGCCGAGAGCACTTTTCGTTTAACTGAAATGCACACAGCTGCTGCATTTGGATAAAAGGAAACACACATGTGACTATGGAAACCTATTTACACCAGCCAAAGAAGACAACATAGTATAGGGTCACATCGTCATTATATGCCTCGTTTTCCTTCACAGCGCGTTTCCTTTGAAATTTGGAGCGCTATATTTTGAATTATTTATATCATAATGGACTGTTACGCAGCGCATTTAAGAAACATTATCATTCAAGTCTTGCACACTTCTTGCCCAACACCTGCTGCTATAAATATTTGTTGATGGCCATATCCTTAATTGCGCTTTCCCGTACGTATAGTTACCAAGGTCTCCAATCCTGATACCTTTTAACTTTTGGTTATCGAGTCAAGTGGAAATCACAGGTATATAATCGGAAATGCTGAAAAAATTTGTTTTGCATCATGTGACAGGAGTTACAGCTAAATCATTTTCAGTGCTCTGCTAAGTACCATGCCACTGCTAAGTACTGATGGCCATTGTTATGAATGAAGATCTATACTGATGGTAGTGATACAGAAGATCGTACTGGCAGCGGTATCTTTATTAAGACCCCTCACTTTTGAAACTACAATAAAGCAACGCAACCCTGACACTTGCTCTGTCTTTAGGAGCAAGTTAATTGAGAATAATGTGGGGCTTGATGCCATCCTGGCTTATGATTGTGATTTTGGGGAACTATGGATTTTATCGGACAGCCGCAGTGCACTACAACATTTTGGTGGCTGGTCTTTCGTATGCGATGAAACCAGCATATCTATTCTGCTCAAGCTGAGGAAGATCTCTCAGACCCACAATGTCCACCTCCAGTGGATCCCATCACAAGTTAATATTAGTGGAAATGAGGTTGCTGATAAACTGGAAAAGAGGGTAGTGAAAATGGAACGGTTACTGGCTCCTCACTTACTTACCAAAAACTTTACTCAAATGAAAAATCTAAATATAATATTACTTAATCCACTTACGCGCCAATGGTACACAGGAACTTTCCCTGGCTCCTTACTGGGATTCAAATGTGACCGTGGCTCTCAGACTGCTCTGGCTAGACTAACATGTGGCCATCTTAAATGTCTTTCCTTTGATTATGGCAGAAAAATCTACCCCGCTTGTAAAAAATGTTGTGATCATCCAGCTTCACCAGATCACATACTGGGTTGCATCGGATTTCTAAAGAGGACTTAACATACAATCCCCTCACTGTTATTGATTTTTTGACGGTCAACAACCTTCTGGAGCTGATCTGACGTATGTCAGATCTTTCGAGTATAAGCAACAACAATAACAACATGAATGAAGGTTGTCAGTTTGGACACTTAAATAGTTGCAATCGCAACTGTGTTGCTGCGAACACTGCTCCTCCAATTCACAAGCAATTACGCATAACTTCTGATAGAACTAAAGCACTATCCAACAGTGAAAATTGTAATTACTCTGGGAATAAAACTTTGGTTATTTAAAAAATTATATTTTGTGCATTTATTTCTCTGAAGATCGCACTGTGCTACTATCTATATTTTTTGAATTATTGAATTTTCATTTTTTTCGTTTACTTTTCGAACACCAGTATCGATAAAATGAAACCAACAGCCGAAATTATGCAGGAGAGTGCTATAGGAAAAATCCACCTGCTTAGCAGTCTCGTGCATAGCAGTCGCAAGAATAACGTAGCTTCCTCTCATCCTATTGCAGGCATAGAAAATTCTTTTCAGAGCCAACTATATTGTTTTATTTAAGCAGTACAAATTCTCTTGCGTTCCCCGCCGCAACGCTTTGATAAAATTAGACTGAATTCTAACAAAACTACGTTCAGCAATAAATTTGCCCTTATGTATGTTAATTATTACTTTGATTTTATTCAAATGTACAATATTCTTAAATTGCATATTATCATTTCAAGAGGATTAGTATTTGAACTACAAAATTGTGAATTTCATAAATAATTGCTGCAGTATAGCACGTTAACTAAAAATAATAATAACGCATGAAATACTTACAGATTGGCATAATGATACAGTCACAGTGATCAATCATATAAATAAATATACAGTTTAGTTTGGTTTATAAACTTAATATGTAAGATTCAAACTAGGAAATAACAGCTTTTCCTATGCATTTTTTATTTCAGGTCGCTGGTCAGATAATTATTTATTTTACGCATTTTTGTTTTTCATTCAGACCTCTCATAGCTGTCTTCTGGCCATGAAGAACGATTTTGTTAATGCGAAAAGATTAATCGCAAAATCTGCAGGGTTTCTTGTAGGGTTTTCTCTTATTTTGCTTAACAAATTTATTTTAAGTTTGATACCTTTTCTGAATTTCTCAACTTCCCCCAGTATTTTCTCACCAGGATGTAAATTTAGAGTTAAGTGATATAAATATTTAAACGCGTGAATCTCTGAGTTATTCAGAGCGTTTTTTTGTTAGCCAGCACACGTTTCGTTGCTATCTCGCTGTTACCCTAGTAATCCTCTTGGCCATTTCGAATGATCGTCACGCCTGTTAAGTTTTTGTGAGTCCACATGTTAGGTGTAATTTAACTTGCTAATCCAGCACTATTTTATTTTAGATTCTCGGTATGAATTGTGTTCTACATTTAAGTTTCAGAGCAAGTTGACGACGTTTAAACTTTAAATTAATAAAAGGTCAAGTTCACCCTTCTTCGGTGTTGGTAGTTCATTTACGCACGTGCAAGAATTCGCCAAGTTCATTGTAGGATTTATTTTTTAGTTTATGTGGAATAACAGAGACAGATCTTACAAAATTACTTCAAAATATTTCGTAAAAGCTGATAACGAATTCAGGAAAGTTAATATGTTCATTGTTCTTCTAAATAACTTACCTAATCGACTATTAAGACATAGACATAAGCATTTAACGCAAAAAACTGCGAATCTTTTTTCTATGCAATGAAAGTAATTTCTATTAATGGCTGGCCTAGGAAAATGCTTTGCAGCTCCTCAACCTGCTAGACGAACTGATTAAATTATATTCTCTTAAGGATTATTTTTATCGACGGACCAGCTTCACTGCTTCCTTTTTTTAATTATTTTATTAAGAAAACATCGTATACAGATATTTACAGTGAAGCAAAATACAATTTAACTGTGAGCTTCGTTTTACAGTAATTGCTCGCGTCAGACCGGTTAGATTTCTTTTCTCTGTCTGCTCCAATCGTAGGAGGCGATCAATTGGCCAGATTCGTTGGCGTAAAATGCGCCAACATCCCGCCCGGCCTTGCCATGTTCACATGCAAGAACTTGACATAAGTTTAATTACGAAATATTAATATTAAAGTTTTAGTTATTCATGTAAACAAATATGAAATATGTATAAAAAATATATATCAAAAACATCGAAACTTGTAAACAAGAATACAAAATTATTGAGGAAAATTATTTTCAATTTAATTATAATAATTGAGTAACATAATACACAATTTTCTAAATTTCAATAAGCAATACAGCTATTTTATTAATTGTTCTTTTAAAGTCCCCTGTTTTGGTACGAACTTTCACAACACGGACTTTTCCATCAGAACCGTAGTACAATGATGTTATTCGCTTTAAAAGCCAATTATTAATTGGCAGAAAATCTTCTTTAATCAAAACCATTTGGCCAATCATTAGATCATTTTTTTCAACCATCCATTTGGATCTAGCTTGTAAAGTATTTAAGTAATCGGATTTCCATTTTTTCCAAATAAGTTGTACAGTTTTTGTGATTTTTTGCCAACGACTTAAGCAATTTTCCTTTAAATCTGTCAAAACTGGCTCAGAAATTGCTGCTATAGGTCGCCCTATCAAGAAATGACCTGGCGTCAGAACTTCGAAAATTTCTGAATCACTAGCAAGAGGAGTAAGGGGTTGCAAATTTAACATTCCTTCTATTTGAATGACAATCGTTTCGAATTCTTCGTAAGTGAAATAAAAATTGCCAATCGTACGTTTCAGATGGTACTTCACCGATTTTATCCCAGCTTCCCAAAGTCCACCGAAGTGAGGTGATTTGGGTGGAATAAAATTCCAATCTATATTTTTTGCGTAAAATAATTAGCGAATTCTTTGTCTGGGAAATTAATGAGCTTATAATTTTTTTTCAGTTTTGAATTCGCTCCAACAAAGTTAGTAGCATTGTCCGTTGGCGTAAAATGCGCCAACACGAACTATGCAAGAGTTGGGAACAGAACATTTTGAAGAACAAATATTGCATTCATAAAAAATTGATGATTAAGTCTTATATGCATGACAACTCTTTCTGAAAGCATTTTGCAGGGAACGAATATGCTCGAATCTGCTTCCTGTTTTTCCAGATTCTATAGCTACAGGAAAGCACAGATATTTGTGAATATGTAATATACGTATTATATTTCGATTCTATGATCCTTTCGAGAAAATATTCTCCTCGTAAGACTGATCATAATTGAGAACGATTTGAGATCCTTGGTAATAAGCAGGTAAATGGGCTGTATGATGTTTTCAATCATAATCGTTCTCTCATCCCAAATGTTCATGGATTAAGGTCAGTAATAGATATTTTAGCAATTACTTTGTTTATTCATGAGGTCGCTTCGGAAATTATATTCATGAGCAGAAACACAACAACAGCTTCATTCTTTGCGTTCGCAACCATGGAGATTTCAAGTTTTTGTAGCGCAGTGGTTTGCATTCTCTTGAAACTTCTGTCATTATGCAATAATACTGCTTTAATTCTTTTCTGATAAGATCTTTTCAGAGTACGATAATTTTTCGAGATATGATTTTGGAGCTTTAGCACTAATAAATGTAACTGCTGTTGAATAATATTGCCTTAAATAGCTTAAATCTTGAACGTAACTGTTGTAAAAACGAAATACGGAACTTGCGATGTTCTCCCGCGAATAAAAATCTTCTCAATATTTATCATATTCAAATCCCAATTTATGTATTGTCATGCAATTACTTTTTTACCTTTTCAAAGAGAATGAATGGTTTAATAACTTAATCGTATCTACAGTGAAAAATACACAGAGGTTTTATGAGCAATAAATCTCTGACTTCAAATATTTACTGTTTTCTAAGCTGAGATAGGAATAATAATAAATCAATATTACTCTTTATGTATCATGACTAAGCTTCGGCAGACTTCGAGTTTTCGATCCATTGAGCTGTTCTACAACACACTTAAAAGGATGATGATAGATGAAGAATTTATCAACATCATGCACTGCTTTATGGTTCTAATGAAATTAAAAACATTTGCCTCGTTGCATTCTCTCCTGATATTCTGTTCGAGTATTTTTTCTGTTTTTTCTCTTTTTTACAGGGATTCGAGTTATTTTAGTTCCTTTCTGACTTTCTCTTCTAGTGGGTTTTCCACCGTGTTTTCTTTCATTTCATCGCTTTTCAAAATGTTTCAGCTTTTGCCATTTCCTTCGAGTTACGGATTTCTCAACGTGGTGTGTCCAAACGTTTCCTTTTTTTCTTGGATGTAATGTCCACCCTTTCATCAATCATTTTTTATGAATAACAGCTTAATGCGTTCCAATACTCAAGATCTTTCGTGTTTCTAATAGCATAAATGATATTAACCTGTTTCTTTTCTTATTAATACAGGAACAGAATTTACAACAAAAGGAAATGTATGATATCATTGCTTTTCAATGTATTATTTCAGCAAATGCTATTGCAAATACTTTTTTTAAAATCAAGTTTTAAATATATCATTGTAACATATGCAATAAAAGTGCATGAAGCTTTAACAAGAGCTGATTTATAAAGCTAAAATATGAAAACATTAATCACTATAATTCTAAGCAGTAGAATTGCCCTCTGCTCAAAAACATATTAAATACTTTTTCAATTTTTTTCAATATCGTTTTCTGCCTCTTGAAAGAATTCCCGCATTTCTTTGCGTTTGAATTTCTTGTTAACTATTGAAAGCATCCTTTCGTTAATAGCCATTACATAAAATAGTTACAACAAGAACATAAATGTTCAAACAAATACTATAAGTTATGAGAGTGTTATTTCTCTTCAAAAATAAATATGATATCTTAAATGAATAAAATGTTTAATACAATGCATAATAAAATTAAACAGAAAAATTATAATATTCTCAATAATTTACTTTTTAAAAATTAATATATTAATATCCAATTTAATTACGCACTTTCTCATGAACTGGTGTAAAAATTTAACTTCAAAACGATGAAGATTAAAATACACAGATTTTATTTTATGTTTATCCGCATCTCTCTGTGTATATTTGTCATTACAAAGTGCTTATATGTCATTACAATCTTGTTTCTAATTAATTGTTTTATCTAATTTTAAAATTAAATGAAAATTAATGAGAAGGCGAATCAATTTAGGGGATTTTTTTAATGTGTGAAATTTATTCC
>KK120265.1:226588-239688 GCA_000611955.2 Stegodyphus mimosarum | reverse complement strand
AAATGCGCATTTGTAAAGTCACAAATATGTATCTGCTGTCTTAACTGTGAAACTTTTTTTATTTGAATTAATTAAATACGTTTACATTCAACTTTTATTATATATTGAAATAAATGTCCAAGTTTCCTGTAAAGACATTGATAAGTAGAAGCGGTGGGATATTTGCCAGCTCATGGTATAGAATAAAATCCCTCTCTGATACTCAGAGGATCACAAAATCATTCTGTCTAATGTTTATTGTTTTAGAAATATATTATGTTTTCCATTTTTTTCTACTCTTGATAGATATAAAAGACTTCTTTTTTCCCAGAAGAAAATCTATTATCTAGACTCTTTTTAAACACTGACTTTCTCTTTTTCGGAAGTAATTGAGGAAATATATTTCGCGATTATAATATAACTTTTTGTATTTATTTAAATAAAACGCATGTCACTGCTTAAAAACGTTTACTACATTTAATGTTCTTTTTAAATTCAAACCATTCTTCATGCTAATTTTTACTCTCAGATTAATAAGCATTGTCACAATTTATATAAAAGTTGAAAATTGAAATCGGAGAAGAGTGTATTTATTACTTGTTAAATATATTATACTGAAGGCCAGTGAATTATGGATAGACATCCTTATGCAATTAACATGGCCCTGCTCCTTCATTTCAGCAAATATGAAGAAGCTTTCGTAGTAATGGAAATGTATCCCTCCCTCAGAAATTAATAAAAGTAACATAAAGTTGAAACTCACGATTTTGGTGTCTTCGATTGAGGACAAATATCATGTGCTAGACACATGAATTTATTTTCAGTTCATTGCAATTGTAAGAAAAAGTTCAAGTATTGCACTTTTCTCGCTTCACAGTGACAAGAGTATGGTGAGAGGATAAGGAAAGCGGGAACTGTAATCGGACAAACTGCAAAGGACAAGCAGCTATGAATCATTCTGTTCTTCAAAGTCACAGCCGTGCCGTACATAGCGTTACCAAAATTTAGCAAAATTTAGTGAAGGGTCCCATCGGACCGTGATTAGACGAAGTGGGAGATCTTTACATGGGTTTTCCTAGTCCATGTAAAACCCATGAGAGTAAAAATTCTCACTGCATATCACTGAATTTAATCTTCTGCATGAGCCACAAAACATCGCAAATTGACCATTTATGATGAGAAGTAGTTCCATGGAGTGATAAGTTTCGAATTTGAATGGATTACCCTGATGGTAAGTTATGGATGTTGTACCAGCTCCACAAAGCCATGGATCAAGCATATCAGGTTGGAAGCGTCTAAAGTTATGGCGGCTCAATGACGGTCAGAGGTATGTTCTCGCAGTTTTGAGACTTTGGGTATTTTTGTAACCAACCTCAGTGCATCTTAATGCGTAGGTTTCCTGGGAGACCACTTAGATTCCTTCTTGCTTTTCTGCTGTCAGGAGAAAAACGAAGTGCGCGAGAAGGAAAACTGCTTCTGTAACAGATGTCGGTCAGCTGTTATCTAAAACGAGAAGTACTGAAATTTCCTTGCTGAAATAGCCACCAAGAAGGTCGGACATTTGAATTGAATCAGAACCTTTACTATCCTATCTTACCTATACTTTTGAAATAGCTACAAACACAGCATTCAACACCAGTATTCTTAACTGGCTTGTGGGAAACTGTAGAAGACATTTTGCAGGCCATATTTTTGAAACACTTCTGAAGATTTGTTGAATTTACGCCTTTTGGTAGCCATTATCAAGGCCAGAAAACAACTGCTTACAAATTAGGTGTCACTAGTTCAGTGAATTTCGTTTTAGTTTATTGTTAACGACGAACCAAAAATAAAGCATGTTCTCTTAGAATGGAACAGTAAAAGATGGATTTAACTAAAATGACGTTTATTGCTTAAAAATTAAGATGTGCCAGATACTGTTTTATTAAAATTAGACAAATTAATTTTCTACCTTTAAATACTATCATGAAATAAAACAGTAGAGGATAGATTAAACTAAAACAACAGTTAATATTAAAAAAATTAATGTTAACATATTATTATTAATATTAAAAAAATTAACATTACCGTCGCAAGATATGCTAGATATGGTTTTATTTAAATGTGAAAAATTAATTTTTTTGTTTCTACATCTGTAAAAGTGTATATTAAGTCAAAATACAGATTTTAGACACTAGATATATTAAAATATGTCTGTGTAAGAAAAGCTACTAATTTTAAAATTTCAACAAAAGCGATAAAAGAAACCATAAATTTCAAAATTTCAACAAAAGTTATAGTTACCTATCCACAGGATGCCATCAGTATTTAAATCCGTAGCACCTGGCTCAGACATATTCGATACAGTGTGGCTTCTGTCTACACGTATTTCACCTAAACGTTTCTTTCTAGAAAAAAATACACATTAAAATTTAGAAATTGATAACTATATGCATAATAGTGAAATTTAAAATTTATTACATAGAAACTGCTTATAATTCAGTTGTTATATTTAACTTTTTCCTTCATTTCATACCTTTTGAATAATACCTTCCAAAATGTTACTTAGGAGAGGCGGGACATTATTTAAATATTTGAAATTTTTCTAATAAATTCATTTATTATTTATCAATGATATTTTCGTACAATTGGGGCCTTTTTGATCAATTTAGCTTTCGGTAAGGGGAAAAAACTGAAAGCTGTCAGGTTTTATATTACGCCCAAAGAGGAGTTTTTTAACCTTTTGTGGGTTATCTTTATTTATTAAATATCATGCTTTTCGTACTTAAACCAAAAAATTCAATTCAACATCAATATCACAAAATATTTAGAAGAGCATATCTTCAGACTTTCCCATACACAATCTCGCGCGCTGGAGAGAGAAAAAAATCACAATGTTGCCATTAAAAACTCATAAATGCTTTACAAAATATGAAACAGACAATAAAACAAATTCCAAATTTGGGCTTCCAGATGCTCATATTCGGGTGGTACGTTATTCAAAATTTAATAGCTCTAGGTACCGTTGTTTTATCACAATAGAAGAAGCATACATAATTTATGCAGATTCTTCCTTATTTAATTTCTTTAAATATAATACAGGGCTTTAATATTTGGACGCAACAATTTAAAAAGTGATTCGCTGTTTGTAAAGAATCAATGCAAAATGCCAATACCAATTTAATTTAATGGAAAAATTACCCCTTTGTGCTAAACATTTATTTTTTAAATATTGTTTTGCAAAACTCGGACTGAAAAATAAATTGTATTATAGTATGCGCCTTATTTATATTTTTGATATTTTCCCAATTTAATTCCTAATTTAACTTAATTTAATAATTTTCCTAATGGAACAATTCTTAAATCGATTACGTAATAAAGTGAAATATGAAATTGTGAGACATTCAATAAAATGTAGCCTGTCAAAGATATTTTAATTGAATACATTTAATTATATATTCAATAATGTATAAATAGTCAAATAAAATATATTTGACTCCTGTAAAATACTTTTCAAATATAGTATATTGAACATCCTATAACTGAATTATTTTACAAAGAGATTAAAATATGAATTCAAAGAAACTCCAAAATGGAGTTCCTTTCAATAGGAACACTATTTCACCTCATCTTCATTAATGATACTAAATAATATATGGTTATTTATGGTTTCAATTTACACTTTTAATCATATTGTCTTGCTTCTTCAAAAATAAACGGAAAAAAGACCTTGCTTCTAATTTGACTATAAGGTGCATTTTATTATTTCGTGATTCATAATTAACACGAACTCATTCATCATTCCAGGCAACTTGCCAGACATTAAAACAATTTTATGAGATAAAGTTAAATAATTTTTCATCGACAGCACACTTAATAAATTATTAATAAATTAGCAAAAGAACTTGATATAAATAAGAAGATACAATACCCCAGTTATATAAGAATTACTTTTTATTAAATATATTTTATGTCAGCTAAAGCTGTTCACTGACACTTCCTTCCAACAGATAATTAGAGAATACCATCATATAGCAATCTATAATAAAAATTATGTCTTTAAAATTAAAAGTCTTAGCAACTAATTTGCATACCATTTTGTGATTTTCGTACCCATCAATATTTGCAATACATTATTTTTAACCAGGAATTACGCATTTATTTACGCTTAATTGTTCGCTAAAGTTCGTTTAATTTTTCGCATTTATTGCGGATTTGTTATATTCATAATAAATGCTAATAATCGATATGGGTTTTAAGAATTTATAAATAAGTATTTCGAGCAATTAGTTAAAACTGCTGCAATAAGAAAACAAAGGAAATCTGATAGGATTTCGATTTTGATGTCGCACCAGAGGATTTGCTAAAGATTTTTATGCTTTCGCTGAGCATCTTGCTAATATAAATTTACTTTCATTTCAGCTCTGTTGTTAAGCAGTATTTTGTTCATCCTTAAGGCACATAAAATTTAACAGCAAAATAACAAAATATTAAAAAACAGTGTATCTTTAGAAATCACTACAGAGTGTTAAGGGTTACCAAATACTTTTTTTTCATATTCATTATATTATTTCTTCAGCTACCTAAAAGAGCTATGAAAAATAATGATTTTAATGAGTGCAACTGATGTCATTTCGTAAAAATATTTGATATTCCTAAATAAAGATCTCACGATTTCAATTCATTTTTACTTAAATCAATCAGATTAAAAAGTAGAAAAAATATTGTTTAAGAACCAACGTTTATTTCTTTTGAATCACTTCGTTAGTTAGTAACAGAAAGATTAAATTTGAAAGTCAAATATCTTACGCTTTACTGAATGGCAACACGTTGAGAAATGGAGTTCTATTTGAGGCAGTGGCAGCAGGTTGCCTTCAAATAGCCGAATTTGTGGATTAAAATTTAAAACTGAATATCGTACATTTTGAGAAAGGACAACAGTCTAGCATGCTGGAGAACAAAATATTTTATTTCGAATAGTGTTTCCACTTCTCGCTTTCAAATCGCTAAGTTTGTTGAACAAAAATTCGTTACATTTGTACAAAATATGAAATAAATCAAAGCAAATTCGAAATTCAAAATTCGGCTTCGAGGTGGAGAAGGAATGCTGTTACGGTGACATGAACTTAAGATGTGGGACGTGATTTTAATATGAAAACTAAGCAAAAATATTCACTGTTTGTAAATCAATTATAAATTCCTTACTTATGGTGCACGATTTCCACTATTAGCGGGAATGCAACAACGTTAATGTGAATCTAAGATGGGGGTTTTTAGCAAAACTTTCACTAACCGATTGGTTTAGTTTCTCGAAATCTTATAGAGACAGGGACTTTCGTCTTGCTTTGAAGGTCAAGGGTACAAAGTTTTATCAAAATTGTAATAAAACTGTGGAACTCTATCAATTACACATGCACAAATACACGGACACTCACACTCACATATATACTTGTATATATGTTTTCGCGTTTTAAGATTTTACAGAGGACAGCATCTTTTAGAAAGTTTCTACCGCATGTTGGAGTTAAAAAAAACCCTCCTCGTCGATAATAATTTTTACGAACCTCATCCAACGTTTTTCATCCCCATACGCACAGTTTAACAGGATAGGATATTTTGAACACTTGATAAAATGCTTTGTTCGGCTATTGGACATTTTGAACCTTATCGCAAACCTTTTGCCAAGAAGTATAAAATTTTTGCTTCTTCCAAGAAGCTTTGAATTCAATTTTCTTTTACAAGGAATACGGTTTGGGAAAAGATGGTCGTCTTTAGAATTCAATAAGTTTACGTTTTGTACAATTTTTGTTTCAAATAAAATTTCAGTTTTTAGCTGTTTAAGACTCAGATTAGATTTTATATTATTTACAGAAATCTCCTTTGAAAAGTTTTCGTTTTCTTGGTGTTAAAAGTTTAAGATCGCATAATCGGCGACTACCCAGTTTTTTTAGTGTTGTATAAGGACAATTTGATTTAAAGAACATTTGTTTTGCTCTTTAATTTTTAATTGCTTTTGAATGCCGGATTTACATAGAATGCTCTATTCGACCAATTTGTTTTTTTGAATGGTCAATTTGCATAATGTAAAGTGTTTTAGTATTTTTGAGTAATCAATTTGGCACAATGTTAAGTTTTATTCTTTTTTCGAAGTGTTTCGAATGCATATAGAGAAAATTCTGGATAAATCTGAGATTTCGGTTTTAAATGAATTTTAATGTCTTTAATGAAAATTTACTTGAATCTTTTTTCTGTTTTTGGCCTCAAATGTACCAGAAAACGAACCATGTTAAATGATTTTTATGAAACTTTAATTGTTTTCCCCTGATGAGTTCTGAATCAGAATTTCAGTAAAAGGAGATCAATTTTTATATTTTTACATTTTTATAATTTTGTATTTTTTTTTCCTTTTCGCATTTTTATTTTTCGAGTTTGTTCTACTGATGAATTCTTATTTTAATTTCGATATGTTTAGATCAAGTATAACCTCTTATAAACGGTTGCAATTGTTAGTATTGTTGAGTAATTACTTTGCTTTGATTCCAATTTAATTTTAACTTTAGATGCTTTAAATTTAACTTGCATATATAGATGTATAGATTGACAGATAGATAGAACATAGACAGCTAGATTCTTTCATTAAAGGTTTCTTTTGTTTAAAGTGTCGGTTTGCTTTTAAGTTAAATTTACTCAAATATCATCTTCGAGTTCTTAAAATTTATTGCATATGCCAGGCTTAACGCACTTAGTAGATAATTTCCTCATACGTCTACTAATATGAAATGAGATAACACACACTCGACTTTTATTTTTGTTTGGTAGGTTATCTTTTTTTAGTTTTCATTATTTTGTTCATAATAATAACTTACAAAATATTAACATTTGCAGAAAAAATTAAAGTAATATTTACAATTACGAAAATTCATCGAAACATTAAACGAGTATCTTACGAGCAACCTACTAAAATAAGCATAGTAAAATGATTAGTAAGCCACTAATTGTTTTACTATGCTCGTTTATGATTTTTATCCAATGGGAACCGTTATCCTCCACTTCTTTGTACAATTCCGTTAAATGTCATTAATTATGACGCTATCTGTCCAAATTTTTACCAATTCTCCTGTGTCATTTTGATGCAATGTTTGTAGGAAATAAAGAAAAGGATTTAGAGGAAGTGGATAAAACTGCATTTCCACGGAAGCTCATTTGTTACAAACAGCAGTTAACTTCTTAAATTCACATATCTCGAATGTTTATAATATCAGTTCCGGTGGAAAATCTATTTGATTCTTTAAAAGCTAAAACACTTAATGGCTGCAGAATATTTTATTCACAGAAGTTTTTAATGCTAAATCAGTTTAATAAATTTAATGTTTGAGAAAGCATTAGGAAATTGCCAAATTTTTTTATCCTATCATTAAATTTTAGTTAGGCGAATTAGAAATTATTTGCGTTTTTCTTGTAATATGTTTCTGACATTTTTTCGGAAATCTAATTTAATTCACATAAAATAACAAGAACGAATCAAAAAGGAAACAGCAAACTTGAAATATATCTTTGTAGAAAAATTATAAGATTTTAGGCTGTCTGATTCTGGTACTTTGTTTATAAAACACGAAAGACAGATTTACTGAAATATTTATATTTGTATTAATAACGCAATAAATTGATATAAGCCTGCTGAAATTCTTAAGAGAAATTTCCCATAACTAGTAACTAAGTTCACTTCTGAATATTGAGCAAAAAATAATACGCATTAAATCAGAATTAAATTATTACCATAGAATCTGATACTGCATACAATATTAATGAGTTTTAAATATTCTACGATATTTTTTTATGTATATAGTAAATACAAAGTACCAAGCATACAATACTTACTCCACAAAACCTTATTATATTAATAAATTTAAAATATACCTACAGATGATAGAGATATTAGTTATAAGCAGTCTTATTAATTATTATGGTTTAATGTAAACTAAGATTTTTTAGTTTTTATTTAATTAAAATAAACCTTACAAGCTTCAAATATAATTTCAATTCGATATACAAATTAGAAACCGGTGATGGAAAGTCTAAGAAACTAGTACCTTAATTTGAATTCGTAATAAGATAATATTCTTTACAATATAATAATAATTTAATGATATAATAATATAATAATCTTTATAATATAATAATAATATAATAAATAATGTAATTAATATAAAGATACAATAATCTTCATAATATTATAATAATTTATAATACAATAGTAATTAATAATATAATGATATAATAATCTTTAATAAATATTCTAGCAGTTATGATTGTTGTTTGTTATTACAAGTCTGTGCTATAGTAATCTAGTTAAGACAGGAAGAAACGACTTATGACGGTATAGTAAGGTAAATAAAGTATAATTGTAAATAACTTATAATCAGATTGTAACTTTATAGGTTTCCCAAGTTTTGAAAATTTATCACAAGACAATACGTTTGTTTTGAAATTAACGTAAAAATAACAAATGAATTGGTAAAAGATAAAAATATCATATGAACCTTGCATTTCACTTTCCAGTGCTTAGTTAGTTTTAGACATCATTAATAATTCTTATCCTGTCCTTAAATGAAACTGATTAAAAAAATTTTATTATCGGATTTACTGACTAACACTGTTTCCGCATGACAAAAACGTAAACTACAAGAAGAGAAAAATCTTTCTGTTACTGTTCCTATTGTTTACCTCTGATTAGTTCAAAATCTGAAATTAATTTTTTTTCGAAATGTGGGTTCCATATCGCATGAGACTTAAAAATGTATGCCTATGAATCGTATTTTTAGCATCGTTATTAGAGAAGGATTACAGCGGCATTGTTCTCTTTGTTGTTAAATCCATTACTTTCAATCTAACTTAACTGGCATCGAGTACTCCCTCTAGTATTTAACTAAATGAACCACTTCTCTAATTAAATAACTTTTACAGCTATGAGGCTGGCGCTTCTAAATTAATCATTTCTAAATTAAAGATCCACAATAATAAGAAGTAGGAGGTGTGAAAATAAAGGCAATTATACATTGTTTAACTACTGAGAAGATAATGAAATTCGTCATTATTCGAGTCCTCTCGATATAAGGTTTTGATTTTAGCACCACTGTCTGTAATCTAAACTACAATTTCCGATTTTCGCGTCATTTAGTTTGCAAAACACAAATTTACTTCCGCCGGCAAGCTAGCTAATTGACAACTTCGGCCATACAGTAGATTTTTAACTTACTTTTCAGATTGCAGCAATACAGGCATGTTCGGGTACTTCATATTAATGTAACAAAAGGAAATATTTAAAAGTAAAATATATAATTATTATTAATTTTAAATCAAAATTTAAGTTTTATAATAAACCTATTTCATTGGTCTATTTGTTTAATCATAAACCTGCATACTAGGATCAAAAATTTACTTGAACTGTTCCTGTTTTTGTTGTTATGGTTATGAAAATATGGCTAATTATCCTCATATCCATAACCTAGATCAGATTCACGAATTAATTATCGCCAAGAGATAAAGGGTTGTGCATTCATTAACTAAGGGCTGGAAAGATTTGCCTAGCTCAGTTCCAGTTTTGATACTCCAGAGACGAAACCTACGGTCTCCTTTCCATCAAGCTCCTGAGGGCATTTTCGATAATATTAAATTCGATAAATATTTTCGATAAAGAAGGCTATAAATCTTGAAACTGGGAAAAAGACCATGAAAAAAATGAAAAGGAAATGAGAGAGATTGGAGTTAATGTTTAAGTAATAATTAGATCACGTATTTGATATCTTAGTTAATTATTTTCTCCCTTTCAGGGAAGTTTTAATTGGGATTACAAGTATTTAATTACGTCTGTTAACAGATTTTAGTAAAATTCTAAATGGCCGATAACTTAAACAAGGTAACTATTTTTCTTTGTTTTCTGGTATATGTTCCAGCTATTTTATTAGCTATTGGAAACAAATGATGTAAGGAATTTGAAAATAATTTTAAGTTGAGAGTTAGCGGCTGATATACACTGGTGTGCAAAAATTAAGGACGAAGTCGAAAAAGTAGCATATCAGCGGAACGAAGAGACAGAGCGGACAGAAAGACCAATCAGGAGATTAAGTAAGGTGATGTACGGTAGCACATGCGCAGATATGCAGGTAGACGTAATGGGGGGAGTGTCTGACTAGTATAAAGCATGTTGTCGGTGTAAGATCAGAATTTCTGGAAAACAGATTGCACGCCGTATAGCAGTTAAAATCACACCGAGTTGCTGCCTCAGCGAGAAATGGCGAATAATAAATTTTTAGACGACATCTGGATGCTTTTACCCGAGGTCGAATCATTGGGAAGTTGGAGGAAGGCCGCAGTGTGACAAGTGTGGCTGCAGAATTCGGAATTGCTCACAGCATCGTTTCACGACTTTGGAGACAATTTCAAACTACAGGAACATCTATCCGGGGGTCTAGTAGTGGTCGTCCACGAGGAACCACACCCGCAGATGACCGGCATATTGCCTTACAGGCCAGAAGAAACAGGCGGCAGACAGCGGGAGAAATCGATAGACACATGACACAGGCGACTGAACGACCGATATCGCGCTTTACCGTGGCCAGAAGACTGCACGGTGGTGGTCTGCTTGCACGACGCCCTGTACGGTGTGTACCTCTAACGCCTGCCCATCGGAGAAGGCGTTCTCTGTGGTGCCGGGAACACCGGAATTGGAGAGACAATGAATGGGGACGAGTACTCTTTACAGATGAGAGCAGATTTAGTCTGAGTTGCGATTCTAGACACATACACATCTGGACAGAGCGGGGAACACGCAATAACCCCTTCAACATCATCAAAAGGGACTGTTTTGGAGGTCGCGGAGTTCTCGTTCGAACAGACATAATGCTTGGTAGCCGGACAGACCTTCATATCTCCCAAGGAGGTTCGTCACCTGGGACTGCTATTGTAACGAGGTTCTTCTTCCTTACATGCGTCTTTTCACAAGGGCTATGGGTCCTCAGTTCCTCTTCATGGACGACAACGCTCCACCTCATCGCACAGTTACTGTCGAAGAGCTGTTGGAGAGTGAAGATATTGAACACATGGATTGGTCGGCAAGGTCTCTGGATCTAAATCCCGTCAAGCATGTACGGAACTTACTAGGGAGACCCGTGGCAGCACGTAACTTATCGCCAGTAACGATTCCGAAACTGCGATTGGTGCTACAAGAGGAACGAGCAGCAGTGTCTCAACAGCTCATTAACAACCACATATCCAGCATGCACAAATGATGTGAAACCTGCCTAGCAGTCAGGGGAGATCATATCCCCTATTAAAGACCGGATGTTTCTTGCTGGACACCCATCACAGGGATGTTTCGGCCTTCAGTCGCATTGCGCTCCATGCTACTTTTTCAATAAAGCTTCTTTTTATCCCTCTGATTTCTCTTTTAGTAAGTGTTGCTTACATTACTCATGTCCTTACGTATTGGGGATCTTACGGTATTAAATGTGTTGATTTGGAAAGCTTTTGTACAAAGTTATATTGAAAAAACCGTCTCGTCCTTAATTTTTGCACACCAGTGTATAGATTTAGATTCACACTGAATTTCTATTTTGAGTTCTCGCTATAAATGCTGGCTGCTTTGTAAGCACCAGGTGTGCCTTCTGTTCATCTTAGTTTTAAAATAAATTACACCATTCTCAAGTCTCTATAGCACTTTGAAGATTTAGCAATAAATTGCTTACAGTATTGCTGAGAATTAGTCACAAGTTACATTTAGCAAAAGGGTAACCTTGCACTATAATTATGAGAAACCATAATTATTATAATTTATTCTTATTCGAGCATAATTTTAGTAAGATTAGATCTAATTAGCTATTTAACCGCACCTTTTTTATCTTTACTGCCACACCGAAGGTGTTTGCAAATACAGCGAAGTATAACTAAACATCAATAATACAAACACGAGATGAAACTGACGTAAAAAATTTATTAAAACTGTATCTTATAAGATAACATAAAATTAATAGTTATAAGCTGTTTGTTAGGTCTCCAAAATTCAAGTTTTATAATAGTAAAACACATCAGCTGTGCTCCGCCAGGGATGACCACTGACCAGACATTTAACAGACATAAAAAACAACGCTCACCAGTTTGCTGGTCGGCTAAGTAGGTGTCTTCGAAGGCTAACAAGAAATCTCGAGTGAGGAATTTATAAACTATTTAAATAAAATAAAAAGTAAAAGAAATATAGGTTAAAAATAATAGAATAATAACGATTGCTTTAAACACGATCTCGCATGAGGTGAGAATGTTTAAAATAGAATATAGCTATATATAGCTAAAATAGTCTATAGCAGAAATATAGTTTTTGTTTTAATTATATTAATAAAAATTATTTTAAATACATATTCTGCCCCACCGATGAAAGTGTGTTTATAGCAATCTCTATTATTTTCTTATTTTTAACTTTTATTTCTTTTATTTTTAAATTGATATTTTTCTTTCTTATTTTATTTGTATTGTTTATAAAAATGTTTCATGGATAGTAAATTAACGAACTAACCATTTATTAATTTATCTCTCAGTATTTTTTTGTTGTTTACATTTATTGGTTTATTGAGGAAAATGTAACTTGTACTTAAAATGACCCTAGAAAATGAGTCCTATAACCCTAGTAGACAACTAGGAAGAATTGCTACGTCTGAATATAGTATGATAGATACTTGCGAAGGTTAAACAACCTTTTTATTAAACTGAACTGTAACACGAAAGGCACGCCTTCTGGTACAAGTAAACCACTTCTTGTGACGATGTAAATTAATCAATAACAGGTATTTAAATTAAAACGTTGATAAAAGCAGTCCAAGACTACACAGGTAATAAACTAAGGTGTAAGCTGGCTCAACTACCTTTACCAATTCGTAAGTTTAAAGCAATCGAATGTAAGCGAATACAGACACGAAAGAATTATATTTAGATAGAGCTGACTATGAAACAGTATTTGTCTATGATCCCAAACTCTCAGCTTAAATACACTTAAAACTAATTTGCATTCTGGTGAGTAATACGGAAAAAAGAAGTAAAGATCTAAATCGTAATAACTGGTTAATAAATATAAGAAATTTACAAGGTTTAAAAGC
>KK120265.1:201468-224973 GCA_000611955.2 Stegodyphus mimosarum | reverse complement strand
ATATATATATATATATATTAATTATTTAAATATTGATTAAGTCAAAATTAGAATTAAATAGGCAAAACAATATAAGGAAGTAGGGAGAAACTTTTTACTCGTAAATTTCATTAAAAGCTTTTAAATTTAAGATATGGTATTGTTAATTGAAATTGGTGTAAAAAAAGAATTTAGAAAAAAATATATTAAATTGCAATCAAAATATTTATCTGTAAAAAGCACAAAATCGACAAATGCTTAAAATACAAAATGAAAAGATTAGAAGATTTTAGATTAGTAAAAATTAAAGGATAGATTGAAAGATTAGATTAGTCAATAATAGAAAACGGAAAGATTTTATATACAGCACTGTTAATTGAAATTAACATAAAAATAGCATTCTTGAAAATATACATATATATATTAAATTTAAATAAAAATACTTAGCGATAAAAAATACAAAATGGAAAGATTAGATTAGTAAATAATACAAAAATGGAAAGTTTTTTATTTAAATTTAGCATATGTTTTCAAGACTACCTTTTTACACCAATTTCAATTAGTTATGTCATATTTTAACTTAAAAATTTTTTAAGGACATTTATGAATAAAATTTTTTTCTCTCGCTTAAATTTTTTTTTACTGTTTAGTTTTCTAATTTTAACTTGATCTATATCCAAAAATAAAATCTTTGCAGCAATTTTCGCATGATTTGCTTCTTAAGTCCTTTTTACATAACTTTCCAATTCAGTTAGTCTATATATGCACATCACGAAGAACAAAATAATATATATATAACTTTTAATACTAAACACTTCGTGATGTGTACTCTGAAGTTCCAGACTGCATATTTTTAAGCCCAAAACGGCTATTAACCTGAGAACGCGATTCTGCGTAAATTTACTTTAGTACGTTGTTTCACTTTTTCTTCACGTCTGCTGTTATTATGCAAAATATAAGCTACTTATCATTAAACTAATTCTTTTTGTTACAGGTTAACAAACTAAACTATTTAATTACAATAGATGGAGTTCTTAAGAATATTTTTTTTTTAACTTTTTAATCCGAATACTTTAAATAAAAATGCATTTAGTTCATGATATATCTAATTAAAAATATCCAATACTTTTATAGAATTACGTTATATAGTGTGCGCTTTTGAAATACACAGAAAATGTGTAACTTTCTCGTGATAGTCGAAATTTATATATTCATCTAGTAGCGTATAAAATATTTCTCTCTTACGCTTGGGCCATCTCTATTGATAATTTCTACTGATTAACAATATTAAGCCTTAAAACAGACCTTTTGGACGACCTTTAAAATCCGAATCCTTTCAGATTTTGTTTTTAATTTCTATTTAATGAACACTTGTATCTATTCCTCGATTAACGCGTGGAGTTTTCCATTTGATACAATTTCACTGTCAGAAAGAAAATAAGAGTAATAACATTTCAAGGACAATACAGAATTACACTTTCAGGTCAAACTGTGGGAAGGAAAAACAAGCAGTTATTGTTCTTTTGTTTTTTTCAGCTGTCTTAGTTTAAAAGTGATTGCTATCATTACCTGTGAAAAGTGAGAGAATGCCACAGCCCGTCGTTTACTCTTTGATCGCTCCTGATAGCCCAGTGCTCGCTTTGCTTACCCAAGTTGTAGCTGAGTTCTGGGTATCCATCAATTAGAGCGACAGCTAAGTAATCACCTTTCAGACTGGATCCTTTATTTGTCCAGAACAGCAAGCCGGAGGAATGGCGAGTCCGGAAGCGTATCTGAAATCGGTTCGACTTCCGGCTCCGGGAACTAAAGAAAAGAAAAATTACAGCGATACATCAACTCAAACCTCGTTTTGTTTCTCCAAAAGCCACAAATGTTGTAAAGCGCTTTCAGGGTGGGTATTTTTATTCCTTACTAATGTTTTGTAAGGTTATTTTAGCTGAGCGTTCAGGAGAATATGAAAGTCTTAATGCAAAATTTAACCATTAATCGTTTATGTATAGTTTTAAAAACCAATCAATAAATATTATATACTTTTACGATATTCATTGCTAATACATAAGCAAAAAGTAAATAAATTAGCCTCAAATATGCGAACATATGTAGGTTCTACACAATTTTCCATGATACTATATCGTAAATAATGGCATAATTTAATTACCGTGTAAATTTAGAGCAATGCTTGTAGTTTCAGAACACAGAGTTACGTCCAATTAATTACGTAACAGTTAGTTTGTCGTGGAGCCCTATATTAGTTTGCCATATTCGGCACAGAATATATGGCGTGACTTCAGTATGCTCAGAGAGTATTTCTTGAAGACAGCTCAATTTTTGCTGTCTTCAAGAAAGGTCTGTCAGCAATATTTCCTGGTAGTAATAAATATATAGAGTAAACCCTCGTTAATACGAATCCCAAGAGACGGAAAAAACAGGAGTTCGTGTTAAAAAAATTTGTGTTAAGTGGGGAGTTTAAATTTTATTTTTGAAATACTTTTTTTTTCTACACGTTAACCATTTACAGTATATATAGGTACACACTTAAATACAACAGTATATTATGTATGATGTTAGAGAAAACAGTACAGTCATATTAATTATTGTACTGTAACATGAAAAACTGTACTCACTAGTCATTTTCTGGTGGAAAATTACTGTATATTGCTCTGTCGCAGACGAGAAGGAATATGTCTGGTTAACTTCACGGCCTGTATTCATGACTGCCGTGAAACTAGAGTTCGAATGTTACACCATAATATTCTAAAGTGTCCAAGGAGCGTAGGGCTCCGTTCAGAGGGTGGTATAAATGTCACAACTGGTAGTGGTATTAATGTCAGAAAATACTGGTCTGAGCTGAGCTTCGTTGCTAGGTCACAAAAACTGGTTTAGGAGTTCTGGCATAAAATTTTATGCCAAGTTGGTATAAGAGCCGATCAATCAGTGCAAACACACTAAACCTATTGAGCGGGAAAACAGAGTGGAAAAGCTGCAGCCACATCCACGCATGCGCAAATTTAGCTTCTCTAATTGGCTACGGCTTAGACCCTGTCTCGCAGGTGTGAACGGAACTCCTACATTTTATGTCTTATGACCCCCCGGGGGTCGACGTAGAGAACTTTGCGAAGCTACTGGCTAGGATCTGTACCTAGGCAGTCTCGGCCACAGGGGTATACAAATTATGAATACTAGTGGTTCTGGGGACTCCGGAAAGGTCATTTATTGGCCGGCCCGAGGTCTGGCATGTCTTAGAGCAGGGTGGTGCTAGTAGCCCGGGGGTAACTCCCCAGGTATACTGGGTAATGGCCCCCTGCGACGGGCTCGCCCGAGCGACTGGTGGGTAGCAAATTGACGACCAGTGACGCCCCAAAATTGGGTGCGTTGCGCCGACCCCTCAAGGCTCCGGGAAAGAGGTTGAACCTCGGCCTCGGTTCTGCGGGGGGAAGGACCTGTAGTTCTATAAATTAAGGCGGAGCAGGAAAGCCATAATTGTTGTTGTTGTTATGTCTTATGACTATAACACTACGGCATTTATACCACACTAATACTTCCTGGCGGATGGACGGAATGATACTATTCTCCTCCCTTTATTTTGACGGCATTTCTTGCACCTCAGACCTAACTGATTTCACTGGAGCACACGACAACATCATCACATGCACTAACAAACTCCTTGAAACTAACACTAACGTTCACAACATTTTCATTAAGAATTATACAAAATTTAACATTAGTCGTCCTAGATAACTTTTAAATAATAATAATAATAATAATAATAATTAAGAAAAGCATCAAAAGACAGAATTTCATTTGTTGGTTGAAGGCTCAGTGTTAACGCAATGATCACGATTGTTGAGCAGTGTTACTTGCGCTGGCTGTGTTTTAAAGAATACAGCTTATTCAATGAGGTTTTCAATTAAACGTGGCAGAATATTTCTGAACGCAGTTTTAGTAAACAAACAACAGGGGGAGAAAAACATTGAATGTTCATTCTAAACGAAAACATCTAATGACCCAACGGATTAAAAAATTCATAATTCGTGATAACCGAAATTCGCGTCATCTGATAAAATTATGTATAAATTCATGTACATTGCTGTCGGGATTGAAATTTTGTTCACGTTAACCGAGAGTTCGCTTAAGCAAATTCGTGTTAAGGAAGCTTACTGTTGTGGAGTCATTAGGTTATTTGGAAGCAGGAAGATTGAAAAATGTGCAACGCCTTCGCCGGGACTCGAACCACGGACCTCTGAAATACACGCCCAACGTGCTGACAACTACACCACGCAGGCATGAGAAGAAGGCGGGAGAAACATCTTATATAATCATCCACCACCTTTTTTTGTTGTTTTTTGGGCGCCATTTGCAGAGTCATCAGATTATTTGGATGCAGGAATGTTGAAAAATGTGCAACGCCTTCGCCGGGACTCAAACCACGGAACTCTGGAATATGCACCCAGCGTGCTGACCACTACACCACGAAGGCACGCGAAGAAGACGGAAGAAATACCTTATACTGTATTAGCTTTTTTGCGAAGCTGCACAAGCGAAATTTTAATAGAGTCAAAAACTAATCGCCAGTGGTCTCACTTTGCGCTTCCAAAATCACCCTTTTGGATGGTTGGATATTCAGCTATGTTATAAAAGATTTGATGCATTCCATATTTTGATATTATCTCAGATACATTGAAATTAACAGCACAGTTTATTTCACTTAATTGTTGTGACAGCAGGAAAAGTAACCTAAATTCGTTAAAATATTGTGGTGAAAAAAACAAGGAAATAATTAAATTATTTCCAGCTTTACTGAATAGCTGTAATCTAAACTTTGCCTAATCCTATCAATCAGTTAATATAGAAGCTGAAGAGAAAGATAATTTTCGAATCCCTGAAAGCGTTTTTTGCTAACCAGTTAGCTCTGTTTTTCTTCTTGCTAATCATATTCACTCCTCTTTTCTATATCTTTCACTTAATCATAATGGCCCCGAGCTTTCTATGAAGAATGGACGAAAAGGACAGAATGCATTAACAATTTTCTAAGAATCTCTATTGATAACCTATCTCATTCATAAAATTTTGGCTTAAGGACAAATTTCAATGAATCATACAAACTGATTATCTGGGGGTTGAATAGTATGTTTGATCTCCATTATAATCAACTTGAAACTAACATGATCTTCATTAGAATTATACGTCATAATCAGTAAGATCTCCCCTGAAACGAAGATTCACAACTGTAGCACAAATGAATACAGTCTGGAAAATATTACCTTCAAAAGAATGGCTTAAAACAATACAGTATCACATTCTAAGAACTAAAAGCACAGTACGTTAATCTAGAAGGAGAAGTAAGATTATTCTAGCCTTTTGTGTCTGTATAAACAGGATGCTGCACATCTCAGGATACAGGATAAACCTTACACCTGGACGTAACTAAATATGTGATAAGCTTCTCTGGTAAGCAAATCTCTATGGCTTTAAGCAGTACAATACTTTTGCATCTAAATAAGTGCTTGAGAGATATCATAAATCTTTTGTGATATTTCAAGACCCTTAATAAGTCCTTTTATTTTGACATCTAAGGCAGCGAATACTGAAGAGAAGGAAATAACGAAAACAAATTCCAAATTCCAAATTTAGGCTTGCAGATGCACATATTCGGGTGGAAACGTACGTTATTCAAAATTAGACGGCTCTAGGTACCGTTGTTTTATCACATTCGGAGAAATATATATACATTTTTGCAGATTCTTCATTATTTAATTTCTTTAAATATAATACAGAGCTGCAATGTTTGGTGGGTAACAGTTTGAAAAGTGATTCAGACTCTTAATGTTTCCAACGCAAAATCGCAAAACGAAAACAATAGTCCTTCAGGAACAAAGCCCGCTTGGACTAATAATTACATAATTATTGCTGATTAATAATAAAACAATAATTATATCTACGTAATTATTATCATAATTGTTATTATTATAATTTTACACATGATTATCTTTATAAATTTAACAATGATTTATACATAATTAATTATGTACTCAATTTTCAGCATGACATTATTTTAATATGAATATTGATTCATTTGCAAAATTTGAATTCTTTTTAACGATATTATTATTGTCAGTCCGTTTCAGAAACGACATCAGATGCTTGGTTAGGAAAGAATTCAAAGAAAAATGTCAAGAGGAAAGGGAGGACAGAGATATTCAATCACAGTGTCAATAACAGTTATACAGGGAACTGACCAAAAGATTGCTACCATCTGACGATTTCTTGCCAAATTTGGAGACAAAAATTAGTTGCCAAAAAATCGCCAACTTGGCAGTATCTCGTAAATTTGGCGTGATGGCCGTTTACAGCAATTTTAAATGGACTTGCCCCTGTAATCTTATTTCTCCGGTGGAGCTTCGTTATGTTAAGGCATTTCGTGTTATATTATAAAAGAGATACTACTGTTTTAAGTAAATTTTAATTTAAATTGTCTTTATTATATGCAGCTTAAGTGTCTGTTTGTCGCCGATAATTTATTGGTTGCTTGCGTAACTGTACTAGCCAATGAGGTGAAGTTGCTACGGCGTTCAAATAGTAAAATAAATCTTATCGCAATAGTTATCATTGTTTTAATTAAATTATCAAGGTATTTAAATATTTTTAATTCATAAAATTGTTGCTTATTATGCATTTAACTATATTTACGTATGAATTACCTAGAAACTTACAAACGTTGAGAAATTAAACTAGACGAAACCAACTAACGAGTTGTGGGTAGTATATCTCATCAGGTAAGTTTACCCAAACTCTTATGCTACGTATCCTTTCGCTTAAAGAGTTTAAAATTTTGCCAGATTTTATTCCGACATTGTATTTTAAACTGAATTTTCAGCTGAACGCAAATTGAGCCTGTCAGGGGGAATGTGAACATTTGTTTGCATTAGCAATCATCTATTTTTGAATTCGTTTACAACTGAACGCAAATTAAGCGTGTCAGGGGGAAGGTGAACATTTGTTTACATTGGCAATCATCTGTTTTACATGAAAACTACGTCTTAAAGTAATTTCTTTTAAGAATGCCCCCTAGAAAATACAGCACTGAAGAGGAGAGAAAAGGAACTAAAGCTGCACAAAAACGGCTTTCTCGTCAAAAAGAAACCACTGAGCAGAGAAAGAAATGTACTGCCAGTGGTTTCCTTCATCGCACTCTATTTTAAGCAATTAAGCAAGGGGGAAACCCCGTAGGGCAGTAAGCAAAGGGGCGTCCTCGCCGCCTGCCCTGGGTAATTCAATTTGAATTAGCAGACACCTTTGCACAAATCATTTTAATTATAATTTATAATATCTAGAACAGCAGTCATTTCGTATAGCCGCCAGGTTTTCTAGTTTACATATATGCATAATTCGTAACAAAAAAAAATGAATGCTTTACTTGTTAGGAATATAGTATACATCCAGATTCTCTTTATACGAAGTGCCGGACAATCGACTGACTTGAATTATCATTGAATGTGGATCTAATGCAAAAGCATTTGTAAGAACTAAATACGGACTAATTCATATTAACTGTTTTCCCCCACATTATGTACATTGAACAATATAGGAAATGCTGAATATTTTCTCCGAAGATGTAATTTCAAATATTGAAAATTATCATTATATTCTGATAAATATTTTCACACTTACGAAAAACTTCATTCAAACATTTTATTACGTTCCATATATAACTAAAGTTAATAACATAATTAAGCCTATCATTAACATAATATTATTGAATGAAAATACTATCAGTTATTAAACGTTCGAGTGTAGTTTTTACACAATTAGAAGTTATGAAAATATTGTAACAAGATAATTTAGTTCTATAAATATATCAAAGTAAAATGAATTCGATACATGAATTAAAAAACACTTAATTCGCATATTCTATGTTAAAATATTACTTACCCTTTCGTGTTTTTATAAGGGAAGCTTAGATACGTGGTACCGTTAAAAGACACATAACGTTGAAAATCCTTTTTACGAATGCCTATTTAAAAAAGAAAAGAATATTATAATTATGACAAAGTTATACGAAGTAATTATTCTGTCTGGAAAAGAAAACAATTATTCATCTTTTTTCAAGTATTGTTTGTATTAGTTTGCAATACAGGTTATAGGTTTCAATAACAGCATTTAAATATTAACCTAACCGACCTAAGAATTATCATTCTCATGACATTTTTTCAATAATCCTGAGAAACTGGTGAAACAATGAATATTCAGTGTGTATGATTCAGTGTGTGAAACAATGAATATTCAGTGGAATGGTAATGTTTGATAACAGTACTCATTATGATAAATTTTTTAACATATTTCTAGGTTTTTGGATTATATTTGAGGATTTAAGAAAATGGAAAAAAATACTAGTGGAAAGATTATTACGTGTAAGATAGGAAATGCCATCAAGAAAGAAAATGGTAGGCTTTTGACATCTTGAAGTTATTTTGGGCTAATTTTAAGCTTCTAAAATTATTGGAGGCAAAAGCGTTATGTAAGTATCTGCGTCATTAGCATTATGCAAGAATCATACGACAGCGATTAATTTTGAGATGGTGCAATTTAGAGAAATTTATTATAAGCTCTTACTGTTTTCAGTACGTAAAGGAGTAATAGTTAACTTAAACTGGAGTGTGCAATGTTAGTATTAATGTTACTGAAGCCTATTTTGATCAAGCAGGTATTCTTCTTTTTCATTTTTCTTTAAAACATATCATTCGATTTGCAACACAGATCCCAACAGACAAGTGATAATGTGATGCAAATGAAGCAAACACTTATGATCGGAAAATGTAATAAATAGGTAAAATATTCGACAAAATAAATAGTAAGTAGAAATACAGCAATAGAATGAGGCGTTGAAATTAACAGCTGAGAAAAACGTGAATAATTAAGTTAAAAATAATAACTCGAAAATACATTTGAATTTATAAATTACAAGTTGAACTGAATGAAAATATATACAAATTTTACAAAATAAATTTTTTGAAAAATTATTATCAAAATATAAAACAGCATTAATGATTAAAACTCGGTCCTTAATATCTGAGCTTTCGTTTGGCAATGCTCATTCCTGATGCTTTCCCACCTACTTCTTGTGTAACATTAGCTACGAAGAATGTAATACTAATAAGTTCTGACACAGAACCGGGTGCTTTTTAAAACTCATGAATAAATGAATTTCCTTTTCATTTTTCATTTAACACTTCAGACTGTAAAAAAAAATTTCTTTGTGCTTTGTGCTAATAGTAATAACTTTGTGCTAGCTAATAATTTTGTGAATGTTGGTTCATGTGGTAGTTTTAAAATGACAGAAGAAAAATATATATCCTGAAAGCTCTCATCCTAAAAGCAAATCATTCTACATAAAAAGAAAATTTTTAGGCGTAAACAACTCATATAATTTACTTATACTACTTTTGTATTAATATTTATTCCCCTGGCATGCTTATTTTTAGAAAATATTGGGAGTTCTTCGTAAAACATTAAGCAAATTTAAAATGTGAATTATCTTTTCGCCAGCTATATTTGACAAACCTTTATTACCGTTGTTGTACAATTGGAAGACGTGGAGAAAGCAAATACTTAGAAAGCCTGTTATTAAAATAACTATAGATTTAATTTAAGAAAGAATGCTCTATTTTTAAGGGGAAAAAATTCTAATTTCAAGCATTAAGCTAATGAAAAAAACCAGAGTAAAATTTGTTTTTATATGTCGTGAGTTGGTAGTTGTGTATATCTCCAGATATACACAACTACCAACTCACGACTACAATAAGTTTTATTTCACTTATACACAATTTATTTATTCTTGTTTCTGGTGTCATATTATTTTTTAAGATTTCAAAATTTTATTCAGAGCTGGGAATGTTCATATACAGTATCTTCATAAATCAGTAGCAATTTTCTCTTTGTACTGCGCGATTTCGATTTATAAAAAATTTCACACGAGCACTAATAAAGTTGAGGAAACACGCCTCGTAAAGGTGAGGTGACAAACATTCTTTTTTATTTTGGTTCAGAGTACTGGGTGTAAAAATAATTATTTTAAACACATATTTCCAGCATAATTCATGTTCTAATGTTCCACTTCTCACTACGTAATCTCATAAATCTTGTGAGAAGGCATTCTTCTCTTTTGGCGTATGCCAACCAACGGCCGAACGATAAAGTCGTTGAACACTGTAGTTCGGTCCGGTGTTCGAATCCCAGCGAACGGGCTGGCTGGATGAGCGTTTTCGTGGTTTTCCCCACGTTTCGTGTGTACGAGCCAATTTCTCTTGAAAGGTCCTACTCGAAGGCCTCCATCCCCTTAGGCAGATAGCCCTTGAGTGCTTTCCCGTATTCAAATAAACCAAACTGAACCTCAGGCAGACAGTCTTCGCGTTTTCTTGTCCTAACTAATTACCCAACGAACCATACATTGTATACACAATATTCACATAAATCTTATCCGGCCTTTGTTTGCGGAACTGTTGATATTAGACATGTACTTTCATATACAAAAATGCTTCAAATGACTAAAACTTTCACGCTTTAGCGACTTAGTATTGTAAAAATTACGAAATATAACTTTTCATACATTTAGGAATATTTGAAAGTTATTATAGCAAATAAAATACAGAAAGTTTGATTCCCGTACGACAAAAAATTAATTGAGCTATTACATTTTAAAGCAGCGATCATATTAAAGGGCCATACGCAAATTGAAGAGTGAAATGTTTGTAGTTTGTACATAACTATGAATAAAATATCAATTTATAAAAAGGTTGCGGATGTTACTGCATTAAGAGACTGTATGTTTTTATAGATTGTAGTAAAAAGCATTGATCAATGCATTTTTTTCGCAAAAACAAAACTATTAGTAACATTTTTAGCATGGGAAAATTGTAAAATCTACAAGTGTGAAAATTCTTTCGGCATACTAATCAGGACAAAATTATAAATTAAATAATATTACGCAAAAGTAAATTACAAAATAAAAACACTGAATGGTAGTTAAGAGGAAAAGCATAACCTTCGAATTATTCCAATTTGTTTGTTAACCGACCCCTCAAGGCAAGTTAAAAATGACGTCAAATATACCAAATTTTGAGATTAAATATTTTGGTTAATTTCTGTCGTACGAAAATTAAATTCTTGTGTTTTTATAACGACGATAAAACTTTCAGAAATATAAGTGCAGCGACCAGAAGAATATATAAAAGTTAGACTTTGTAAATTTAAAAATGCCAAAACAGGAATCATTGTACAATCTAAAACAATTTTATAACTGAAAACATAGGTTCACAACGACGATTGCGAAAATGAAGCCCAGTTAATGGTTTTTGTGAATATGGTGTATAAGCAAAGATAAATTAAGTACTTATAAATAAAGCCCGCTGTGATTTTACCTTTAACAGGAATCTGCGTTTAATGGTAAAACTTGTTATTCACATTATTAACTACTAGAACGATTATTTACTTACGCTTTTCACAACGTTCACCAATGAACTTTGCATTGCAGTGACATTTGTATGAGTTGAATTCTGGAACACATACGCCAGCGTGAAGGCAGATACCATCAGTGCAAGGCGGGCCTTTATAATTTCGAATTCCTGAAGCTCTAACTGCCTTGCTTGTTAAATGTTCCCATGGTTCTCCATTCATAACGATCCTCTGAATTGCTCCGTCAAAACCTTTCTCAATTCCAGAATCCCTGTGGACATATCTCAAATCGGGTACACCACCAATGTAAAGCGGCAGAGACAAATTCAATTCTGTGAGTGGTTGCTGTAATAATATAGCAAACATTTTAGCATTTATATGACAAATCTAACTAATAAGGAATACAGCCGATGAATGATGCAAGCAAGCTTCAGTGCTATTATGTCTGATCTAGCCCAGATCACAGACAGAGTTTAGGCGAGTTATCCTTTATGATTTTCGGAATGTAAACAAAAATATATACTGAGAACTGGTACCAAAGAACAATACCATAGCTTGCATAAATTAGTGTCATGTTTCTACCATGTTTTTTATTTCTTTTGCAAAAATGAATTGTCAGTTTTAAAAAAAATGTTTGCGAATTTGAAAGGATATTTAGTTCCCTGAAGCTTATATTTATTATTAAGGGCAAGATACAATTTTCATTTTGGAAGTGACGTGGCGGTTACAAAGAGTTTTAATTCTTTAAAAAATTAATTTCCTTTTATATATTTTAATGACTTTTGATGTTGACAAACTATATTTTTACGAAATTAGAAACTAAAATATGTTTCAGTGGCATCTTCATGTTTCATAAATTTATTTATGCATGTTTTTATGAACTAAGTGTACTTAAATGCGTCAAATAAGTTTTCATAATGGAACTGTAAAAAGAAATGAAAACAAGAAATTAATACCTGTTTTAGTTTTTTATTCAAAATAGAACCCTCCGGCTTCAATGCCCTTTTTACAGCGATTTATTAATGAATCGAACGTCTGTTGTAGTAAATCACTTTGTAAAATGGCCTGCAAAGCACGCATCGGAGCTGCTTGTAGGGTCGAAATATCCTCCAAATAACACCCTTCATTTTAGGTTTTGGGAATAAGGAGTAGTCACAGGGTGCTAAATCGGGTGAATACGGTGGATGGTTCAAAACACATACATTAATTTTTGTTAAAACTCGACGAACAGTAAGGGAGGTGTGAGTGGATGTATTGTCGTGTAACAAACAACAGCTGCTTGTAGTCCGGTAGTCTGGACAAATGCGACGAATTCTGGCCATCAAAAGCTTTAAAACGGTTAAATAGTATTGAACTGTAATAGTTTGTCCAGTTAGAGGAAATTCTTTGTGGATAAATACTTTACTATCGAAGAATGTAATGAGCACTGTTTTGATTTTGGATGGAATTTTCCTTGTTCTTTTTGGATTGCGGTGAATTTTGTGACTTCCATTCCGCACTTTGTCGCTTTGTTTCAGGATTCATATATGAAACGCCACTTTTCATCACCTATAACGACGGACTTAAGAATTTCGGATCATTTTCAGCGGCTGAAATGATGTCTCTGCAGTGTGTACTTCTCCTTGCTTTTTGTTCAGTGGTTACAGTGTGTGGAACAAATTTAGCACACACTTTTGTTTTGCTCAAATCTTCATCCAGGATGGTTCGTATTGCTTCTTTGTTGATGTTTATAGAGCTTTCAATCATTCTCATTGTCGCATACCAATCGTTTTTCACGAAATTTCGTACTTTCTCAATAATTCCGGTGTCCTAGATGAAACTGGTGTTCCACTACGCTGATCATCTTCTAGCGTATCTCTTCCATCCAAAAAACGCTTGTGCTACACAAACACATCTTCTTAAACAACAATCACTGTAAGAAGTTGGTATATTTCCGAAGGACTTTTATCAAGTTCTGAGTTAAATTTAATTACAGCTCTTTGTTCCATCTTAAAAAAAGATCAACATGAAAGAAAATCACGTCTGCAATGAACGCTCTTCTTCTCTCAGCCACTTAACGAAATTCTCACAACTTGATGGCAGTGCCAGCAGATGATGGACGTTATGACGCATGCGCAGTTACACTCATAGCGCCACTACAACCTGCGCACTTCGAGTGTTAAAACTAGACACACTGTGTATTATTTTCATTAATTTATTTGCAATTATGTTTTGAAGAAACGCCATAAGTTGCGTTTTGGATAAATCGGCAACTTGCTATATTTTATTAAGACATTCGCCTCTTTAATATTATTTTATTCTTTACGTTAAATATAATCTAAGTAACAAAATTTATTATTTTTCTCAGAATTTTAAAGTTAATTTGTAAAAGTACAAAAACTACATAAAATACAGCTATTTTTTTTTCAACTCTAGGAAAGGAAAAACTATTCATGCGTTTTCTTTTCTATTTCACACGATATTATTACTTAAAATTTATATATAAAGGTTATATATGTTTGGTATCGTAATCCACTTCCGAACAAAATTCTGAATTTAACCAAAAATAACATCAAACTAAGCGACAATGACAAAGGCTCTATCTGGATAGAATTCTCAGAGAAAACTATCTGTAATTTTGCCGTTTAAGGTAAAAAGGTTTCATAGATATAAATTTATATTTTTGTTACAAGCTTTACATGTGATTGTTTTCTTTACCGCTTCAGGACGTTTCCTTGCATCCTCAATGGAAATGCAAGAAAAAAAAAACTTCATTTCTTAAATAATTGCTTTTTTATGTTGCTTAAATTTTAATGTAGTGTATTTTCCATAGCTAACTGGATAGTTTCATTTAATATAAATTTAAGATTTAGATTTCTAGTTATGGATTTTGACTTACCTTTGATTTGCCTGTTACAGTTGTATCGTTATCTATTTTCAGAGTACCTTGCCTTCCATATCTGCTGATTTTAATAGAATGCCATTCGTTCAATGAAACTGGCTTCCGTGATCTATAATGAAAATCAACAGAAATCAAGAGAAAGAAAAGGAACTGCCTTATTCTATTTAAGTATAAATTATAATATATTTGACTATTTAAGAGTTAATATGGTTGAGTTTCTTTATGTGGCTGACACTAGAGCTCTGCAGATAGAGCATATGTTATTAGTACACCAATCTAGGTTCTTGCCAGGATAGCAGCTTCAAAAACAAGATACTTTATAAAATTTTAATACTGTATATTCTGATTAAAAATAAAAGGCTAATATTTTTTCCCATTAAAATTGCAAACTGTAAATAAAATTAGGTTTGGAAAAATATATACTATTCTATATTTTAGAACTCTTGCGCAAAAAATCTTACTCCAAATAACTTTTTTAAAGAGTTTATAAAGCGAAATAGGTGTCACTTTTAAGAATACGCTTAATTTGCTTTGAGCAATGATTAGTGACTGCATATGAGCTTGTCAGCTAGATGGAAAAATTTATGTGATCTCCGTGATAGAAAAATAAAGAAGACAGCTGTTAATGGCAAAGGAAATAATTTATGCATAAATGACAGCCATGTATTTGAACATTACATTAGTAGAAAGAATTAAGTACCGTATATTCCAGGGTATATATAACGTGCACTTTTAATTCAAAATATAAGATCGAAATTTATGGGTGCGCGCTATGCGTCAAATATAAAAATGATCGATTTAAAGATAAGGAAAAGATAAGCATACAATAATTATATTTCTACAGGCACCTAAATGTTGTTTTGTTTAACAGAAATGTCATTCCTTAAGAACTTAAAAAATTTTCTTATCTGATAACATGAAAAGCTCGTCACATTCGTCTTCCGTTATATCTTCAGGCGTATCATCGAATTTTGTTTCATCTTCACCATTACTGTTACTCTGATTCTTAAATAAATAATCATCTACCGTTCCATTTAGATTGTTAGATGTGGTACATTTTTAAATGACATTTGAATTATTATTGAGTTTAATTTTATTCCATGCTTTTATTATCGACTCACGTACTATTTCTAGACTAGCATGACGCATCTGGCCCCCTTTCCCTTCCTTGTTCTTTTATTGCCTTCCAAGTTTACTTCAAAATCACTCTTCAATCCTCACTTCAAGAAAGAGAAAACATTCCGCGAATTCATTCGGTTTAGAATAGCATTATTACCTCAAATTGTGTCCCCCTGTTCTCAAAACATTAGAATAACATTCTTGTGCACATCTGCATTGAATACAACGCACCCTCTTTGCAAAATTATATTTATTCCTTAAACCCCTATCACATTTAGCGACACGCGCGGATAGGCGGAACATTTCCGAGAAACAAGAGTCTGGTAGTATTGATGGTAGATTCTGGTAGCACGGGAGGATTCCCAAAAAACACCAACACCAACACGACTGAAGGCGATGTTCCATCAAGCCGAAGAAGCGATGTTGCGACTACAAGAAACATTTTGAAACTTTGCCGAAAATGTTTCGTGTGCAGCTGTGTTCCACGTAGAGATAAACCAATCAGACGAAAGTTCTGCTTCTAAAGCATCATGAATAATTTTCAATATGGCGATGGCTGAAGCTATGAGATTCTGGACGGTGAAAACAAAAGCCGATTTAATTGAAGAAATAAGGAAAAATTCATATATATATATATATATATATATATATATATTGCTTTTTTTAAAATCTTTATATATTCATTAAATTTATAATCCTGGAAACTTCAGAGCAGACAGTATTTTATAATGTGCTTGTACTTTTAATGATTTGTCTAAAAGGTTCGCCAAATTTGTCATATTTCGTGCTGATTGTGTGAAAAGAAAAATGTTATCATTGTTATATAATGTAATATTTTTTACTAAATTTAAAGTGAATAATTTTTAAAATCTGTTTGCATATGCGCGACTTTATTTTTCTGCTAATTACTTAGCTTTTTAATTTTTTATTGCATAATCAGCGACAGACTGTAAGCAACATGAAAGGCAAGTAAAAAAATGGAAAGCTTAGCTTACGTAATAATGAGAATACACATTAAATTTGTATGCTATTATTTTCATCTTATTAATGAAATACTTTTTAGATTATAAATACATTAAAAACTATATTTTTATTATAAATGCTACATACTGAAATATTAGAAATTTATGGATTTAATATTATGCATGATGAAAAACATATACACTCACGTTTGTGAAAATTGCAACACCATGAAGGACTTACGCGAGTGAGCTGAAATTTTCAGGAAATGCAAAGTAGCGCATGATATGCAAATGATTAGAATTGCAAATCCGTAGCGCATGCGTATGCTGAGCAGCGCCCTCTGAACGGCTGATGGATCCGAATAAATAGACGGCTGTAGCGAGGCGTGTATGGTTATCGGTGGTTATCTGCTAGTGGTAAACGTTAACTCAATCTGTACTTATGCCTCGTCGACGAAAGAGAGCGAGATTTGAACAACTTACAGAGTTTGAACGAGGGAGAATCATCGGCCTTCGTGAAGCTGGATTGTCGTATCGTGCAGTAGCCTCTCGTGTGCAGCGTAACAGCAGCACAGTGATGCGCGTTTGGAAGCAGTGGACGGACGAGTGTCGGACAACTCGGAAATCCGGGAGTGGACCCCGAAATGTGACGTCAGCTCGCGATGATAGACACCTGGTCCGCATGGCGCGGACGGACCGTACAGCTTCCTCTAGACAATTGGCAGCACTGTGGTCAATAGCTACAGGTGTTTCATTGTGTGCTTCATCAATTCGTAGACGTCTGCTGCAGTGTGGACTGCGCGCACGGACTCCTTTATACAGGATCCCCCTAACGCACGACCATCGCCGCCTGCGGCTACAATGGGCCAATCAGCATAGAGACTGGCGTGCTGATTGGCAGCATGTCGTGTTTTCTGACGAATCCCGCTTTAATTTGTGGTACCATGATGGCCGCATTCGTGTCAGACGCTATGCCGGTGAACGCCACCTTCCGGAGTGCATTATCGAACGCCACAGTGGACGAACACCCGGAGTTATGGTCTGGGGCGCCATAGCATATCATAGACGATCTCAATTGCTACGAATTGTGGGCAATCTGAACAGCAACCGGTATATCCGTGAAGTTCTACAGCCCGAAGCTGTTCCCTTCCTTCAAAGCTTGCCAGGCGCTGTATTTCAACAGGACAATGCCCGCCCTCATACTGCTCGGATTGTTAAATCCTTCTTTGCAGCGCAGCAGGTACAGCTTCTTCCTTGGCCTGCGTGTTCCCCGGATATGTCGCCAATTGAACATGTGTGGGATGTCATTGGTCGGCGTCTTGCTCGTGATCCTCGTCCTGTTGCGTCTGCAGACGAACTTTGGGTACGCGTACAAACGATATGGAATGCTCTTCCTCAGTCAGACATTCAAACTTTGTTTGACTCCATGCCACGTCGTGTACCAGCACTTATTGCGGCGCGTGGTGGCCACACAAAATACTGATTCTGATCTCTTGTTCTTGTTTGTTTGCTTTGAACATTTAATCATTTATTTGTACCACTACCACTCAACTGTGTATTAAATTGCATTCAATTATGACGATTCCTTCTTGGTGTTGCAATTTTCACAAACGTGAGTGTATTTATTAATATAAATCTTATACATTACATTAATACTAATAAACATACATCAATAACTTCCAAACCACAGCATCTCTCTCTCCTCTCTCTATGTGTATGTAAGATGTGTGTTTATATATATATATATGAGATTATAAAAATGAACATTGCCAAAAAGTTTATTTGAAATCACTTCTAATTCATATAACGATTATGTAATTGGCAGCAACTCTAGTCATCAGTTCTTTGCACATTATCCTGGATATTGAATGCACAGTTGAACAATAGATCAAGTGCATTTTGCGCAGGATTCCAGCTCATTACGAGCAACTGTCAGAGTTTGAAAGAGGTCGTATTATTGGACTGAAAGAGGCACATTGGGCGAATCGGAGAATCGCTTGTCATATGAGTCGAAGAGATGCGAAGTGTAGCGCCATGATGGTAGCGATCGACCTAGGGGCACAACAGATCGGGAGGGCAGAGTGATTGTCAGACCAGCTGTCACAGGGCCTGATTCATCTCTATCAACCGTCAGACGTGCGACCGGCACACGAGCGTCCATCATCACCATTCATTGACGACTGATAGAGCGAAATCTACGCTCGTGCCGACAGTTACGCCACTTGCCACTCACGCCTGTACATTGTCGAGCCAGATCACAGTGGTGCTTGGCTCGATCAGGTAAGAATGAAGCTGACTGAGGCGTATAGTCTTTAGCGACAAATCCCGTTTCCAACTGTGTCGTGACGATCATCGAAGACGTGTCTAGACGTCAGAGTAGCGTGCTGGTCCTGCTTTCACTACTGCACGCCATACAAGCCCTCAAACAGGAGTTATGATCTGGGGTGCCATTTCCCTTGATAGCCGGATAGCCATTTCCCTTGATAGCCTTTGGTCATCATTAGAAGCACATTTACAGCACAGCGGTACGTCGACGACATTCTGAGAACTGTTTTGCTACCGTTCCTTTTGCAGTACCCTGGCCTTATTTTTCAGCTAGATAATGCCAGACCACATACAGCACATGCTGCTATGAGCTGTCTTACAGCTTGTCAAACACTTTTTTGGCTAGCCAGATCTCTCTCTTATCGAGCATGTCTAGGATATGATGGGATGTTGACGGCATCTACCAGGGAATGTTGATGACCTAGCCCAACAATTGGAGCAAATTTGGTAAGAAATACCACATCAGACCATCCGAGAGCTTTATCAGTCTATGCCACACCGTGTGGCAACTTGCATCCAGGATAAAGGTGGGTCAACACCTTACTGAGCTCGTTACTTTGTAACTATGTAACTCTGAAATAAATCATTCAGTTGTTCTGAAATTTTAATCATTTTCTAATCTGTGCATAATCTTCCTATACACCAATTTTTGTCTCCTTCTTGGTGGGTCTATTTTTTTTGTTATAGACGAATTGGAGTAAAAATAATATGTAATTAAAAAGCAGCGATTAATATAATAAACACATGCCATTTTGCCAAGGTGCTGAGCCAACAGTGTTAAAATAATTACAAAATATATTTCGTATATACACGGAATCTGAAAGCAAACGTCTCTTTCGTCAGTCTGAGCGATAACTGATTCCTGCTTGGCTTTTAAATTTGTTTATGAAGTGGAATGTTAACCCAGCTGCATAGATTTCGTGGGAATGGGGGTTCTGAGAAATGTTCTTTTCGACGCCGTGTTCCGGCTACGAATAGTAGATATGATAGCGGTTTTAGGCATTTTCCCAACATACACGCACATTGTTCCCCTTATCGCTTTGTCAATTCAGTATACCATTGTTCGGAAGCCTCCGCAAAATCTTCGGATGAATAACTTCTGAAGATAAGAGCATTGCACATGTATCTTTCAGGTTTCTTCGTGAAGAGAAAGTTGTTCGTTATACGGCGAATATACCTAAAAACTAAAAAATGTAGTTTAAAAGTACAGGTGCTTGTTATACACTGGTACTCGTAATACGCCGGATTATGCGGAACCTAGATTTTGCTTATAATTGTGAAAGGTATGTACAAAGCTGTCTTTATATGCAATACTATACCGTCTCAAAAAAGGATGTTATGGAAACGTATTCTTGGAAAGCAAAACATGCAATATTGGGGAAAAATAGCCAAATTACTTTAGTTAATAATAAGACTTTACTTTCATTATAAATCGCATTATGAAATAGTTGTCAGAAGTAACACTTCGTTAATAGATAGTTAATGTAATAGTTAATACAATAGTTCTATAGTTAATCGAAATTACTTTGTTAAGAAAAAGAGCTAAACAGTATTTTATCCTGGTATGAAATTGATCAATAAGCTAAGCAGTATTTTTGACTTGAGCAGAAATTTTTGAACGCGTGAACTATTACTCATGGTAATTTAACTTCCCATTAATTTAATAAACTTCAGATTATTAATCAGCAGATCATATTTTACTATGTTTCCTACATTTAAAAATACTAAAGTTCAAATGTGTTACAATTTCAAGTGATAAAACATAACTGGCAATATTTAGCTAGTTGTTTACTCAATTACAACGAAGTACCCGAAGGGTAAGATGGAGGATCCAGTCCTGGAGGATTATAGTGTCTAAATTATAGCCATTTAAGCTACATTAAACTCATTTGACCTATTCTAATAAATGTAATGAAAGGAACTAAATTTTGTTTCATAGTTTTCTTTGGGATAATGTGCTCTAACTAGTAAACGATATTTGTAAATGCACTGTTTTTACATCGAATTTGAGTTTTGTTTCACCAAACATACGTAAAAAGAATTCTTTTTAAATTTAAAATTTAAGAACGTGACTGCATAGTTTCAGAGAGCTAAAATATGTTACTCCACTAAGATGTCAAAACAAAGTTACGAAATTCTGGTCAAAGAAGAATGTGTTTCAAGTGTGAAGTAAAATGCCACAAATAGCAAATACGAATTCATTAGTTATGTTTTTCTTCCGGGCGGTTTGCACTTTGCCTGTAATCTAAATCTATCACATGTAGCGAAAAGAAAATATGAACAATGAATAATTACGTAATATTTGCTGATCCGCTTCCAAGATTAAAAAGGAAATTGATGAATCCATTCTTCAAATTGAGAGAGACGAAATCTCCTTTTTTGTTCAATAGCTGACCATCGTACAAAAGCACTCCATCAGCTGTACGAGGCAGAAACCAAATCTCCATTGAAAATGCTTGTTTGACATTGTGCAAGGTAGGTAACTCTAAGTAAGAGCGTCCTGTGAAATCAGGTATAAGAAGATCTTTTGCCTCTTTCTTAGCTGCAATAAAATAAGAATTTTAGTTAATGTTTGCACTCGTTTTAGATACAAAATATACATTTAACAAAACATTATTCATCAGTATTCTCAGTTTTAAAACATGTACATAGTATCTCATAAAAACTATTTTTACTAAGATAAAGAAAGTTCAAAGAAAAGCATCTAAAATGGAAAACTTTTTTGGCATACGTAAAAAATATCGGTCAATTAAGAAATAAATGGTAATCTATCAAACTGAAAAAAAAAACAATAAAATTGCAATACATTTCATTCAAATTGACTAATAGATATATTTTACAAACTTTGGTTTCAAATGCAGAAAGCCGGTGAGCAAACGTTTTTTGGGAGGGACAAAAACATACATACAAGCAAAAACGAGATGCAGTATAATACTGTTGCGTTATACGGGTTCGTGGATTTGAGAGTATCCAATGAAAACACGATGCAGAACAATAAAAAGCACAATTTATTTACAAGAATCACTATTTACAGCATAGTTCCAAAATTACCTTTAAAAGCGTCGAAAATCTACAATAAATACGCTGAAACAATCAGCAACACAGCTTCAGGCTGTAACTGTAAAGGTAGCTTCACGGCAACGCTAAACTTATAATAAACACCGAACAATAACTCTGTCAAGCTATACTGTAAAGGTAGCTTCACGGCAAAGCACTATCTCGATCGCTTTCCGTTCACAAAACGCTCGCGTAGCTTAGCACTCACAGTAAGCAGCTATTCTCATAATGCCGGCTCTCAGAAACGCAGGGGTTTATATAGCTTTTCCTTAGGTTCCACACGTTTCGAGAAATATCTCGACAGGAAGTTACTCTAGAAGCTTCCCGATTGGGCCATGGGATATCGCCTATTTGGTCGCCAAATGGGCGATAAAGTCCGCAATCTAGCAACCCTCCCATACAGTATTTTATGGCAACCCTAGTGCTATGCCGGAAAGCCAAACGTTTTTTGGGAGGGACAAAAACATACATACAAGCAAAAACGAGATGCAGTATAATACGAATGAAGATTATCAAAAACAGAACTTTTTTGATAACAGCTAGACTAGAGCAAACGTAAATTTGTTTAAAAACTCATACTTACGTTTATTGCATTGTTTACCAGACCTTCCTGGCAAGCATTTGCAAGCATAATTTCCTTCAGGAAGGACAACACATGTTGAACCGTCCCCACATGGGTTGCTGATACATGGATTAAGGTCAAATTCGCAATTTTCACCTGCAATAAAGCCCAAAACTCATTATGTAAATAACAGTAAACATCAGTAATAAAATATTTGCTTAATGAACTACAAAGCTGTTACATTATCTGAAAACTAATCCAAATTGGAAGGAAAAATTATTTCCTTTTACTATTCATTACTACTGTCCATTTTCTAAATTAACCATACTAGATTTATTAATCTACTGATAACATCTTTATTAAATTCATTTTAATTAGAATTTATAAGTAGAAATCATGTTGTACTTTAAAATACTAATATTTAAAAAATTTTAAGTCTGTGAGTTGTATTATTCAAATTATACAATTATTTTCGTTCTCAAACTGATATTTTTACGATTTCCAAATTATATTCATTATTAAATAATAAATAAAAATACCAATGAATCCTAAAAGCGCATATAAAACTCACTGTTATGTATATAATTAATTACCTTACGCTTCTTAATTTGTTGTCCAAAGTGCCTCCTTTGGAAATTCTTTTCAGTAATGTTTCTATTGTAAAACCATTTTACTGTAAATTTAAAAACAAAGCCAAAAACGTTTTTTATTTATCCAAGTGGGCTAAAATGTTGATTTATTACCCTTCATATGAAATGTTACGTAAAAATTGCGATAAATGACTAAAAAGAGTAATACAAAACATTTTACTCGTTGAATACTGCTGATCTTAATAATGTGTACTTCATTCCAAGAGAGAGATTACTATAAACAGAGTTTTGTTAAAGAAATATGCAGTTCCATCAAAATTCTGAACTTGAATTCCCATTTAACTAATTACTTCTTAGAGTTCCAAGTTAATTTGCACCTTTGATCATTAGGTATTATTTTATGTTACGTTCTTTATCACTAGGTCTCATGTTTACGATTAAGTACCGCTAAACATCATAAAATACGCATTATATAAAATTTATAAAAAATTATCGATGTTTACTTACGAGATAGCTGTTTGATATCTATCCAATATCAAACTTCATTTAAAATATCGAATTGTATTACAGGTAATTAAAGTA
>KK120265.1:183936-201435 GCA_000611955.2 Stegodyphus mimosarum | reverse complement strand
TTTAAAATAAATTATTATATAAATATTGGAAAAATATATAATATAATAATTTATTAATAAAGCAATTAATAACAAACAAGAGGAACCGGTGTAAAGTGAGTAAATTTTCAGGATTACAGTTTTGAAGGTGAAACCGAACCTTCTTCATCAGCAGAGTAAGTGAAACCATTAAATAGAAAGATGAATCGAAAGTTCAATCCGGCAGAATTTACAGGAGTGATAAGATTATATTGTTACGTAATATCCAGCTGCGATAAGATAGCTTCCTCACAAGGCAGGTTTAGGGTTGCCAGAAAATAGCAAGGGAAGGTAGGGTTGCCATATTTGGTGGGAAATCGCCCATTTGGCGACGAAATTGGAGATATGCCGTAAACGGATGGACAACACTCCAGAACAAATTCTTACCGGTTTAACCCAGAACGTTCTCGAAGCCAGGCCAAAAGCTATATAAACTTTGCCTGTACGCGGAGTAACAGTCTAGTGTTGAGTTGGTCGTCGAGTGTATCGCGAGTTGGTGCATCAAGAGTGTGCATCGTTGAGGCTATCGAGTATATCGTGAGTGCATCGTCGAGTGTGTTGAGTTCCGAGAGCGATTGTGCAAGTAGGGAGCTGTACTTAAGTGGTTTGCTGTGAAGCTGTCTTCACCATTATAGCTTGATAGCCTGAAGGCTGTGTTGCTGAATGTGTCAGCGTGTTTTTCGTAGTTTTTCAAAGATTGTAAATGTGATTTTGGAACTGTCCTGAGTAACACTGACTAAATAAATTCTGTTTTGATTCTTCATCAAGAGTTGTCATCAATCACTCCACATTCACGAATCCTAGAACGCAGCAATATCAAAGGTTAAATTTAATCTTATGTCTCAGTTGCAAAAGCTACACCCCTACCGTTGAAGGCGCGATTTAACCTCCGAAACTGCCAGTTCCATGAATTAACTCATATCCCGTCAACTCCTGTTCCTGTTAGTTGTTTTAACATTTAGTGTTTCGAATTATTCATACTTTCTGTTACATTACAAAAGTCTTTCATTTATATTAAACAAATGCATTTAAGCTTTTACCTAACTATAAAATATTTGTTTTCTTCGTAAATCGTATGTTTATTTCAACTAGCAACATAATGTCTTACCTGAAAATCCATCCTTGCATATACATTTGAATTTCAACTTCTCCGAAGAAAGACATGTTCCTCCATTTTTACAAGGCATAGCACTGCAAGAGTTTCCTGAGCAGTCACCTTTGCAAAAATAATAATAATAATAATAATAATAATAGTAATAATATTTACATCAAGAACCATTTTATATTACCAATGAGAGTAATTCAGGCTGAAAATATCAATTTTGATTAAATTAATTTGAATATGAAATTTGGAAAAGTTTGTTTCGCTATTAATGATGTTGCACATTTATATATAATTAACATTTAATTAAGTCTGTAGACAAAACGCTTTGAACGAGCAAACTTAATTACATTTAACGCAATTATTATTCTAAGTAATGAATTAATAATTTTTTGTTCCCTTATTTCAGAAAAATAATTCAGAAACCATAATTGTATCAACTATTGTAATCCACTTATATTTCTAATAATTAATGAAAAGTTATAATTCGAAAAATATCTTTAGTTCTAATTTGGGAATTTATTACTTAATCTTGTTATAATATCTGGCATGGCACCACATTTTAAAATTATTTGCCTGATACTATTTCTTTAATTTAATTTTTATTTTTTATTTTAATCTTAGAACGTTGGAGTATCACAATTAAAATAACAGCTTTAACCAAATTGTATGAGATTTTAGCTGTCATTTATATAAAGTTTCAATTAAAAATATATGAGTTTCAATTAAACATTTCCTTTTCTTCTGATCCACCAGTGGCTGAGTGAATAAAATGTTGAACACTGGCAGTTTGTAACAGATTCAAATACCACCGAACGGACTAGTTGCATAGCCGTTATTGTCGTCTGCGTAACGTGAATACGAAGCATTAGCATCTATCTTTTTAGACAGAGAGCCGTAGTATGCTTTGTTATAATCCAATAAAACAAAACCCAATTTAATCCCTTTTATCTGTTCTGATATTCACCACTCTGAAGTTAAAAGAATACATTTGTTAGCGTAAATGTATGTATTTTTGCATAATGAAACTCAAAAGTGTAAACGCCTAGGTATATATTGGCGAGAGAAAGCAAAGGTGGAGGCATTCGATTCTTACCTTAGCTACTTGTACCTAGGCCAGAAGGTGTAATTCAGTTAGTGCTTTGTATTTGCGAGTACTGTGTCAAAGTATGCTTCTTTTTATTGCCGAAATAGGTAAGCTTGATGATATTTTAGGACTTATGATTCTATGTAAGTTATTCTCTTCAATTCTTCAATTTTTAATGTCTGTGAAGATTGTTACTTTAATTTGTGTTTTACCTAATTTAAGCAAAATTCTGATGCTTGTTAAATAAAGATTTCGTAGTTATTTTGATTTATTATTCTTTGATGAAAACTGCTCTAAACAGAAGAAACATACTTAATACTCCTTACGTGCTAATGCACAATACAACAAAATTAGTGAACAAACGTAGTATGGAAAATTGCTTTACATTCGACAACCTAGGATGTAGAAGGGAATAGGTCGCGATTAGATTCAACTGTTTTGTCTTCTACAAATTACTTGCAGCGTATCACAAATGGATATCACACTTTAATTAAAATTAGGAATAATATTTTACAGAAGTAAATTGTGATAAAACCACAGAAAGTGTGGTATTACAAATAAATTTAAGTTATTTAAGAAAACTTGAAGAAATATTATTCTCGAAAGGTACTATGTAAAGAAAGAATATATATAAACACTTCAAATATTTGTTGTTGTTGTTGTTACTTATTCTAATTAGCTAGCCATTAGGCTGGACCAGATCCATGAGTCCAGGAGCCGTCAATATATCCAAAACGAAAGTAGGTCTTTTCAGCAGGTCCTCTTTTGCAAGTCTCAAACAGGTAAGAAGATCATCAGGAAGGAAACGATCAGTATTATATTTCCTACGGATAGGGTAGATCTTATTTCTCCGGTTAAATTTAAGGCATTTCAGGTGTCCACTTAGGAGCCTTGTCAAAGTAGTATGCTGAGCCCGTTTATCCCCAAAAGCAAACAGCATCTCCCGGCTGCCTGCCAAAGTACCAGTCATGCGTCCCAGGATAATGCCAGGAAGAGGCAAGAGTAGATTTAACTCTTGAGCGGATCTCCAAAAAGGTCAGGGCGCCAATAGTCAGAGTCATCGAAGTACTTTAGCTAGGTCATCAGCCATTTCATTACCACGGAAGCCAGTAAGTGAAGGAATCCATTGCAGAAGTACATTATGAAGCACATTCATAATGTACACTGCGAAAACAAAATGGGACAGCTCTATTTCTCCCGTTCTAATCGGCCAATTGACAAAATTTAAATTTCGTTTTTCATCTTTGGAAAGCGCGACTTAGGATAAATATTAGATTTACATATAGCATTGTTCTAACATAGGTATTTTGGCACAAAATCGGATTTTTTCTGAAATAACATACCCATTTTTTTCATTATTTCGATTCTATTTTTGTAATTTTCGGTGAGAAATTTATGGAAAAATTTAAAATTTATCTTGGGGTATTTTTCTTAGTTTGCGCCAAGAATAATTCATTTCGCGAACTTTTTAACTTATAGCAACCTATTTGCCTTTCCTTTTTTTTCTATTTACTCGACAGCTTTCTGACTATCATGTATTTAAATTTTCTATTCATGTTGATCATAAATATTATAAGGTATTTCTTCCGCCTTCTTCGCATGCCTTCGTGGTGCAGTGGACAGCACACTCGATGCGTAACCCAGAGGTCCGTGGTTCGATTCGCGGCGAAGGCGTTGCTCATTTTTCAATACTCCTGCTTCGAGAAAAGTCCTAATGACGCTACAACTGGGCCCCGAACTAAAAAGGTGATGCATGATGATTCTCCACCACTGAGATTTAGCGATTAGGTCCCCAAAACCCCAGGCGCCCTTTAAAAGGGGGCTATATAAGGTATTTCTCCCGCCTTCTTCACATGCTTTCGTGGTGTAGTGGTCAGCACGCTCGATGCGTAACAGAGAGGTACGTGGTTAGATTCCAGGCGAAGGCGTTGCTCATTTTTCATTCTTTTGCTTCCAAAAAAAATCCTAATGACTCCGCAAGGTGACTTGATACGTACTACAGACGCCTGGACGTCTTGATTTAATTTAATAGCACTGAATTTGTCTGTAATTTAGTTTGTTCATATTAATGTGATAATAAAGAATTTTGCTTAACGATAGAAGTACGATTTAATTGCATCTCCATATCAAAAGCTACTACACAGAGTTAAAAAAAGGAAGAGAAAAGGTAAAGAAAGGAGAAAAAAAATATTTATAAAATAACTTACTTAATCCTGAGCTCTTCAAAATTTCTTTCGAAGTTGGATATTTCAGATTCACTTCTCGCCTGTCAATTTTTAAACGACGAATGCAACCAATGAAGCCATTTTCTACGCCAATGTTCGCATATACACTGAAACAAAATGACTGGTAAGACAAAAGCGAAAACCTTAATATTATGTTTTTCTATCATACTTCAAATTAATTTTGGAACTGACTTTGGCTACTGTAAACGTGTTTATAACAAATTACGTACGAATAAATAATCACCTTCATTACGCCATTTTATAATTTATTATGCTCGCAAAAGAAATTCTTATTCTATTTCTTAGCTGATACCTTTCCAGAATAAAAAATTAAATCTTTTATACTTTCAAAAAATCTTATAAATTATATAGTAATTAAGCAAGTTTAATATATACTGACAAATACATTGTAAAAATTAACTCTGGTTTTAATTCATTAAAAACTAAAATAAAATAGACAGGATACGTACATTTTAGAAGCCACAGGGACATGACCAACAAATAAATTCTCTACCAAATCTAAAGAGCTCAGTGTGCCCAAACTTCTTCCAGATACACTTTCCTGTCCATCAACAGCAAGCATTCCATCCTTCAGATATCTTTTTGCTACTACTCTCTGGTATTTCCCAAGAATTACCTTTTGCAATGAACGGAGCACCACAGCTCCGCTACCTAAATTGTACCTATTTAAGAAAATATTTATTAAGTATTTAAGATTAATTAAAGTAAAGTAAGAAAATTACAGCAATAATCATGATACCAGCGGAATAATGAATAACGTACAATAGGATACAGAAAGCATTATAGAAATTTGAGGTTGTATTTCTGTGGATTTTGGCATTGTAATGTGAATAAATACAATCTGAAAAAGAGAGGATGGAAAGTTTGTAATACTCAGTTTATATTTACCTAATAAGGTAGTATACATGCTTCTCGTTCACTAACATTTTACCCGCTAGATAAATTTGCCTGTACACCGATTTTAACGTATTACTTGCCATTTTAAATTCTCTTCCTCCTCTTATACTGAGTTCCTCCACTTGCTTTCCCCTTATTGGCTTTATAACAGTATCTAACCATGCCTGCTATCCTGCTTCAAATTATATTGTTACAATTTTTGTATATTTGCAAATAATTGTAGAGAAATTAGATGTAAATTGTAGTACCTCTTGTACATGAAAGGCCCAAAAAGTGAAGCTTCGCAGGAAAAACGAGGTTGCAGGGACAAGTTTATTTAACACTGAGGTAAATGATAGCGCCCAGCAGGTGATAGTTTTGGCGATTATATTTTGTCACCGAATTTGGCGGGAAATCGCTAAAAATCTCCAAACTTGGCGAACATTTCACGACATTTTGGTACTATTGCATCGACCCCTGTAACTGTATAAGGTATTTCTCCCGCCTTCTTCGCATGCCTTCGTGGTGTAGTGGTCTGCATGCTCGACGCGTGACCGAGAGGTCCGTGGTTCGATTTCCGGCGAAGGCGTTGCTCATTTTTCAAGCTCCTGCTTCGAAATAAACCTAATGTCTCTACACTGGCGCCCGAACTAAAAAGCTGGTGGATGATGATTCTCCTACACCGCGATTTGGCGATTGGGTCCCCAAAACCCCAGTCACCCTTTAAAAGGGGGAGTATATAAGGTATTTCTCCCGCCTTCTTCGCATGCCTTCGTAGTGTAGTGGTCTGCATGCTCGACGCGTAACCGAGAGGTCCGTGGCTCGATTCCCGGCGAAGGCGTTGCTCATTTTTCAAGCTCCTGCTTCGAAATAACCTAATGTCTCTACAACTGTAACTGTAACCCTATAACTGTAACTGATTCGAACCCTTCGCAACTATAATTGTACCCAGGCCTATGTAACTGTAACTGCACATGCCTTCTAGCAATTTCGAGAAATCGGAGGTGCTAGAAATTTCTTCGCGGACGAGGCGGAGCTATATAAGACCAAAAAGCGCATCATTTCTCAGGTTAGTTCAGAGTTTAGCTCAGAGTATTGAGAGATCAGTGTGCGATATTTGAGGTTTTTATGCTGTTTTCTGTTTAATGTTCTAAGTGGTCTGAAGTGGTAATTAATGATTGTGCTGTGCCATACTGAGAAGAGCTGTAGAAGTACTTTTCTGAAAAGTTTACGAACTGTTAAGTGTCCCAGTATAAATTTTATAAAGCTATCATCAGTTCTTTGTTCATTCAATCCTTTGCGTACCCGTGCGCCCCTACCAATATCATACTAAAATTAAGAGTATTCATATATGCATATAAATAAAATACTTAAACATATTTTCCTTTTGCATCCACGTTTTAGAAAGTACAATTTCTTGTGCAATGCATCTCTTTGAGAAGTTTAAAAACGTAAAATACCATTATTTAGTTCTACATAGAAACTGTTTGCCTAAATTTCATAGCTGTAAAATGAGTTATTTTAGTTTTAGTTTTATAAAAGTGAAGCAAATAGAAAACTGTAATAAGAAGTAGATAAATTTTGTTTCGAAATTGATTTAACATACAGAAATAAACAGTTTCTGAGTTTCAAATCTGCAACATTTGCAATATCTGAAACAAGACTCAATATTTCGAACTGTATTAGCCTGTTTATGCCTCTTTTAGCTCTGCTTGAAAGTCTATTGTAAGCAAAAATATCCGTCAGCATTTTAGAATTTAAAATGCATTGCTATATAATATTTGCAATAATGAAGCATAATAATAATGGAGCAGCATGAATTTTATTTTGTCATCCTTTTAATCTCTACGTGATAGCGTATAGTGTGAATCACTGCTCTGCAGTCCTTTCAAGATTACGTTAAATGATATAATTCTAAGCTTCTGCAAAATGACAGATATACAGAGGAAGTACACAGTATACACTGAGCATACAATACACTTGACTGCAATTTTTTAACATAAATAATATCTTACTTAGCATAATATATCAAATGAACTTTATTATACTTGCGTATGTGATACGAATAACACTCTGTACAAAATGCCTGTCTCTTTCACCTAACTGCATTATATCATCGAACATATTATACGGTGGCACTACTTTACCAGGTACTCAGTATGCTACCTATCTAACGTTTAATAATATTTTGATTAAATGTGTAATTTTTCAACCTCTGAATTCTATACAATTATTTCATATTATACTACTATATTGATAACCATGAAACAGAACATAAATTTAAGCCACATATTTGCCAGGAACTGTAAACAAGAATTTAATTTACGCAAGCACATTAGATTTTAACATTAATCTGTAATGCGTCTCTTGACTGTTCTGAGTGATCCCAGATTACCCATGAACTATTAGGACAATAACACACTTCCTGTAGGTCTAAATTGATGCGGATCAATCGGGAGTTCAGATTGATGGGAACGAGCAAAGCAATGCTTGATATATAGACCTGCTGAGATAAATGTGAAATATTGATTGAAATTAAGAGCGCTGGTATGTAAAGCGAGTAATGACGGCAATAATTTGTTCACATAATTATTTAAGATATAGATACCAAACCAAAGCATTCATAAAAGGTAATACTCTGTCTATGTTACCAGATTTCACATATTTACAGAATATAAGTCACCAGTATCAAGTAATGATAAATATTTATCTGCAATAGTATTTCTTTATTACTTCTAGATGATTGCTGGAAGTCGCTTTCATTAACTTCATGTGCTAATCATCCATCCTTAAGAACTCCTCATTAATGATATTGTAGACTATTCGTTTTATACATAATATCGTAAACTAAAATAGCACGTACTTATTTTCAAAGTGTAAAAGAGAACTAAGAGAGTTTTGTTCCAGAACATGAGTATGATAATTTCTTAAAAATAAAATATGTTTGGTTTTACTTGAACTGAAGATAAACGATTATGATCATTAATAAGCATATTATTAAATATAATTGCGTATAAAAATGCTAATGTTTATCTTGGCAAACATGAATAATTATCCATAATTACGCTATGTGGAAACCAAAAATCTCCGAACACCACTTCGTTTCATACATCCATTAATGGGAACATTAAGTACTATTTCTCAATTAATTCAGCTATGTTATTAAATTATTTCTTTAAATCAATAGTAAATAAAACTTAGATGTGTATTTTTATCCAAACGCTGACACAAAAATTCATGCAAAAGGGCCCCTGCATGTTTCAGGACGAGGTTCTTAGTTATCTTCTCTTAAGACTTACGCCTGAAATCCCAGTCTCTTCCCATGCTGAAATTTGAAGTTTTTCATTGTCTTTGGATAAAAGCCGATCTGAACATGTATGACTCATTTGCGTGCACCTTCTGCAAATGGTTGTAAGAAATTAACGTATACTCTATCCCTGTTCTCATCTTGTTAAGTGGTAGCATGTCCAGCTGACAATTAAAAGAACTGAAGTTCGAATCCAGGCGAGGACATGCTTGACCTTTTATGTTTGTTCACCTAAAAAGACATTACTCTCAGCGACGACAAAAATTCAGTCTTCAGTCTCTGGATATGTTTATCTGGGTCTTACTCCCGGTCACACTTTGGGAGAATTATCACATTCCACCATTAGTGACCTCTCGTAGAGTTAAGTGGAAGCACAATCAACTGTCAACTGGAAAATCCATGGTTTGAATCCCGGTAAGGTTATAAGGTTTCTCCTTCAATCTCTTGACCTTCTTCGTGAGCATAAACTGTGAAACCTTATGTGGAGGACAGTGAGCAGATCTAGGCTATGTCCTTTAGTGTTGAAGAACTACAAAGTCAGAAGGAGGGTTTAAAAGTGACCCTTTAATTCAAATATTTACAACTCTTCAAATTGAGAGTAAGCCACTACTTGGGCTGAACTAAAATAATAAAAAGTGTGTTAACAAATTCAATTCCCTGACTTAATTCTAAGTAGGACGGCGAGGGAAGCTTAACTCTTAGTGAAATGCAATAATGCGAATTTCACTAGCCAACACTGGTAATTGCAAATGCCTATGAAGGCGAACTTTCAGTAGACAGAGGAAATCTTTGCGCGCACAGCCTTACGGCGATAAATCCAAGGCTCTGTCTTTCCCCTCGTTAACTCCTGCCTTTTAACTGCTAACAGATATATGCGATTTGCATAAATATCTCACTCGCGCTAAATTCGGGCAGCAACTGAAACTTTGAGAATTCGATAGGAAAGTTCAAACTAAAAATAATTTGGTTAATTAAAATAATGAATGCTACATAGTTGCTCCCAGAATTTAGTAGTCTGAAACTAAGTAGCCTAAAATCGGCTTTTAGTGAAGATGCTAAATTCTAAATCTAAATTTTCCTTCCTATTCGCCATCCTTTACAATTGTAAGTTTTAAATTTAGTTTAACTCTCTGTTTGTGTCTTAGATATTTTAACATAGAATATCTTTTTCCGTCTTCACATCAAAAAGATCCATCAGGAATTTGGCTGGATACTATCTGGTTCCTTCCAATCTGGAAGGAAATAAATTTTAATTTCATGTTATAAGTACATTTCACCTGAAAAGTACAACATTCCCTTCCTCTGATGCTTTCCGTAATGACTTTTATTCGCGCTTTAGGTATTCGCGTTTTTTAATTTCTATTAGCGCTTTTCGCCAAACGCATTCATTTTACACTCATTCATTTTTAAAACTTCCCCCTTGTTCTCTGGCCAAATGTGGTGTTTGTGAAAAACACGCAGTTTTACTTTGTCAAGTGTTCACAACTACCACCTGACTTCAATTCTATTGGGGTTAATTCTTCGACTTTCAAGACCTCAGACTTCCCCTAAAACAAATCTGAAATGCCCTGAGGTTCTAACATGAAATGAACTTTAAACTTTTGTGTGAAACCAGAGAACACTACGTACAACATTCAAACATTTCAATTGCATTTCATACATATAATTCATTCTTTCAATCTTCAATTCAAATTTTCTTTAAATGCTCATTGCGTTAAATAACACTTATATATTCACTTTCTAATTTAGCGCGCTTTACGCTTTTACATTACATTTTAATTTTAACTTGCGTATCCTTTACGCTTTTCCAAAATATTCGATATAAACAAAACCAGTGCTTAAGGCTTACAACAAATCATGCATTACATAGAAAACAGTTTTACATTAAATGCATTCATTATTTATACATAGAAAAATATAATACAACAGTTTTGCTATACAACTTACGTACTAGTTGCTTTTAATTAACACAATTCAATTTCCTATTTACAGAGAGTCTTTTGACTAAAATCGATGAATCCCATGTTCTGGATTACAAAGAACATTTCACGAAGTCTCACAGTTTTTCAACTGAACTCTCGAATTTCTTCCGCTGCATAATTAAGTTGTTCCTTCAAGCGTGTCCTTTACGCTTTCGGCAACCGGCTTTTGACTCGGGTAACTTCCCTTTTAAATCTGCAACTTGCACTTAAATCAGAAACATAACTGTGTGAATTTTAAAAGAAAATAAAGAATCTACTTATCTTTCTGCCAGTCTTTTAGGCGTTTTTTTGTCCATTCCTGAAAGGTTGGATATACTGTGGCTTGGGCTATTCTTTGCTTGTTACTCCTAGATTGAAACTCTGGGGCTGCCTTTCGTTTGGTCGATCTTCTTTCCTCCAGAAACACCTTGTTGGGACGAATGGTGGGTGGCGCTTTCCGTTTGTGCTGAAGTCTTTGCTCCCTCTCCAGACTGGCTCGTTCCTTCTCCTGCACTCGTAGGCTCCTTCGTTGTGGGTTGGCACCTTCGGCGGCTCGCTTCTCGCCGTTCTGTTCCCTCCGTAGTGGTGGAGCTTTCATAGTGTTTTCATTTGGACGTTCCTTCCTTAGACGCTTTGGTTGCTGAGACTGTTGCTTAGCGTTTGTCCTTTTTTCTTTTTGGGGTGGTCTTTTCTTCGGCTGCGGCTTCCTCTCTTCTGGTAACCTCCTTTTCAAACTGGGTTCTCTTGTTTTTGAGGGACCTGGTTGGGGCTCTTGAATCTTAGAAAAATTCTGTGAGGCTGGACCCTGCAACATGTCTTTCAAAATATTATTATTAGCTCTTCGATAATAATGTTTAATTTGATCGAAATTTGCCACAGTCTCTTCGCCCTTCTCATTCTTTAAATATGCACGGCATTCAACTATTCTTGTAATTTCAAAAGGACCATGCCATCTTGGGCAAAATTTTGCGACCTTATCTTTTGCTGCGCATGAAAGTGCGTGGGCTTGTTTCAACACCTCCTCCCCCACTTTATATTCTACGGTTCTTCTTTTTGAATCGTAGTAAATCTTTTGTTTCTTTTGCGCTTCCCGGGAGCACTTTTCTGCCTCCTTCAACATTTTTTCTATTTCACCCATTTGAAATTCCGGCGCTCTATCTTTCACATAAAATAATTTATCTAAGGGGGTCATTATCTTCCTGCCCAAAAACAATTCGGCGGGGGATTTCTTCGTTGTCTCGTGCTTAGCCGTTCTGAGGGCGAATGCAAATTCTTCGACGCAGTCATCCCAGTTAGAATGGTGCTTTTGCACATAATTTCTAATCAATTTTACAATATTCTTATTTACCCGTTCCGCTATATTTGATTGTGGGCGGTAGGGTACCATTTTCATATGCTTAATGCCCAACTTGTCACACATCATTTTAAATGTACTGCTTACAAACTGGGGACCATTATCGCTAATCACCCTCGCTGGACATCCATATCTTAAAATATATTTGTTCAAAAACGAATCTGCAACGACTTTTGCTGAAGCCCGCTTAAGTGGTATCAACTCAACCCATTTACTGAAATGATCCACAATGACTAATAAAAATCGTGCCTTATTTACATGACTCCTGGGGTAGGGGCCTAAGAGGTCAATACCAATTATTTCATTGGGGAACCTAGACTCAATACTAGTTAATAACCCGGCCGGGCGGAAATTTACGTCATTATTTATCTGACACGTGTGACAAGTCTGGCAGTAATTTTTAACTATCTTTTGTAATTGCGGAAAATATACCGCCTCGCGTACGCGTTGTATTGTTTTTCTAATTCCAAAATGGCCCGAGACAGGCGAATCGTGGAGCTCTTGCAAGATACTTAAAATTAATTTGGCCGGGATGACTGGTCTGTATTCACTATTTTGATTCGTAACTTTAGTATAAAATAAGAGACCATCAATGATTTCATAGTTCTGTGCTCTGCTTCGTATTGCATTAATGTCTATATGCTGGAAGTTATCTGGGTCTTTTAAATAATTATAAATATTTCCGAATTCGGGATCCCTAGCAATTTCTTCTATTACAGTCTCTCGAGAGTCAATGACCTTTGCCTGAAGCATCGCTATTTTTACTTTCTCGCCGTTCTCGTCTAACTTTATTCTAGATAATGCGTCGGCCACTACATTGTCTTTTCCCGGTGTGTGTTTGATAATGAGATTAAATTCTTGCAACTTTAGGGTCCACCGAATTAAGCGTGGCGAAAGATTCTTTCCTGAAAATAATCTGGTAACTGCCGCATGATCTGAATATACTGTTACGGGAGAACTCCCAAAATATACACAAAATTTTTGAACAGCTGCGAGCACTGCTAAAGTTTCACGCTCCGTTGCCGAATAATTTCTTTGCGTATCATTCAATGTACGACTAAAAAAGGCAATCGCTTTTCTATTTTGTGTTAACACGGCTCCGATTGCGTAATCTGATGCGTCTGCATAAATTTCTAGACCCTTGTCTTTCTCTGGGAACTTTAGAACCGGTGCATTAATTAAAGATTCTTTTAACTTCTCAAACGCGGCGTTTGCTTCTGAAGACCACGCAAAACGAACTCTTTTCCTTCTCAACTTTAACAATGGTTCAGCAATTTCTGCGAAATTTTTAATAAAAATTCTATAATATGAGCACATACCCAAGAAAGTCGCTAACTTTTTGGCTGTATTCGGAATTGGGTAATTTTTCACTGCTATAACTTTAGATTTATCTGTTTCGATCCCCCTTTGAGAAATTTTGTACCCTAAATATTTGAGTTCTTTTGCCGCGAATTTACATTTCTTAATGTTCACTTTAAGTCCTGCATCTTTCAAAAGAGTAAAGACTTCTCGAAGGTCTTTAATATGTTCTTCCAGCGATTCTGAAGTAACAATTATATCGTCAAGATAAATAAATGTACTTTTTCCTATTACCGGCCTTAAAATTTTGTCCATGCACCTCTGAAACGTGGCCGGGGCTCCCGACAATCCAAAAGGCATACGCAAAAAGCCATATGTACCGTATTTTGTTATGAATGCTGTTTTGTGAACATCTTCCGGCTTTATGCTTATCTGAAAATATCCGGATGTCAAATCTAGGGTGGTTATGTATTTTGTCGATTTAATACTTCTTAGAATTTCATCAATTACCGGAAGTGGGTAAGTTGGAAATTTTGTTATACTATTAAGCTTTCTGTAGTCAATAGCGAACCTGTACCTTAATGGATCAGTTAACGGCAAATCATTATTTTTCTTACATAAAACAACCGGACTCGCATATGCACTAGAAATAGGAGTTATTATTTTGTTTCTTAACATTTCATCAATATGGTATTTTATTATTTCCTCCTTAACTTTGTCGTACTTGTAAGGACGCTGACGTATAGGTTCATCCGTAGTTAATTTAATTTCGTGTGCTACGATCTGGGTGAATCCTGGAATATCATCAAATAAATCAGCGAAATTACTTACCAACTCCCGAAACTTGTCCTGTTCTTCGGGCGTTAGATGGCTTAAATCCACTTCAGGGGGAGGTGTTGATTTCTTTTTAACTGGGTCCATGGTTACTTGCAAGGTGGAGTTTTCAAAATCGATTTTCGCATCCACAGCTGCAAAGAAATCTGTTCCTAAAATAACCGATGCTTGGAGGTTCTTCACTACAAGAAACATAATTTTTTTTTGTTCTTCGCCGATTTTGATGTACAGCTCGATTTTTCCCATGCATTGACACGTTTTTCCTTGGGCTGCTACCACCTTCATTCCTTCCACGCTATGCAGACGATATCTACGAAAGTGCTTCTTAAAAAATTCTTCTGCCAAACAGCTTCCTTGAGCGCCGGTATCCAACAGAGCTGTAGCGGGTACGTTGTTAATTAGTAACTGCAGTCTCGGTAATTCAATGTTTCTCACCATGACCGTATTTAGCTGTACTTCAGAGGGATTTTTCTTCTCCTCGGAACATTGCACCCCCTTCCCCGCAATATTCCTTAGTAGTTTAAATGCTTTGCGGGTGTTTTCTTCTGTTGCTGGCTTCTGCCTGGGGAGAATGATTTTCTTCCGTAGTTGGAATTATTTTGTTGGCGCTGTACTTGGCGCGGTTGACCGCTCGCATTTTGACTGGTACCAGTAGTTCTCGGCCATCGTCTGTTTCTTCCTTCGGCATTCTGGTTCCCCTGCAGCCGCTGTTCATACGATTGTCTCCGTTGATTTTCGGCCGCTCGCCGGCTCTCGAATTGCACGGCGAGTTCAAACAGCTTGTCCAGCGTCACGGGATTTCTTAGCTCCATGAAATCTTGTATAGATGGTAACAATCTGGGCAGGATTATCTGGATAATCTCCGGGTCCGGCCTCGTGCCATACAATAATTTAAAGACTTGTATTTTTCTCAAAATAAATTCCGATAGTTCATCCACCCGCTGTTGGTACTTGCTAAACAACTCAGCTTCGAGTTTCGCACGGTCTTTAACCACAGGAAACGCTCTCAAAATTGCTAGTTTAAAATTCTCGTACGTGTAAGTCGGCGTTCCTGGTTCTCCCAGCAGACATTTTCCGATGCACTTATACCAGTTCGCTGCTTGGCCCCTCAATGCTCCTGTCGCTAATATGACCTTCTGATGTTCCGGAACTGGATACAGCAAAAAATGCGCTTCTAACTTTTCCAGGAATGTGTTCACAGGTCCTCTGGCATCAAAAACTACTGCCGGCTTCATGGCTGCTCTGATGGTTTCCACTATGAATCCAAATCCATCAGGCATTGCAGCTGGATTTTGGGATGTACTTGGCATATTCCAACTTCCTTCCATCATTTTAGCTGTTCGGGCGCCATTATAAGGTTTCTCCTTCAATCTCTTGACTTTCTTCGTGAGCATAAGCTGTGAAACCCTATGTGGAGGACAGTGAGCAAATCTAGGCTATGTCCTTTAGTGTTGAAGAACTACAAAGTCAGAAGGAGGGTTTAAAAGTGACCCTTTAATTCAAATATTTACAACTCTTCAAATTGAGAGTAAGCCACTACTTGGGCTGAACTAAAATAATATGAAAATAAAGTGTGTTAACAAATTCAAATCCCTAACTTAATCCTAAGTAGGACGGCGAGGGAAGCTTAACTCTTAGTGAAATGCAATAATGCGAATTTCACTAGCCAACACTGGTAATTGCAAATGCCTATGAAGGCGAACTTTCAGTAGACAGAGGAAATCTTTGCGCGCACAGCCTTACGGCGATAAATCCAAGGCTCTGTCTTTCCCCTCGTTAACTCCTGCCTTTTAAACTGTTAACAGATATATGCGATTTGCATAAATATCTCACTCGCGCTAAATTCGGGCAGCAACTGAAACTTTGAGATATCGATAGGAAAGTTCAAACTAAAAATAATTTGGTTAATTAAAATAATGAATGCTACAAGGTCATGCTCCATTTTCATGATTTCCGTTTTGAGAAAGCTTATAAACATCTGATACTTAAGTCATTCATATAGCCATCCGCGGACAATAGTAGTCCCAAGTCCATATATGAGGAATATTGACCCTTCGTTTACCACACTTTAACACTTTGTTTACCAGACTTTAACTTATGAAAATCTCAAAATTCCTGCTTTTAGACATATTTTTCACTAGCACATTAATATTTAATATATCATTCTCATATATTCCGAAAGTTTGTTAAAAATGCTATCGGCAGAACTATTTGGAATGCGAAAAATAATTAAAAAATTACAGTGGTGATCAAGATATAAGCAACAAATGCTAAAACGTTAGTTTGTAAAAAAGAGAATTAAAACATAAAATTTATATATGAGGTGAGGTTGCGTCGACAAATGCAAATATTTAAGCAAAGTTAGCGTAAAATGCAGTCACACCACAAACCTTAAAAAGAGGCATACCGGACCTACGTGTCAGTTCTCAAACACCGATTGTTCCTTGTAAGCTGAGAAGCTGAGAAATTCAAAGCAGAAAGCATCAGCCGAAGACACCATCTGCGCGATGAAACGCTTTGGAGAGCTGTCGGGATGTTTGCAAGCTGATGCAAGATAATCCACTTTTGCGAGAGAGCTGAATGTGTATCATAATGCTATCAGCAGACTGTGGAATCGTTACCAAAGGGATCAAAACCTCTGTAGAAGACGTGGATCTAGTTGCCAGAGGACACCAAAACGGCAGACCATCGTTTCCTGTTGCAATGTACAAGACGCCGTAGATCACTAACAGTACGACAGCTGGCGTCGCATCTCTCTGCTGCTGCAGGACTGCCTGTAACCTATCAAACTGTGTCCCGTCTACTGCATTAAGGTAAACTGTACGCCCGACGACCTACGGTTTGTGTTCCTTTGTTCCCATCGCAGAGTGCCGTTGAATCGGACCCGTGAACATCGCAGTTGGAACCACAGCAGAAGAGATACGTACTCTTTACGGATGGGTCTCGATGTAACATCTAGAACAATTCCCGAAGGATAATGATATGGCGATACCCAACTTGCTATTGAGCGCCAAACATCGTCTAAAGAGACCATTACAGAGGAGAAGGCTTACTTGTATGGTCTGGAATAGCAACGAACGGTCGCACTGACCGCGTACATGATTCCTGGTGGTTCCGTCAGAGCAGTCCGGTATCGTAATGAAATTCTACACCCTCTTGTGCCTTCTTTTATCGCTGCAATGTATACCGAAACGATATGATATTTAGGAAAGATAACTCCCACCCGCAAAGAGCTCTAGTGATGCGGAGTTATCTGGAGAATGAAACCATTCCAGATATCTGCCGTAGCCTGCTACATTACCGGACTTAAATCCCATGCAGCATGCATGGGACATGTTGGGGCGACGGTTAGCAGGTCGCAGTGTGCCGCCAGGTACTCTCCACGAGCTCCAACATGCATTACTCCAGGAAAGAG
>KK120265.1:89333-183914 GCA_000611955.2 Stegodyphus mimosarum | reverse complement strand
GGTACTGCCAAAGCAAGTTATCAAGGACGCTATTACCATTCTATTACCTAGCCGTTGTCAAGCATTGTTTGCTATATGGTCTCGCAATGCCATACCCACCTCTTGGATCAATTTCACGTATATATATTAAATAGTTTTTGTTTTATTCTGTGTTTGGCTTTGTTGCTTGTTTTTTGAGTATTTTAAAGAAATATTCATCGGAACAGACATCTTTGTCCCAGCGCTCCTAACATTCTTGGCAACATTAAGAGATACGCAACTTTTACTCTGTGGCAGAAATTTAAAATTGTTTGAAAATATTGTCTTCGTAGAACCTGGTTAATAAGACGGAACAACAGGGTAGGATGATAAGAGATAAAAAAAAGCTTTAATTCTTCTTATTTAAATGACTTCAAATAGCCATGGCGCCAAATCGTCGGAAGGCACTTTATCTCCGTTTCTACTACTACATGAAGTACGAGTTCTCGTTTGATCTCACTTGAAACATTTCTGCTGTATAGAATACATGCCTTCGTGGGACGTCAGGGGGTATTGCTCTAGATAGTTGCGAGTACCAGACATTACTCGAGTAGTCAAAAAAGCCGTCCGGGTATCCGGCCCTGCTTTCACCTATCACCTCTATAGAACACGTTTGTGCCATCTACCTGTCAATCATAAGTATTGCAAACTTCATGTGATAGACTATTACTCACATATGATAGTGACAAGTGACACATAACGTGACACGGCATGACTGTCAAGTGACAAGTCACAAGTGGGCTATTATTTGAACACAGAGTTACTTTAATTTTGTTCCTCTTCTTTCTTACGTTTGACTTAAGATAAGTGCATCAGACGTTTCGTCTTCGGCATGGATCTGCCTCTTAGTACATAATTTAATGCTTATTGTAACATATTCTGCTAAACGTCTTTCATTCAAATATGCCACTTAATCGAACCTAAAAACAGTGACGTTGTCTTGTATATTTTTATAACATGTGTTTCCACTTGATCTTTGCTCCTCGGTCAATTCATTTTGCACCAAACAAGTCACTGACACTCATTCTTTCGATTTGCTAACCGTCTACATTTTATAGCTTAGTGGTCCCATAATATATGTTTTTCTGTACGTGATCACCTTTGAAGAATCTTGAAGTAATTTAGAGGGGATTTTTGCTGAAGCATAACGGCTCCAAGACTACGTGCTTCAATTTTCTTATTTTCTGCAATTAATTTATTCACTTTTGATGAATACTTATTTACAGCAGTAAGTCGTTATTTTTTACATAACATGAACAATATTAACTAAAACTACGCGACGAAAAACAAATCTTGAAGATGTTAAAGTAACAAGATTCAGAGTAATTCGTAAAAATTTACAGGACTAGTTTCGAACGTTAAACGTAAACCTTCTTATTCAGCTGTAGGCATTAAAGATGACGAAGCAGAAGTATGTGCTCACGCAATAAAAATAGAGCCCAAAATTAGAAAAAATTCCATCTAAAAGGAACAAAGCTATTGGCGCCATCTATTGACAAATTATTTCATAGGGGTTTTTATTTTTTATAACAAATAAAATAACGAAATAATCTCGGTTAGATGTTGGTAATCTAACACATTCGGCTATGCTTTAGGAGATTTGAGAGGGTAGGAGAAACGGAGTCTGGAGCTATTTTATCCACATAACGTATCACCAATACATATGAGTTCAATTGTTTTCATACCTGAATTCAACGAAACCATCCTTTAAACTAAGAGAAATAAAATCTCCTGATTTAGTAGAAGTTTGGCCATTGTATAAGAGTATCCCATCATCGGCAAAACTCTTAAACTCAATTTCCAAGGACAGTCGAGTATATGCTTCTAGTTTGTATAACTCCATGAAAGTTCTTCCAGAAAAAGATGGCACTTCTATTTTTATTTCAGGATCTAGAATAAAAGTTTATAATAAATAATCAAACATGCTCTTACACTAAGTATCGCAAGCAGAAAGTAGAAATAAACTGGCAATTTACTGACATTTAGAAATTAAATTAGTATTAATTCTGTCTATATTACATTCTGAAATCCCTTCCCACCCACACTAAACACCGTTAACAAAATTCAATATTTACCCGTTCTTACTAAGGCAGTGATTATATAAACAGAAAACATCGTTCTATAGATCGGCAAATATTTGAACAATATGGGAGAACTAAATGCTTGTACAGAAATATGATAAAATTTATCAGGAATAAAAAGAGAAAATATTTTCCAGGAATAGATTTACTGTGTAGTCTTTACAATAATAACACATTTTGTGACAAAATATACGTATGATTATATAGATTTTTCCTAAGCTATAATTCCCACAATGCTTAATTTCAAATTTAAGAACAAAATCATTTTTATAAAATAGAAGTGAAATAATGCTCAGAGTCATTTGATATGAAAAATCTGTTATTGAGTATCTTCAAAAAATCTGTATTCTTCTAGAAACATTTCTCGGAACTTTTTTATGTTCTTTTTCAAGATTTCAATAGTAAATTTATTGGAGTTTCATACATAATGTTATACATACGAGACATATAATTCTAAACGTGAAACCAAATATCCACATATAAAGATTAATTATTCTTGGTCTCTTCTTCTATTCAACTCAACTAATGACAAAATGTTTCTTTCCTTAAGACACTTTGTTTTAAAGAGGTTGGGGAATGACTGGTGAATTAGCACTGTGTAGAGTGGCGGCAGGTAGCGCATCTGACTCCTTATTATGATTGGTACATTTGTGGGGTTGCGTAGTACTTACTGCATTATTGAACTCAAAACAAATTTATTACAACTCTTTGCAAATATATATAGTTCTTGGATAGCAGAGAACAGTACTGAAGTGAATTACAGCCCTTGTGACGTGAGGGGTCTGCTAACGAGGGTCTCTCTAGTCGAGAGCTCAAGAACATTCTATGTCTCTCTAATCGAGAGTTCGGTAGCATTCTGAGGTCTTGTTCCGATGGAAAAAATCTTCAGACTGATTTGGCCACGCCTCCTAAATTTTTCTGTTGTATATTACATCCTCTGATTCGTTATATCTGGAACAATATCAGAGAAAAAACAAAATCATTGGTTTGTCAGCCCTCTTGAAATCGAGAGGCTTTTAGGTCAGACAAGGTGCAGAAGGCTATAATCTCCTGACACTAGTCGTGAAGTTATGTTTCTTGCACTGTCAACTAGAACGAATTATTGCGTTTGCGATGTCAGAAGCATGTTCTGTGAATATCGTAAAAGCTTGGAAGCAGTGACTTGCGGGAACCGCACACACGATTTTCTCATCTCTAGGTGGTCTGTCGCAAGCTACATTCCAAAAACAGTCAAATCCGAATTTAATGGATAACTCGGAGCGAATGATTAATTCGTTAAATCAGTGACATTAAAACATACATGTAAAATATATTAAATCAATTCACTGCAACTGAAACACAAGACTAGTGCACTCGGTTCTTTAGAAGATCGCAAAAAATGATGAAATGGAACATATTTCTTACTAGAAGTGTAATAGTAAAATTTTTATTTTTATTCCGAATGTAGAATTAGAAAAGACGGTATTTAATTCTGTACTTGAAACATTTTACCTTAAAATCCGTTTACAAATTTTAAGAGGTAATTAAATGTAACATCTTCTCTTATTTGACATATGACTCCTAACTTCCGAAATCGCTAGATCGGAACAAGCATCTGAGAAAGCGATTTGTTGTTTCCTTCAAATTGTCAAAAACAGTTTCAGTAATTGCTGCGTTCTAGCTCGAGGGTTGATAAATCAAGTCAACTGATATAGAATCTAAAAACTGATATTATTCGTTTGATTTCATTGCATCCTACAGCAGCGTCTTTTTCATAACTTATTGTCAAAGAGAAGTAGACCATTTCTTTTCTTTTCCTTTTTTTTGGGGGGAAGGGGACAGGTGTTACGTCTTATGGTGAAATTTTACTTCTTTGATGTAAATACTGATAATGTTTGAGACTAGTGCGTGCGTGGAAATTTGAGAACGCCAGACTATTGGCTAGTCACATGTCCCCTCATGCCAAAGTACCGCATATGTCTCATCAAGGGTATTGTAGATATATATTAAGAGAAAAGGTTCTCGTAACCAGGATGATCAAGATCACGAATATTCTTCTTCAGTATAGTCAAGATCTCTGTGCATCTAAGTAAGTGTACTTTTTCACCCCAATTTAAAGAACAACATACATAACATTAGCATTAACAATAATGTCAAATTATTTATGCAGGTAAGGAATTTCACGTATTGGTGGGGCATGTCACCATACTTGTCGAGTCATTACAGCAAACTTCAATCTACTTAGGTTAAGGCGATCCTCTGCGATGCTTTTGCGCGACGAAAACTCCATCCAGCTGCAAAAACGGAAGTCAGTTTTGCAGAAATGTGTCGATATTCCATGCTTTAGCAACATCTTGCTGCAATATTACATAACATATAAAGAACTCTCCCCCCAAAAAAAAATCGGAAAAAAAAAAGAATTAGATATTTCCAGTAAATAACAGAGAAGGAATGTCAGTATTTACATATGAGTACTGAAGAAAAGAATAACATTTCTTGTTACTGTTGCTGTTACTTATGCTCACTTGCGTGACATAACATCAGCCCAAGCCCACAAAATTCCTCGTGGCAAGAAGCGCAAGATACGCCTGTCGTTGGGTACCTTAGAGGGGAGCACCTTACAGCTGACAGTGCGATCTAGCTCAGTTCCACCCCCAATTGTGATCGAGAGCACCCGGGGACGGGTCCGAAGGTCTTCCACCCCTCTCCCTTTCCACCAAACCACAGTAGAGGACATTCGGCTAGCCGCATATCTAAAATGCCGCCATGCCGCACCGACACTATACATTTACAAACATTCATACTATCGCCGGATTCGAACCCGGATCCTTCAGCACGACAGGGAATGTAACCAGTATACCGGTTGGGGGACTTAAGATCCTCTTTCTCTCTTAAACTGGAAACTGAACTTTTTTGGCAAGCTTCCAAAAAGACCTCTGTCAGAGGAGAGTTGACACTACTGATGCCCCATGTTACCTCTTGACTCCTAGTGCCAGTATCCTTATGCATCATTTACATCACCTGTATCGGCACACCAGCGGCTGAGCGGTAAAAATTTTTGAACAAGTTGATAGTTTGACCTGGGATCGAATCCAACAAAATGCTAGTTACATGAGTGATTTTCGTATCTTTCTCCATGTGTTTCGTGGATGCAAGCCAGATTCCCTAAAAAAGTTCTCCACAAAGGCATCCTTTCCTATAGGCAACCCCCTTTTGTTTATGTAACAATTAGCGTATTCCCTTTTATGTAACAATCTCCTTTTGCTAATGTAACATTTATTTCACCAGCGATTGCCTCGAAAAGAATAATATTCCAGAAACGGTAATAGATTCTTTCACGATTTGACGCTTGATTGATATGGGCTTCTTAGCGAGTTTCTGCTGTAAGATAAAACAAATATACGTTGTTTTGGCATCATTAATATTGTGATAGAAGCATAAACTTTGTTGTATAAGCCTGTTCTGTTGTCAAAACCTGCTAAAATATATGGTCTATAAAATATTTATATTATAGACATATTATTGTTATGCATTATTTATATCACAGACATATTATTGTTATGTATTATTTATATTACAGACATATTATCATTTATATTAAAAACACATTATTATTTATATTACAGACGTATTATTTTTATATCACAGACATATTATTATTATTATTATTATTATTATTTTATAGACGTTATTTATTATACACAAGTTAAAAGCTAACCAGAAAGCATAATTCATGAATCTTACCTGGAGGGAAGGCTAGAATCGGTAAAGCAGTAGTTGTGATATTCATGGCGGATATACGAGTAGTCATGTACAAATTCTGTGGCAAAATCTGTGTCACTTCTCGAGTAGATTTGCTGTCTGGCCTTTTCACGTAACTACGTCTTTTCGGAAGCCGGACAGAAGCTAAAGTTGTGGCAGGCTCTCGTTCAGCTGAAATGGAAAACGTACGCAATCACTGAATTAATAAAACAATCTTGCACGTTCAAGTGCATTACTTATTAACAAATAGTAAAAATGCGTTTCATTTTCCGCGCTTTTCTAACGTACAAAATTTCTCTAAGGGAAAACACAGAACTTTCTGTATGATGCCATCAAGCTAAAGTTGAATTTTGCACATTTTTAAAGAATACAATGAGAATATTAATATAGGTTGTTTAAAAATATTGCTAAATCATTGCAATCAGTTTCAGGATTTTTATGCCAATGACACGACAGATCAAAACCTCCAAAACCACTTCTAGCTATATTATACTTCAGTACAGATTTTATCTAATATGCATACAGATTTTAATAATTAATAAATTTAATGTTTGATTGAAGAAAAGGCTGCTTTTCTGGTACATATGCAAATACTACTAAATGTTCTGTTGCATTATATATTTCTAACAAATGAATTAACGCCTTTGTTTTGGAAGAAAGGAAAGTGTTTTTATTTCTAAGAAAGCATTCATTACTTTGATATAATGTTGAATGAAAGTGAAATTTTATCCTCCTTCATCTTCACATGCCTCTGTAACATCGATATTGTAACTCTGTAAAAACTTACGTACACTGCGCAAAAATGTGTATTAGATTTATATATAGCATTGTTCTAATACAGGTATTTTGACACATAATTGAATTTTGTCTGAAATGACGAGCCAATTTTTTTTTCATATTTCGATTCTATGATTCAAATTATACCAGACTGCCAAGTTTCATAAAAACCACGCGAGTTGTTTTTGTTCTTAAATTTGCTCTTAAAATTGTAGTTCCTCAATGTTAATTGAATTTGGTATATATTTACTAATCTCTCTTTTTTTATTAAACTTATTTGATTCTTCCATTCCGATTTCGAAAATTAGGTTCATTCCAAATAAAATTCGCCCATTTTTATGACTGATTTTTTAAATTTGTATTTCTAAATAATTTTTATAATTTTTTTTTTAATTTTAATTATAATCTATAAACATTTTACCATCATCTTAAACTAGACGTATTTCTAAGCTTACCTGCAAAAAGTTAGAATTTTTTATTCAAAATTTCCGAAGATATACGTGAATTTACATATTGGCGCGATTTGAAATTTGGCATATTTGTTGAAAGGGATAGTAACATCAAATGTGGTTTACGCACTTCGTTAAAATTATTTGAAAGTAGGAACGATGTGACTTTTTTTCCGCTCATGCACAATGTAAAAAGGGAAAGGAAAATAGGTTGCCATATATTAAAAAGTTCGCCAAGTGAATTATTCTTGGTGCAAACTGAAAAAATGCGCCAAGATCAAATCTGAAATTTCTCCTTAAATTTCTCACCGAAAATTACAAAATTTAATATTTAGCATAATTTGAGTGGTAGAATTGAAATATAAAAAAAACTGGTATGTTATTTCAGAAAAAGTCCAAATTTGTGTTAAAATACCTATATTACAACAATGCTATATATAAATCTGATATATATCCTAAGTCGCGCTTACGAGACATGACAAACGCAATTTGAATTTCGTCAATCGGCCCATGAACGGGAGATACAGAACTGTCTTTTTAATTTATTTTTTTATTATTATTATTATTTTTTGGCTCAGTGTACAAATGTCTAGAGGGTAGGGCAGTAAATAAAGTGATAGTTTTCATGACAATGTTGCGAGCGAATGAAAAAATAATGTTCATGATCAAAGTAACAAATATGACAACTGCAACTTAAAAACTTCGCATATTAAAAATTATGTTAAAAATGTGTTTTCCTTAATTTTTAATGCAATCTCACAGCCGCGCGTTAAAATCCTTCATAACACGTTATAGTATAATGAAATCAGTTTAGAAAGTCTTTAATTAAAACTCCAAACAAATCATTATTTCGATTTAAATAGAGTTAGCTGATTGAATCGTGAATTCAAACTTTTGCTTTAGATACTCAGCGAGTGATACTGGCAATCTGCGATATTTTATCTTGCATTAAGGAGATTTGGCCTTATCTCTGTAATCTCATTGGACCATTTGCAGCTGGTTATTTTATTATGCCCGATTTTTAATTATAGTATATTGCTCATTTCTTCGTGTTGGCGTAGTTATTTGAAGAGATGTCCACAAACCCTTACCTCTCAATGTAGGTAGTCTATTGTAGAGGTAGTCCCTTACCTCTACAGTAGCATGAATTCTTTTTGCTAAGTATACAAACATTCTATACTTTTTATTCTATAGGAATAAAAATTTTATACGATGTAACTATATAACTCCATTCAACAATTTCGTATAAAATGGAAATAGCTTAAGCCACATATTTAAATCCCTAAATTGACAGAATATGAGGATATAAGTTTTAAGACAGGTGTTAACTTTACGGGCCGTAGAGTATATTTTGGTTAGCCAATATTGAGAAATGTATCCTAAAGTGTATTTAGCATATACACATTAATTATGAGCATATATATCTACTCTATTTCCATAAAATAATAATTTAATTGCCACCGAATTTTTTTGGGAGGACTGCTGACGAATAAATATTTAAAATGATCACACCGTAAATCTTTAATTCATTGCGAAGCGTGAGACGTTTTTAAACCATCCAAACTGATATTATAAACATTCAGCAGTATTTACACTCAAGCCCAAAAAGCTTATTAAAATCATTTTGGTATTTTTTAGTAGTAAAAGGATTATTAGTGAAATATAAATCGTTTGAAAAGCGATTTCATTGTTATTTATAAATAGCAGTATTGTTAATACTTTTATTCCCGAATGACCTTCGCATAAAGGTTGAGGGAAAGAAAGGTCATAATACAAGGAATTTATTTTCTAAACAAGAAAACAGTTTATTTTCTTGAAGAATTGTTCTTTCTTAAAATCGAAATTTGTACCACGTCTTTAATACGAAGAAAGTGGACATTTTGTTCCTAGATATTATATTTGTGCATGACCTGTAAATCGGCATTATTAAAGTGATAATTAGTTAGTACCGCTTAGTTAGTACCATAGATGCACAAGAGCTATTAAATGAATAGTTTATCTCGTCACATTATAAACTGTTTATAATGTGACAAAAGAGTGTGGCACCTACATACTTACACTTTTTTGATCATGCAATGGATCGGATGTCACATGATGACCTCCAAATGATAGCGACTGTTTATAGTAAGCAAGTTGGAATATTAAACAACGATTTTATATTCCAACTTGCGACAGCGACTGTTTATAGTAAGCAAGTTGGAATATTATCACGATTTTTTCTGTGATCAGTTTCAAATAATTTAGTAACTTTCTGTGCTGTTTCTGATCCAAATTTGTACAAAAAATCCGTGTGAATACTTATGAAGAAATAAGTGAATAGAAGTGAGTATTTAAAATCATTAGTTCTTTTTGAATAACTTTTCAACAGATATAAAGCACATAAATAGCTTTCATATTAATTCGACGAAATCTGCAATTTTTAAAGATTTTATTAAACTACCATTGCGTCAATCGCTTCCCCCTCCTCTTCAGATCTCTTATACGCATTTTATTACACACTAATTCATTAGCTTCCTATTACAAGGCCTTTTTAAGCTACGTTCCATGTAAGCAATTATTATAGTAAGTATTGCATAGAAGTCACAAGAACAAGAAACTCACATATACTATAAATTCGTTCTCACAAATCTGTTCAAACATTAATCTGTAGAGATAGTGAACCTTAAAAAACCTCTAATTTACAGAATGTTGTAGTCCAATAATGTAAGCAATTATTACAGTAAGTATTACATAGTCATAAGAAGAAGAACCTCGCATATATTATGAATTCGTTCTCATAAATCTGTTCAAATATTAATGTGTAGAGATAGTGAACCTCACAAAAATCCTCTAATTTACAGAATGTTGTAGTCGAAGGGGAGCACCTATTGGTCTAGGTAAAGTACTGATATAGCTGATAATAGTTAATAGCTCTTGCCTGTTATCATCTGTCAGTTAACAATCAATCTCTCCAACAGTCGAGCGGTAAAATCGCTGAGCAGTGGTAGTCTGATCACGGTTCACATCCTGGCAAATGAGTTATCAGCATGGGAGGTTTTGTAGTTTATCGTAAGTCTAAAGTGAATATGAAACAGTTTCCCTTCAAGAAATTCCCCACGAAGACCTAAAAAAATCAGTGTTATATCCTTTACCTTAATCTAATAATCTAATTAAATCTATCTTTTGTTTTTGTTAATAAACTAAACAATGAACTGTCAGGCAGTGACCTGGCGATTCTTCCCAGTTAAAATGTTAGATCTTTTGTGGAAGATGTTTTACAGCCTCGGGTTAAAAGTCAAAATTTTTCTGTGTTTTAAATATTATAGAGCATGTTATGCATGACTTCGCGCCTTCTTGAAGATAAACTACTTACTTTGATATCCTTTTCTACAAATACCGTAGTATCGGATATTTATAGGTCGTTGGTATCTGCAGCTGAAGAGCCTCATTTGGCATTCCGATCCATAAGTGTTTCCATCATATCCGCACACTGGGTCTCTGCTATCTTCGGGAGAGCATTTGAAATCACAACTGCACTGTGGTATGAAGTCTTTCTCCACACAGCGGGCCCCATGAAAACATTCCATTTCATTACAGGAGCTTGCAGTCATATTCACTTGTGATTCTAGAAGGAAATATCGACAGTAAATATTTGTGCGCAGAAATCATCATAAGTAAATTTATAGAAGTGGAAATTTATAGGTATGACAAATAAAATCTGGAAATCTGATAAAGCATAGCAACATAAAAAAAAACTTTTAATCTGAAATGTTAAAATGAAGTATTATGCATACTTTCAGTAAGTTTTAAACAAAGTAAGTAAATTTTATACATACATTCATATTAATTATAGGTGTTTTATCTTATACAACAGAAATTCGGTCATTTGAATTATGCTGAACGATCTTAGTAAATTAAGGATGAATGATTTTTATGTACAAAAAGCTGAATATTTTAAGTGAAATATTTATCCTCAGACATAAAATTACTTACTTCATTACAAATTTATGTGAATTATGTATAAAGTTCATATATATTGTATTCTCATTCCAGTATGCCTTCGGGGTGTAACGGTAGCACCGTCGGCGACTATCGAGAGGTCAGACCTGGCGAGAGCACTGTATGTTTTTCACTTCTCCTACTTCAAAATAACCTAAACACTCTATATGTGGTTCATCTACAAGCACAAAGTATTTTATTAGCCCAAAGGGCGTTATCCCAGGAGAGCTATTAATTTCGTTTGTGGCATTTTGCTTTGGTTCACTATAAATGTCGGTTCATTTTTCAAATTGTTCCTATCAAATATGAGAGCCCTGTGTTATATTTAAAGAAATTAAATAATGAAGAATCTGCATAATGCATTTATGTTTCTCGCATTGTGATAAAACAAAGGTACTTAGAGCTATCAAATTTTGAATAATGTAATCTTCCAGTGAATATCTGTTAGCCCGAATTTGGAATTTGAAATTTGTTTTATTATCGATTTCATATTTTGTAACACTTTAATTTTTTGAATTTTTGATTAACAAACTCAATGACTTCAAAGCGAGCAATGGCATTGTACGAAAAAAAACATTTTTATCTCCAGCTCGCGAGACCGTGTATCGGAAGCTCTAAAGATATGCTCATGCGATATTGCTGTTGAATTGAATTTCATGGTTTAACTGCGAAGACCATGAGACTTAATAAATAAAGGTAGCACACAAAACGTTAAAAAATCCTCTTTGGACGTAATGTAAAATCTGAAATCTTTCAGATTTTTTAAAATTTTATTTTATTGGTATTAAACTAGATTTTTCAGTAAAAAGGTTTAAAACCGTAAAATTGTTGATTTGCAGACATCTTAATACGTTGCTAATACTTTTGCAGTTCATCCGATTTTAAAGCAATTGATAATCAATTAAAAACAGAATGATCACTGACAAAAAAAACTGATGTCAAGTGTGTAAATTTGCAGAATGCGTTTCAAAGTTAAGACTTCTTCTGCTTCTTCGGCTGCTAATAAGAAAAATATTTACTTCCTTTATGTAAATTCTTGTGACTAATTTTTCATGCGCTTTAAGTTAACTTCACTTGACTTGTCATTTTTTCAGGAACTGATAATTGTCGACTGGCTTTTATTTTATCTTATGCAAAGATTCTCATGCCCTTATAAGCCGTTTTCAGGAAGTACATCCGATTTCTAAAATTTGGAGAACTAAGTACTCTGGAATAAGGATGGCTAAAGCAAGTTAAGGTTCAAGAGCAAGTGATTATAACATATCATAGTAATAAAAAAGTTAAATTATCGAATACCAAACTATGAACGATCGGAATATTTGGTAAATTTTCTCTCACTAAAGTATTTTATTATTCAGAATCTTAGCCAAGATTTACTCACGATAATATTAATGGGTTTGAATAATGGATCATCCTTCAGAAACAACGCTCTTAAGCTTAATAAATAGATTATTTTATTTGCTGTATATTAAGCTCCAATAAATAAAGGTAAAATAAAGATAAAAATATATAGATAACGATAAAAAAGATTTAAATAAAGGTGAAAATTTAACTAAAGTATACTTACCATCTACACAACCATCTGGCGCAAGGATAGTTCCAAGTGGGCATATGTCACATTTCATACCTTGTATGCCATGTTTACAGACACATCTTCCTGTTGTTTGTTCACAGTCATCACGAATAGATCCATATGGATTACAATTACAGTCTAAAGGAAGTCAAATAAAACTTTTTTTTAAATAAACATTTTGACATAGTTTATAATGTATATGGAAACAGTAATGAAACTCTTGCAGATATATCGATTGTTTAATAAGTACAAAAGCAATGAATTTTTAAGTCATTTGAAAATATTACTGTTCATTTACAGGGTTCATTTCTTTAAATGATCATCTGCGACGGTTATGTAGAAAAACAAAGTTTTTCATTCTGTAAAAATAAATTTGAACTTTTTTTAGGGACTGCATAGAGAGGATTCAATTAATAAAATATTTATAATACTTTGATAAATTAGATGTATTAAATAAAATATTATATTCACTGATGTGTAAATTTTTGAATACACACTCTTAGACAAAAAAAGCGACTCACCACGACGCACCGAGAAGATATAAAGCAAATTTGACACAAATTGATATGCATACAGGTTTCGACGGAAAATGCAAAATTTTACATTTTGGCTGCCAATGAATGAAAGGTCGTCGCTACAGCGCATCTGATCTGCGCAACTAGCAGGATATTAAAGAGGAAAAATTACGATTCCAGGTCATAAAGTCTTCACGAATTTCATTCCGTGTACTCTGGTAAACAGTAACTATGCCTCGCATACAGTTGCGCGAACGATATGCACAGATGTCAGAGTTTGAGAGAGGTCGTGTAATTGGGCTCAGAAGCCGGTTGGCCTTATCGGCGAATAGCTCGACATTTGAGGAGGAGCGATGCCACTATTAGACGATGTTGGCAGGAATGGGTGAACCATGGCAGCACACTGTGTCAATTAAGAAGCGGTAGGCCTAGAGAAACGACAGAACGTGAAGACCGAGCAATCGTCAGAGAGCCACTCACAGCCCCAGATGCATTATTATCATCGATTGTACGTGCAACTAGTTCTTCAGTGACCGCAAGGACCATTCATAGACGGCTCACAGAAAGGGGGTTGAGGTCAGGGCGCCCCTTGCGCCGTCTACCACTGACCTCTGTACAACGTCAAGCCTGTTTGCAGTGGTATCGGGCTCTTTTGTACTGGAATGTCACTGTTTTGAGTAGTATAGTCTTCAGTGATGAGCCCCTCTTTGAACTGAGCCCCGATGACCAGCGAAGGCGAGTATGGAGACGCCTCGGACAACGGTGTGATACTAACCTGACTGTCTTCCGGCAGACAGGCCGACAACCAGGAGTGATGGTCTGGGGTGGCATTTCATTTCATTGCATAACCCATTTGGTTGTTATCCGTCGCTACCTTACAGCACAGCGGTACGTCGACGAAGTTCTAAGATCCGCTGTGCTGCCCTTCATGTCACGCCACCATGGGCTTACATTTCAGCAAGATAACGCCCGTCCCCACACTGCACATGTTTCTACTGCTTGCGTAACATTACCTTGGCCAGCAAGGTCGTCGGATCTGTCTCCTATTGAGTACGTTTGGAGCACTTAGGCAGGGATGTTGACGATCTAACACGCCAGTTGGACAGAATTTTGCACGATATTCCTCAGGAGGACATCTGCAACATCTATCAATCGATGCCAAGCCGAATAACTGCTTGCATAAGGGCCAGAGGTGGACAAAAGCGTTACTGACTTTTTCACTTCGTGAAGCTCTGTCACTTCAATAAATCATCCAAGTTTTCTCAAATTGTAATCATTTCTTTTTCTCTACATGTACATCACTTCTACCGATTTTCGTCCCATTCTGATAACTCCTTCTTGGCGCGTCGTTTTTTTTTTTTTTTTTTTTTTTTTTTTTTTTTTTTTTTTTTTGCTAAGAGTGTATTATGAAGCACATATAACCTAGTAATTCCATTATCCAATGCATTACCAAATAATTTCGAACAGAATTTGATCAGATTAAGGACAGAATCACAGCCGATGATGGATAATATAACTGCTTAGACTGTTAGAAATGTTTTTATAATATTATATATGCATAATATATAACAGTTAAAATTAAAACTAAATAGGCAAGAGAAAAAGAAGTAAGAAAATAAACAGTATATCACAAATTAGAAAAATTTATTTGCATTGCAGATTTATGTTTTTTAATTATAGCTAAACATGGAGTAAAATAATATTCGCTATATCATAAAAATTTAATATAGCCGTATAACTGACAAAAAATTGGAAAATGCTGTATTATTATCTTTAGACTTTTACACTGCAGGTTGTAAAGCCTTCGCATGATAATAAACTTTTTTCAGGATAGATTCATAATATTGTATAACTGTAATGGGTTTTGTTAAATCCGACTACATGATCCTTAATTATGATAAATATATTCGCCTTGTTTTAATCACATTTTTTAATATTATAACGTATCAAATTAATGAATATATATGAATTGAGTAAGAAGAGTGTTGTAAGAAAATGAAAAGTTGATTGACATATATTTTATTTTAGCAGAAGATGAATATTACATTAATTAAAAGTTTTACATATGCATTAAATGTGTTAACCCTCGTTCTTCACTTACCACCTCTATGCTCAGACTTAGAATGACCGAAATGTTCATCAAAGCAAAGATTCCTATCACTGAACAATATTTTATAACTGTCTGAATCTGTCTAATCGAAAGAAACACCTAATAAGTATAGCTAGAATCCAATCATTCTCTTCCTTTCCAAAAGTTTTGGATGGAGTTTTCTCTGTATCATGTATAATATAATTTAAATAAATAAAAAAATAAATAAATAAATAAAATCTAGATTGTAACTTACGCGCACATCCGCTGTTGCCATTGGATATTTTATGAAGACCCCAGTAACCTGGTTCACAGCGATCACAACGCAGTCCTCCGACACCCGGCTTACACGGACATTGCTTCGAGACTGGATCACAAGTCAGACTGTAAGATCCTAACTTGTTACAGTTACATACGCCTGTTGGAATATAAATATTCATTTTATCATTCGACCTATTGAACTATAGAACCATCACTAAATTAGAAAAACGTTTATCGCACATGAAAGGAAGGAAAAATGATCGGATACGAGAAATTTATTTTTCTAGTATTTATTTGGCATTTATTTCTCCAGTACCCAAATTAATGGCAAATTAAAACTGTGAAAGCGTATTTATGCAATTTGTTGCACTGATGCTAGTGTTACGAAATATACGTTGACAACAACGTTTGAGATATTCTCGAGGACAGAAATTAAATATTTAAATCCTGAAGTATTTGTAGTCTGTCATTTCTTTGATATGTGTTACTAGTGTTTATATGGAGGTACAACGCAATGTGATTCACCAAAGAAACTCTTCGAAATGTGCATTGATTCTAAAATTATATCTATCAGGAAATCAGAAATCAGAACATAATTTTATCTTTGATCCAAAAAATTTTAGAGAGTTCTAGTCCTTAGTAAGAAATATTTTTTTTAAATAACATCTTTACTAAGCTGATCCAGAAAGTAAGAAACGTTTGCGCATATCTCCCGCGCACGAAGGTTGCGCACGCGTAGTTACATAAGTCGACTCGAGAGCGGGTTAGCCTAGCCATTTTTTTCCCCTGTTAACGTTAACGTTTGAAGTCATTATTTTTCTGGAAATCATGTTTGAAATAATCGATCGACCCACCAGCTGAGAAATAAGAGCAATTGCCAAGTTTTTGAATGCGAGAAATGTTTAACCTTGTAAAATTTATCCTCAAATAAATTAAACTTACGGAGAGAATGCGGTGAGTGAAAGTATGGTGGAAAAATTGGAAGTTTAACGAAGAAAGGGATAATGTCTACGACAAAAAGGAGCGCAGTGGACGCTATCGTTCATGACAAGGACTTGGAGCGCTACAAAAAATTTCGTTCCCATGAGGTGATTCACGATTCTTCTATTTGTCAATGAATTTTCAAAACATTTTACGATCTTCATTACTCGAAACTGTGAATAAACATTTACACTACAAAAAACTATGTTTGCGGTGGTTGCTGAAAACACTAATGGAAGTTCAAAATCGGAAATGGAGCATCCTTAGAGTTTTTACATCGTTATGCGTAGTTATGCAGCATTGGAGGGATATGATTTTTTTAAAGGATTATCACAGGCGATGAAGCATGAATTTGTTACGAGACGCCTGAAATGAAACGACAGTCAATGGAATGGAGGTACAGGCTCCTCGAAACCCAACAAAGTAAAGCCACCATTTTCTTCAAGAAAACCTATGTGCACAGAGTTTTGGGACAGTCGAGGAATTTTGTTAGTGAACTGGATGGAAATGGAGGCACTGGCTCCTCGGAACACAAGAAAGTAAAGCCACCATTTTCTTCAAGAAAAACTATGTGTAGAGAGTTTTGGGACAGTCGAGGAATTTTGTTAGTGAACTGGATGGAACAAGGCACAACAATCATAACTACACTTACTGTGAGACACTGAAGAAGTTATAGTGTGCGATACATAATCAAAGGCGTGAAGTGTTATTGAATTTTAGTACAATGTTCCTTCATGACAACGCGCGATCGCATACCGGACGCGTTACGATGACGCTGCTTGTTTCATTTCGCGGGGAACAGTTGTGTCCCCTTCCTTATAGTCTGGGAATAGCTTCATTTGCTCTTGCCGTCCCAACACTTTTCAAATGATGGTAAGATAAAGGTAAACTGCCAGAACTGGTTCAGGTTACAAGCGGCTGAATTCTAAGAGGCAAGTATGTTGCAGTCAGTGTCCAGTTATAACACATACCTTAATTTGCATGATGAATATACCTAGAAGTAGGTGTGTAGATTTTTCTGTAATAAAATACAAATGAAAACAAATTGCTAATCTTTTTAAATACCCAAACGGTACTTACTTTCTTACTGAGCTTTCTTTTACTTATGCAGTGTTCGAATGTGTTTCCTTGCACCATAAGTGAAAAGTAAAAGCGGTTCTCTTAACTCAAACAGCCCATAAACACAATAAAAAGAAGCCTCTAGAGTCTTACGCCGTGATAATAAAAAAAAATTCTTCCTGGTTGTAGAATTGTCGCTTTATGAAAAATTTATCGGGAACATTTATTTTTCCACTTGGGAACTCAAGAAACACTGAGTCTTGTGAAATGTTCCAGATAACAGCTACACTATCTTCAAATACACCAAGAGATCTAATCGTTGGTTGACTGATATAGAAATATCAAACACAGCGTAAGAACCAAAGGCATTGAGGTACCATAGAGTCGAAGCACTAGCAATATTGAAGATGAGATGAAAAAAATCACTATTTTTGACGGCTTCAACTTAAAACATAAAGCTTCATGACATGATCTTCAACTCTGTGGCAAATACGAAATGCAACATTTGGCAATAGAAAAAACAACATTTGCGATCCGCGGGAAATAAGAAATTTCTAACAAATGTATAAGAAAACAAGGTATTGTCAATTTTACACTTTACTTAAAAATGATTACGACAATTGTTTAATTTCTAATTAAAACATTTAATTAAATAATTACTTTTCTTTATACCTCGGCTTTAAAACCACAATAACAGCAGCTAACAAAACTCGGAGCAGTAATTGGCACCGATTCTCTTAAAAAAATAAGCATTCGAAATATTAAAAACTAACTCAAGAAACTTGCATGCAATCTTCATATTATTTAGTTTCCGTGTACTACACAGTCCAGTCACATTAATGTGACCACCACGTACTTTCCATGTCAGAGTTAAATAACCAATCACAGAAGGCAGGTGGCAGCACAGTGCAGTTGAGCGTATATAAAGGGTGTGTGAGGGCTTCGGAAAACATTTCAATCGTTGGCGTAATGGAGAAACGAAGCGATTTATCCGACTTCCAAAAGGGCATGATCATTGGCTTTCGGGCCAAGGGTGGAAGCATTTCCGAAACGGCTGAGTTTGTGAACTGTTCGCGTGCCGCCGTGGTAAAAGTGTACCGTGCATGGCAAAATGGGACTGTCCAAAATCAGCGACGTGGCAAATGTGGTGCACCACGGGCCATAGATGACAGAGGCGAACGACGGTTGCGGAGATGCGTTCGGGCAGATAGACGGGCTACCGTTGAGCAACTGACCACCAAAATGAACCAAGGGGCTACCAAAAGTGTCTCCCAAAGTACTATTCAGCGAACATTGCTGCGTCTGGGCCTCCGAAGCAGACGCCTGGTTCGTGCACCTATGCTGACTGCTGTTCATCGACGGCGAAGGCTAGAATTTGCACGCCAGTACAGCAGCTGGACGTCCACTGAGTGGCGACAGGTTGCGTTTTCGGATGAATCGCGTTTTATGCTCCATCGGACAGATGGACGTTGGCGTATAAGGCGTGAAACCTCTGAAAGGAACCACCCTGCAACCATTGCCGGAACGGTCCAAGCTGGAGGCGGGAGCATTATGGTCTGGGGAATGTTTTCCTGGCATTCTCTAGGTTCACTCATCATTGTGGAAGGCACAATGGATCAATACAAGTACGCATCTGTCCTTGCGGACCATGTTCACCCCTACATGCGCATTGTTTTTCCTCAGGATGATGGCATCTTCCAGCAGGACAATGCGAGGTGCCATACAGCTGCCAGTGTACGTGCGTGGTTCGAAGAGCACCAGGATGAGTTTACCGTCCTCCCCTGGCCAGCAAACTCACCTGACTTAAACCCAATCGAGCATCTGTGGGACCATCTCGATCGAGTTGTTCGCGCCATGGATCCTCAACCGCGTAATCTAGCGCAGCTGGCCACGGCATTAGAGTCGGCATGGCTCAACATCCCAGAGAACACCTTCAGGGACCTATGTGACTGGACTGTGTATATTACTGCTCATCACAAAATGACTTGGTATGAGAAAGAACATCCAGTAAACTGTTTGTATCAAAATGTTATTAATTTTACTTATTTACCACATGCTGAACGGATATAAGCAATATAACATAAATGTATAAATATCCTTATTGCACATTATTATGCAGCATGCAGAACTGAAGGAAATGATCAAGCATACTTGGACATCCTCCATTATTTGGACCAAGTACATGACTCCTTCCATCAGGACAACATCCGAATGTCGTGTCTTCGCAGGTCTTTATCAGAAGGGCTAAAAAGTGGATAAGAACATTATCTTACGATAAAACAAATAATTATGTAAAAATTTGTTATAGAAATAAGTTTGTAATCATATATGTGTAATAATTAATTCTCTCTTCTTAACTTTAGTCTTAGTCCATAAACGTGATTCACAATAAAATAAAAATGAGGGAGGAGTAATACAGGCATAAAACGATGGATGAATGATGCAACTGGATTTGATGATTTGATTTGTTACACAATAATCACTATATATGAATTACTACTTGATTGACTGATTGATCTTTTTCAATGTTAACAATTTATTAAGTATATCAAGTGCCATTTATTTGTTGTATATTTTAAACAGTCCGTGCTTACATAAAAAATTTGGAAAATTCTTTTTCTAAATTCATATTATTATAAATAAACAACTGTTTAACCAATGAACTGGATTGGATTATTTGGACTACAGCAAAGCGTGTTAAAAATATCTACCCTTAACTATGGGATGAAAAGAAATTTTTCTCCAAAAATACAAGCCTATTGAAATTGGCTGAATCAATTTAAGATAAACATAGTTTTGTACTTATTAGCTCAAAATTAATTTGATATGAATCAAATGAAAAATAAAACCTGCGAAAGTCAGAATTTACATACTGACGTAAAATTTTACATTTACTTAATCTAGTCTCACTTTTTCCTTATTCTCTTTCAAAGAACCCGATGATTTTGTTCCATAAGCCAGCTGGTATACCGAAACGTATATCAAGCAATAATTTTACTTAACAGGTAATTTAAAAAAAGTTGTGTTAGAGTCACATTCACCCACAAATCTACATGATGTTCCCCTTCTCCACGTTACCGTTGTGAAGACATAAAGGAAGATCTATGAATTTTGACTGTGCTAAAAGAAGTCATACAGAAAACACGTAGCGTCATTTGGTTCTTTGGAAAAGTGAGAAATCAGTTAAGCCCTCCCTGGAATTTGAGTCATGGATCTTCCAATCCCTGGCTGGGGGTGCTACTACTGACACCACAAGAGCATGCGCAAGGGAATGAATTTGTTTTATAAAGATGAAGTTTTCATTTAATTCTGAGAAGATGGGAAGAATTTTCAGCGAAGAATACTTGAAAATTAATTGCCCCTTTCCTTAGAGCTGAACAGGAGAATAATAATTAGGACAGGTTTTGAATAACTGTTTATACTATGAAAGCCCATGCAATAATTTCCTACATTGGTCGACTGGAAGCCAGACAACTTCCAGTCGACCAATTTAAGTCTGCTGACAAGCTATTGTCCACCGCTTCAATTCAAGCGGCAAATGCATAGAAAAGAGGAATCTGAAGGTAATCTTGAATGTAAAGTGCGCCTACCTGAGTCAAATACAGGACAAAGGTCATTGAAACCAGATGAGAATACATCTGCATCTTTTTTAGTAATTAATTCCGTACAATGTTATTTTTATTAATCCTATAAAAGTGGTGAATTATAAAGAGAGATTTCATATAACAATAAATCCTGATTATGAACTCTCAGTTTGAAAATTAGTAAGATAGAGAGCATATGCACATCATTCAGGATAAAAGTTCAGAAAAATTATACATGTCACACAAACGCTCTTGATGCCGCGATTGTAGACGATGACTTAGATCTGGCACCTAAATCAAAACTAATGTTTCCATGTAGTTTTCCTTTACTTCTCAGAATAGGAAAACATTTGCTAAATCAAGTTATGATTACTTCTTGAAGAAGATTAGCTACTCTTTATAAAAAACGATGGAATAAATGGCCGTTCTTTTATAAGGCACGTATTATTTGGATTAACAAAGAAGTGCCTTAAACTAGTAATTATACATCAAGAAGGCGTGTAACGTAGATAATTTAAGCGACATAACACAATTCCAGCTTCTTTTGTTTTGCTTTTTTTAAACACTTTTTTTTAAAATTTAGAGATACTTAGCGGTACCACAAGGTATACCATGAAATATTGTGTAGCGCAAGTTATACCTAGAGGAATACGAAAAGTAGATTTTACTTCTTGAAAAATAAATATTGCAAAATTAAAAGAACATTTTACACTTCTAAAAGTGATAGTTAAAGATTAAATATTAAATTAAGTAGGCTTCTAAATGCTAGGCATAAAGAAAGATCTGCTGCAGCGAGTATGGCAAACACTGATTATCAATTTCGTTGTGTTATAATAAGTTATGTAAAAAAATATTGTAAAGCCATTTGGTTTTCCGGAACCAGGAAAAGAAAGAAATCAGTTATTCTTGCTGTAATTCGATAAATAAAGGCGGCAGTGATGTACACAACAGAATTTTAAGGAAAAATTATTTATATTCAGGTCCAGTAATTTAATATTAAACAATAAAATACTTAACGATGAAATAACCTTTTTTTCTTTAGTAATTTATTTTGTTGTTTTATAATCTTTGCGGGGAAAAATTCCTTTAATGAAAGTTTTCATTTCTATTCTATTTGTCCTGAACTTCCATCTCTTTTCCCACATTATACGCACTTAAATTAAATATTTCGTGTAAACGTCCTAGTACATACAGTTGTCCATAAAGTATGAATCTTAAAACATCAACAGGAATTGATATACATATCGGTCTTAGATTTTGAATAAGAATGGTAGTTACACCAGACTCAATGACAAACTTCTTAAATTTTAAATATAAAAATTCCAGCGTCTTAATGATTATTAAAACAATGATAAATTCAAATCACCTTCTCTGCAGCATTTTGCAAAATATCTTGTCATATGACAGACAGTTTTAGAAGGGCACAGTTTAGATCCATGGCCTTTTCCGCAATAATAGTCTTTACCGGTTTCTGGATCAATTACAGGAGGTTCGCCATCGCATGGTATATCAACATGATCTAAATGTAAAAGTTTGATTTGATATATTAGTCTTCATAAACACAGGGCTTATTTTCTAAAATAAGCTTCTAAAATTCAAAAAGCTTCTAAGTCTTCTAAAATTTTCTAAATTGCCAGAGCCCTATGGAAGGCTGTGAGGAACGAAAGAAAAAATATATAAATAAAATAGCTAAAAATTAATATAATTAAATAATTTAATTTAAATTAAGAGAAATGCAAAGAGATAAATAGAAATCTAATGAATTATTAAATTAATTTAAAATAGTTAAGTAGAAAAAAAAATATCGGACCTTGTCTTATTTGGGGCATTGCCTGGAATTACAATTCCACTTAGAAGGTAAGAAGCAGCTTAGCCGATCTCCATCTGAGTTTAAGCCCTAATTGTACGTATAATATACTATTTCAAGGGATGACAGGTACTTCTTTTTTTGCGGCATACCAAGGAAGAAAGATAAAATGGTTTAAGCCTCACTAAAGAGAACTGTGAGAATCTTAGAAACAGTACGAGGCTAGGGAAGGAAATTTTAAAGGAAAAGTGTAGCTTTGAAAATAAAGAGTTCAAGACTTTCTGGTGGCGATGCTCTGTCGATACAATTCTAGCCGTCAAGCAGAAATTTTCCCTGAATAAGATTCGGTAACAACGTAAGAATAAACGTAAGAATACAAGGGTACAAGCGACAGGAGTGGTCCCCTCCCATTGGTTACATCATTCAGAAAGTCTACTGAAGCTATGTAATAGGAAGTCATTATCGTGGAACGTGCACGGTCAGAGATCACTTTTAGTACTTTTGAGAAATACAGAATTTGTCAGCTCACATAAATTCATTGTACATCCTGGACAATAAGCCTTTGACATATGATTGGGAGCCTTTTCTTTCCTTAAAAGTCTCAAACTCTGTGCAAGGCTTGAGTGCGAAGGAAAGACAGGCCTGCATTCAGAAGTTAGAATTGATTTTTAAGACATGTTTACTACTAAAACAAAATTTATCTGACAAAATTGTGGTTCAATTACATAAAAGAAGTGCCGGAACCCTTTTATTTAGGGCTCTGGTTCGCTCCGGCTCAAATTATAATTTATCTCGAAAACAGAAGTACCGTAGCTGGTGCTCCATTGGGCTCTGGCTCAATTTAAGCTCTGATAATCAGATAAAAATATATATAAAATACCTCTTGACAATGAATTCATGAATCAGAATCCTTAGTTCTTTTATCTTACTTTTTAGTTCCGAAGAATTAGGGTTAGACTGCAGAGTAGTTAAACACTGATTTACCACTTACGAGTAATGGTAATTAAAATTTTGTTCATTTAATTTATTTGTTAGATCTGTATACAAAGAGAGGCATGTTTATCTGAGAATAACAAGTAAAACGTTACTTCAAAAATGATATTAATTATTTTATTCTCTTAAGATATTTTCTGCCAGTACATGTTTCTCTTTCTGATTGACTTACCCACGCAATTTTCTCTTTCAGAAGTTTCAATACGTTTTTGCAACAGACAGGACTCTTCCCTCATCCTGCACTCATTATCATACATTCTTCCATCCGATCCGCAGACAGGTTCTTTAATCGCAGGACAGTGGAAAGTGCAGACACAAAACGGATCCCCTTCCGCATTGAAATCGCAAATGCCGCCATATTTGCACTGTTTTTCATGACAGCTGCTTATTTTTCTTCTCTTGAGAGCCGGTAAATCATCTGAAAGAAAAAAAATACTCTCTATGACATCACATAACAACGAAGTTGCTAAAAGGCTACAGATGGTGCCCAGAAACTAGAGCTTTATTGTATGATTAATAGACTTCATAAAAGGAGTTCATTCAACACTTGGCTTACGACAATCGTATATGGTGTAAGCTGAGAACGCTAATTAAATACATCCAAGTCCATTTAACGTAGGTTTTCATAGTATATAACCACAGAAATACATACTTTTATACTTTTTCCTAAAATTAGTTGTTGTTGTTCTTCTCCCTTCCACCCTCCATTTCAGACGACAGGGTTCTTATTTAATTCAGTTGCATACTGCTCAGAAAACACTCTTTGATAAATGTTATATTAACGCAAACTTGTAAACACTGAATCGCTTTATGTCCTTTTAAAAGGATGTGTGATAGTAGGCCTTGAAAATGTAGTAATATCCGCTAATATCCACCGTCATCTCAAATATTTCCTACTCAGTTTTGTTTCATTTTTCGGAGGAGCACACGTTTTTTATTATGAAAATGCTCATCTCCAAGTTTTGAATGTATAAACAGAGAAAGGTGGAATTGTTTTCCAAGTAATAATAAGTTTCAAATGTGCTGCTCATCACACTGCGGAGCGATAAGGATACTTTTTTGTGCTACAAGAAGGAAAACTGATAGTAAAATATTAAAAATAGAGGCAATAAAAAATGCAATAGGAAATTTTTGGATAATGCTCTAATACCTCGAAGATTTTACTTATAAATTCCAAAAACTTTTTAAAATATTTTAAAATTAAAAGATATAAAAAGTATAAGCTTATAAAAAATGCAATTATGCATTTTTTTTATTTTAATTTTTTTTTTAATTTTCATTTAGAACCTTGAGAATATATTTAAATCATAAAAACATTTTTGAGGTACAGGGCTACGATAAGCCTCACTGGTACACTGTTCAAGAACAGTGTACCAGGATATCAAGATACAGAATATTAAATTACATATTTAAAAAGAACCGAGCCGCCCAATCGGGATAGTCCTTAGTGACTCAGTCTGCTATACCGAAGGGCCTGGCTCGAATCCGCAGAAATCATGTATGTATCTGTGGGGCATGGGGTACTCTGCGGCGAGCCGAAAGACTTCTCGAGAGATAGATGGTAGGAGAAGAGGGGTGGGAGACCCTTGGATCCATCCCGAGATGGATCCGAGGGATGATCCGATCCCACTCTCTTTCAAAATTCGGAGTGGAGTTGAGCTAAAGTCTGCTGAGTCACCTATATGGTGCTCAGAGCTCTTGTCAATAACAGACGCACTTGACTCCTTGCCACGATGAATGTCATGAGATTGTGCTGACCACCGTCAGACAAATGACACTGGTAACAAAAGCGCAAAGATCGATTAAGACGGTTATATCAAATGACAGAAAAAAAATTTGCTGTGATATCATGTCCTCATAAATCAACGCCATATGGAGACTTGCACTCTTATTTATTAAAGAAAAAATTTAAGAATTCAAGGCACAGTTTTTTACTTGTGCGATAAATACTCTTTAGTAAAACTATTTATAATTTCGCTAGCATGCATAGGAATATTAACGAATTATTGGATATTAATGGATTATGATCCCAACATCGGTACACTATTGTATTGTAATTTGCATTTTCATAAAAACCTGCACTTCACAACCTATGAGAGTTTTTGTTCATCTGAAAGGTATGCTGAGCACAAAAGACAGCACTTCAGCAAGTTTCTTGGTTCCAATATCATTAAAAACTGATGCCATGATGATCAGACCAAACAGATGTGTAATAAGCACTGACGTTCATGTTAAAATTTGTGGAGCAAATATTAAAATCAAAAGTAAACGTATTTCATATTAGGTTTAATATAAGTTTTGTATATATGTGTTTCATGAAAATATATTTTGATCTTATTACTGTGTTCAGTTTATTTTACATATTACTGCTATTAATAATGGCGATGCTAAACTCGACAATAAACTCGTATTTTATAGTAATAGAATTTATTCTATGAGCATAGTAACGTTCAATAGTAGAAGTGTTAACACTGAAACATCAAAAATTCATTTGCAAGCCTGAATTCCTACGTTAGTAAACGAAAGTGACTGTCTTCTTTGTTGATTCCTATGATCGGTGCCCACAGCCATAAACACGCTGATATTATACCTAATTGAATTGCGCACAAATACATTAAACACGAGAAATGGCGTTATCACAAACTTAGTAACTGACTTTGCGAATTCACATCCTGAAGCAGTAAGTCAAATACTTTAATTTATTGTAAGCGTCCTTATTTATTATTAATTTATTCACACTCATTTTTGCTTTTGAATTGTTTTTTCAAACTGCAATTCATTTTCTAAAAAGTTAACTTACACTACACTGAGCATAACATCACACAAAAGTCTTAAAGTCTTTTTAAAAAGGTTCATTACCATCTTCTGCATCTTTAGATATTGATTCGCAACTCCCATAAAATTGTACGGAAAGATCTCTTCCTTTCTGACAGGCCGCTCTCTTCATTTCACATTCACTCATATAGGTTTTGCCGTCGCTAGAGCATACGAATTCAAAAGCCGTTGGGCAATCCGTCGGACAGACGCACCTTCCGTTATCACATCTGGCGCCATGTTTGCAATGGACGTGCTCGCAGGATTCTGGAAGGAAGAAATAAAATATAATAAATACAATCTGTTGGATAACAATATAACATAATATGAAGTTTTCCCACGCATTAATGTTGTAATAAGTCGAAGGCATTATATTTATGAGGTGCACCAAGGTAAATGCATCCACACCTTATATTCCCGAGATTCTGAGGGAGACAACAAGTAATAAAAGTAAATTTAATACGGTCTTTTTTATTACCGGCTTTAATAGAAAAGTTAGTAAACAGGTGACCTAAGAGCCCACGCTTTTATGCTTTTTCTGTCTATCACTTTCGAGGTATCTACAGATCCTAAGAGTAAGATAAGGAAGAAGAGAAACTTGACTCTGCCAGCAACGGAAATTTATTTTAAAAGCTAATATTGCATTTCCATTGTTGTAATACTGAGTTTCTACACACACACATATATAAAAAAAAGAGCATAACAAACGATATAATTATTTTTTTGCTGATTTATAAGATTTTACTTTATGTTCATGTCAGTTTTAAGTAAGATGATTTGTATTAAAATGAATTTAACTTTAAAAAACATTCATTATAAGCACTGTTACTATTTCAAAAACTATACACTATTGATATTCGAACGTATTAATATTCGCAACTATACAGTATTGATTATAGATGCTTCACATGATTATTTAACTGTATATTTAATAATTTCCAAATCATATATGATATTTATCATTTTATGAATATCGATAGAAAGTTTTCGCTTCAAAAGAAAATTCTAAATGGCATATGATCTGGTGACCTATGGGACACCAAGGTTAGTTAATTAGTTGAGGTAAAACACGTGAACTCGATTTGCCACAGGAATGAATATTTTCGTGGGTGACTTTCTCGAAGGAATTGACACGAATTTATTTCATATAAGGAGAAAACCACAAACATCCCGCGCAGCTAATACTACATTACCGGAAATTAGAACTAATGTCGAACTACCAGTACTTGCGCTTTTGCCTACTCGACTACTGACGAGCAGAATAAGCAATCGTATAGACAGCCATCCAGTATTAACACCGACGTATTGTACACCGAAATTCTAGCATAACTTACAAATGCATAACTAACAAATAGTGGACCAGAACAATAATATCAATGAAATATATGTTAACGTAATTATAAACTAACATCTCGAAAACAGCAACAAGTTAAAAAATTCAGAGCAGTTGCTACTTTCTGAAAAGGTTATTTTCGCAATACCGTAGTGACAGCGATTTTTTACCAATTCACAAAACCAGAGTGACAGCGATTTTTTCACCATAGCATAGCTGTTGTCTTTGAAACCGTTATGTACGCTCTGAATTATATATAGGTTTTAACAATATTAAGTGATGAATGCAACATTTTGCATTAAATGTAACGAATATCCTTTTTCAGATACTTGTATTCGTCTTTGGCATTGGATTTATTAAACCCTAAAAATCGCAGGCAAAAATATAAACTTTTCTTCTTTTCCGCAACATTTAACATCAAACTATCAGTCTTTAATCTTATGCATAGCTTTGCTATTTTAGTGAAATACGGAATTCTTTCTATTCCTATATTGCAAAGAGCTTGGCTTCAACTGTAACTTGACTTTGAATAATCAAACTGGAATCACCTTTAGAGATAACTTATACTTTATATGGGATGGCATCGTCGATAATAATCAGATGACGCTGCAAGCTGTGTGAAAGAACTTTTTTTCGCTAGATAGAACGCAGACGATTCCGCCATTAAGACGGTAACAGACTGAAAGACGTTTGAATGTAAAAGACGCTAATTTGTATTCATCTGTAAATAATATCATCTATTTCCTTCTAAGGATGTAATCACTTTGTAGTTTGTAGCAACTATTCATGTTTGCATTAAATTTTCGAGTTTGCCATAAATCGGATTAATTACTGAAAGCCCCTAGACAACCATCTCTGAACTAAATTTACAGACATTATACTCCTTGATAATAAGTACCGATCCTATAGGTTTTGGGCGCTCAGGCCTCGATAAGCCTTGGAAGAATGACGATGACTATTACAAGAGAAAACCAGCAAGTTTGTTTCGATTATTACCATATTGTTACTTCTAAGAATAGTGTTCTACTGTATGGTGAATCAAGATGGCTACTTTAAATTCCATACCTAGAATTCCTGATTGTTTAAGAACTGGGCCTACAAAATCTACTAAACTGTTACATCAAATTGTATTCGGAACTTTAGGTGATAGGTTACATCAAATTGTATTCGGAACTTTAGGTGATAGGATAGAGAGAGATTACGTAGCTTTTGTGGTTTTCCATCTGACTTTAACGTTGAAGAAACGAAACAAAAATTACTTCAAACTTTCACTGCAAACGATTTTATTTCTGTGTGTAATTTGTTACATCTTAACCAGGACGACTTTAAGGAAAAGATTCCACGACGATGATGTTCTAAGACGATGACGACGACTGACGCATAATTCAATCCAAACTAAATTCTTTTTTTTTTTGTTGTTGTTGTTTTGTTTTTTAATTTTTTTTTTCAGATCCCCAGATGCTGATGGTCATGCTACCATAATGCGAGGCCGCATCCCATCAGAATGGTCGAGCAGTTATGGGATGGCATCGTAGATAATAATCAGATGATGCTGCAAGCTGTGCGAAAGAACTTTTTTTTTCTCTGGATAGAAGGCAGACTATTCCGCCATTAAGACGGTAACACAACTGAAAGACGCTTGAATGTAAAAGACGCTAATTTGTATTCATCTGTAAATAATATCATCTGTTTCCTTCTAAGGATGTAATCACTTTGTAGTTTGTAGCAACTATTCATGTTTCCATTAAATTTTCGAGTTTTACATAAGTCGGATTAATTATTGAGAGCCCCTAGACAACTATCTGTGAAGCAAATTTACAGACATCATATTCCTTGATAGTAAGTACCGATCCTACATTTATATGGTAATCATCAGAGAGATTTCTCCCTAACTATTGGCAGAAAATTACGATCTGACCAAATGTACCCTTCAGAGTGTGGAAACCTTTATAAAACTAGCTCAACAAATTTCTTTCTAATTTAGCTAAAATATGAATGCTATCATTGTCATCGGTTCATCGTCAACTTACTTATTATCGTGCTTATTCGCTTTCTTCATTTTAATTAAATTTGAATGCAAATTACTACCCAGTTTTAGTACATGACAAGATAATTTCAGAATTCGCAAGAAAACGCATTGAATAACTAAACTGTCTTACAATGGCTCTATTCTGTCTGTTAAATCTATTGGATTTAGATTCCTATGGAACACATCGGATTTATTTATTGCAAGTGCATTCTTAGTTATCCAAATAAATAATACGGTTTGAAATAGGAAAGTTTGTATTAATGTAACATAAACTTATTCTAAAACTTACCGCATGGCCCTTTAGTGGCAACGGCTATGTATTCTTGTCGTCTACACGCTTCAATTCGTAATTCACATTCATTTGGATAAGTACTTCCATCAGTTCCGCATACTGGAGCTTCAACCTATATTTTAAACATTTTGCAGTGAACACACAACAGACTCAGGTTTTAAAAATACAAAAATTTTTTGTGTAAAATTTCAGAAAGATGGTTTGTTTCACAAATAAAAAAAAATCTGATGAGTACAGCACATGACTTCCTTCTACGGAATATTAAATTATACTCAATTTTTCTTGAATTTCATCTAGACTTATTGGATTGAATTAAATCTACTTCGTCGATAGTGCATAAATCACATCAGAATAAATGCACTCTTTAAAATTCATTATAGTTGCTTACCATAGGGGCACTCTAGGGCTAGGTTCACTTAACAGCGTTACATCTCGCTCATTGTATAGCTCAGAATTCACAAAAATTATGTCATCTGAGGAATTATCTAATCGTTGCCGCATGTTCTATTCGAAAATCTAAAACGGTGTATAAAAGAAATTTAAAAAAAAAAGGTTCTTCACATACGGCTCAACATTTCTCATTCAATTAATCCAAGTATTACAATTCAAAAGTACAAAAAAAAAACACATATCTATATTAAAAATTACGAAATAAATCTTAAACACCTCGAATAAATTCCAGAATGGATTAAGCATGCTTTAATTCGGAATAATAAAAGAAAATGTTATCTTTGTTGCGAAGCTTAGTTTCTCTAGATTGGCAATCAATTCACTATTCTGCTAAGTTTCAAGTGTAAACAAATATGAATGCTATGGCAAAAATAATTAGGCTTAGCCGCACTTAAAAAACTTTTAAATTAATGATAATTCTACAAGTACAGCATGCAGATTTACTAAAGGCATAAAAACCTTGGCCTGAAGATAAGGACAACATAATACAATCATTTTTAAAGTAAAAAATACACAATTTGCCAACACATAAAAATAAAAAAAACTGAGCTCACTGATCCGAGTAACAGAGTGGGTATATATATATATATATATATACTTTTGGTGCGGCTGATTGCAACCAAAAAGGGAGGTGCACATCTACATGTTAGAGCAGTCCTACATACAAACTTTCAAAGTTCTGAGACTACTCGTTTTTGCGTTATGGAAGATACATACATACATACATAAAATGTATGTATGAAATTATCCACCACCATAAAAAAACTTCTTCTGAATCCATATTAAATCAATTTTTTAATTCGCTTGGGGAAAGAGGGTCCTAATCTGTGCTTATGTACGAATGTCACTCAAAAATATTGTTAAATTACATTCGAAAGCGGTCAAAATGGATATTTTAGTTGAAATATGGTACTCGGAATTTTTCATGATTACAATACTTCCTTTACTTCGTACAAGAAATTAAAACAAGAAACTTAAATTATCATGTCTTCCGAAAAGTAATGACGGATGTAACCAATAATCTTTGTATAGCATAATACTGGAAGGTAAATATAATTAATCAGTTTAGGTTCAAGTATATGCAGAATTAGTTCATAAGCCCAATATATATCAATATTTATATTAAAACACATGTTCGGAATTGAGTTGTATCAAAAATTCTTAACTACAAATTCTTCCATTTCTGTACATAAATTCGTCACATTGCTGTACACTGCTTGAGATGATACTTTATTAGTTTTACGGAAAATTTGCTTTCAAAAGTAAAAATTTTAAGCACTTGCTGAAATCACATTTTCTCAAGCATGCAATAAAGCATTCCTCGTAAGTCCTAAAACAGAAGACTCACAGCTCTTACACCATCTGAATCGCTTTCAACAGATACCAATCCCACCCATTTTATTGCTCACCATCTTAAAAGCGTGACTAAGATTTGGGTGCCACAGGTGAATCATAGTCGTTACCCAGAGCCAAGATAAGCTTTTTGAAAGGCAAAGAATCTAAAGAAATAAACTATATATTCCCTTATGAGAATGTGGGTCATCCGAGAAGTAAAGCTCTCTGGGAAAAGATATTGTCCGCTTAGTAGTGAAAAAAAACAGGCCGTAAAAGTATAATTAATGTTTATGGACTCACTTTAATGCACACTTCTGGGCAGACACAGCTAGTTGCTCCTCGTCCAAAGCTTTCACAGACGGCATAAAAATCACACTGTTGGGCGTAACAAGCATCTAAAAGGAGAGAAAGAAACGGTTTACGAAAAATTTTCTACCGATGCATAAAATGCTGCAGAGTGTTTTAGGAGCTCGGAAGAATGTCTTATTACCAAACATAATAAATGTCCGGAGATGCAAAGGATAGTGAATTCCCGGGTATACTTAGCTCAGACTTTATAATGATAGAGAAGCTCCTTGGAATTTCAATAACATTGCGAATATTTGAGTCAGAAATTCGTACTATCTATTAATATCAAAGTATGGATTTTTATCAATTAGAACATAGTTAAACTATGGATATTTATATTCTTTAATCTTATGAGTGGATTAAATACATTTCTCAAGAATAAACACATTAATTAGAAATAACTTTCCTACAATTTTAAAATCGCAGGAAAGACCATTTCAAAGTATGCAATTTTGGCAATATCTATTTATTTGTTTATTTATTTTCTGTGTGTGTTATATTGCTGGTTTTAGGCAAATACCCTGATTAAGGCGATTAGGTGCAGATTAAATGTATTAAATAGTACTGAAAACACATTAGAAATTCATTTCCTGCAACCTGAAGGTCAAATATTTTCAAAGAATGCAATTTTGATAATTATTATTTTTCCATAGCGTATTTTGTATAAACGTTAGTTGAAAATCATATTCTTTACACTTTTTCACAAGTTAAATACATTTACTCATTCGTTTTATTATAAGTATTATGTCAAAAACTTGAACTTATTACACTAAAGACAAATAAATGTTTAAAATCTACTGCATTAGCCTGACTAAGGTAGCTTTATGTTTTAACTTTATTTATTATTAGATATATTAAGTTAAACTGTTATCGCGAATTAAAATAGTGTAAAGTTCTAACAATGAGGCAATTTAAAATGCGGACTTAAAAAACTTAGGAAGAGAAGAAGTTTAAAAGACATGATTCATATTAAATCGAACATAATCCTGTGCGCAATTTAGTCTTCAGAAACATGCGGTTATTTCTTTAAAATAGCATACTTCAAAATTAAAGATTTTAAGGTGTTACTGTCAACATAGGAATTAAGATGATAATCGCCGGCAGATTTTTTAGATTCTATGTCTCTCGAAATTAAATAGTTTCCCTTGTTGCCTTCATATATTCTGCAACAGAAAGAAAACTTTGTTACCTGGACAATTTTGTGTAATTATGATAACTTAAAGTCCATTATAGCAATATAATAATATTCAGCATTTTAAGATGGTGGTATTTAGTTGCATGTGTGTCGGTAAAATAACAGAGAAGCAAAATCACCCGGAAGACAAACAGCAAGACTGATTATTTGGGTAAGTAATTAAGGCAAAGTATACGAGGATTATCTAAATGACACAGGAACCATGGAATGTTCTGAAGAAAAGTGGCTTGTATTTATTTCACAGACCTTGAAAAACACGTAGCCAGCCCGCTTGATGGGAGCTAAACACGAATTAAACTACCAGTTGCCGGTGGTCTTACGTTTCACTCATTCGGCCAATGGCGGGTTCTGGATATCAGCTTCCACTGGTGGATACTATTGATGACACAATCGCAATCGATAACTGGATGTAATCGTAAGCGTTTGAGATAGATACAGAAGTCACAAATTGCATCCAAATTCATTTTTGCATTTGTTAAAAGTAATATAAAATTATATTCCAGTTATTATTAGAACTTCGACATATTTTTCCTTTTTCCTTAAATGCCAACAATTTTAGCATATTATCCCAGGTCTCTCCGAATTCCTTTGTTTAATATCTGCAACTTTTCAAGAAGCGTGATCGAGAAGAACGAATTAACGCCAAATAATTAATTAAAATTAAAATTAATTAAAATTAATGACAATACTGAGAAGCCCCCAAGAAGCATATAAAGAAGATAAATCATAAAAATTGGAAGGAACGAAGAAAATAATCACAGTGAAGGCTATATTTATAATATAAATCAAATAGTAAAAAATGCAATAAATGTATCCATTATACTTTGTGTCTGGGAAATATTTTGAATTGTAATTTTTTGAAATGTTTTGATAGCAGCCTAACAGTAGCACAATCGGCGCATATTCAAGAGGAACAGGCTCGAGTCCCCGCGACGGCAATGCTCATTTTTCATGTACTCCTGCTTCAAAATGACCTAACGACTCTACGAACTGAGCATATAAGACAAATGAAGTCTCCGGAAAGATATTTTAAGTAACAAAATTTCGTTATTCGAGTCAGTGTAGCAGTAATAACTTCCTTGATGAACTCTATTGAACTATCAAACTTTTCATTTAACTTTACATTGTATTTTCTCGAAACTGTATTTAAAATGGATCATACGCATGCATTATACCCATATACATTTACTTAACTTACACGTATGATAGTTATAAAGTTTTATAGATGCTGTATTGTTTATTTTTTAAACAACTAAGAATCTGATGTAAACTACAACTTTTTAACAGTGCCACGTTCTTCAAATAGTTGTTTAGAGCTTTGCATTAAAAACAGCCTGTTTAAAAAGTCAACTCTGTGCAGACGCGAAAAAGTGGTCAAGTTTTGTGTTACGTGATTTATGCATCAAAATACTCAATTAACAGGAAATCCAAGATCAAACTTCTAATTTCCGTATGTAGGATTATAAAGAGTTTATATATCTTAAAAGCAATACCATTATGAATGGTTTTGTGCCTAGATAATATCAAATAACTTAGACGCATCATATCTTCGGTTATAAGAAAAAGTGTTATACGCATATCTTATACAGAAGTTCCACCATAATATTTAAATATTTAGAAATCTTTATTTTATATTTACTTATTTACAGGAAAATTTAGGATGAACAATTAGAGTGGGATAAACCTTTACTTTGTAACCAGCGTTACTTAGAAGTAAACTTCAAATAAAATATTGAATCGAAACCATAATGCTTGGCCTTCTGTCTTAAATATAATATTAACGTAGAATTATTAAAAGTCGATTCTAGTGTTGTACGTTTCATGCAATAAAAAATAAAGATTATTATCTTCAAAATCTGAAATTGTCGTTACTCTTAAATTTATATGGAATGAATGCAGATAAATCGTTGAGGGTTGATTTCTCAATAATTTATATATACAGGGAAAGAAATGGATTTTTAACGATGTACAATTAACGTATTGTGTATGTGCGGTATAACGATGTACAGTTAACATAGCATGTAGATATCCATATACGTTTTTAAGGTATGAATGAATAAGTTATAAATTAAGATTAAACAGGAATAAAATATTATTTGTAGCATACTTGTTTTTGTACCTAGGCGCATTTTATCGTATACTTACTACAAAGGCCATCATGAGCGACAATAATATCAGATTTTTGTTCGCAGGCTTCCCGTTTCAGCTTGCATGCATTCGTGTAAGAAATTCCATCTGTGCCACAGACTGGCTCGAATTCCTCAGCACAAGTTGGACATTCACATACAGGTTGGCCATTTTTCACCACACACATGGCACCATAGGAGCAGTGATGAGTGTGGCATGGTGTATGTTCACCTGAAACAGAATTCACATTCATTTTGCTGCCATGTAGTTCAAGAAAATACAACAATCAATACAAGTTTCACTGTTGTCGCAATCATTAAATTCTAATACAATTTTTATTTGAAACAACAGATGTATTAAAATTAGGCCAAACAAAAACTTGTGTTAAACGTAAATTTAATTGAAACTCAACGATTTCGAGAGGGAACAGATACAATTCCTTCTCCGTTAGGAGCAAAACGATTATGCAAAGAATGGAGAAACCATGACCGTATTTATACTAAAAACGCGAATTCATACTGAAAAATTTAAATACAAGTTGTTCTTTTATTAGACAATATTATCATTATACGATATTTCCATTTATTTTTATGTTTTATTTTTGCGTGTTTCTCTTTTCTCTTGAACGCATATATTAATTTTAAAAGTCTCTATATAAAGCTGTAATATACAAAAAATTAACAAAGTAAATCCCTCTGCTATTTATTTTAATGTTAAGTGTGTAGTATTTTTTCTATCCATTAATTCATGTTGTGTATTAAAAGTTATCTTTAAAAGATTTAACTTATATTATTCAAGATTTTAAAGGAAAGCGATACAGCTAATTCAGCTTCTTAAATGTTATCATCACTAATATCGTTAACAGCTAAAATACTAAACTATCATTTCTATAGCAAGAAAAGCAAATTTTATGTGAAGCAGTTGAACACAATTCGCAGTGCTGAGCTTTCACATAGCACTGAAACAGCTTTCCCGCGATGTTGAATTAATTATATATATATATATATATATATATATATGTATATAATATTTAAATATCAGGCTTTGGGGAAATATGCATTATGTGTGCAATATTTTCGATTAACTATAGAACTTTTTATTCTTAGTTTTGATATTTCATTGCTCATACTCAGCTCAACTCTGTACAGAACTATAATACGCAAATACAATGTGTTATTCAGAAGAGGAAGTATGAAACACTCAGGAATACTTAGTAGCTAGTTGTTTTAGAATTTTACAGGAAGGCTTTCTTGCTATAACTTCTCTCACTAAAATAAGGGTTAGCTAAGCAGCCTGGCACAATACTGGTGAGTGTGTTTAAATTTTACAGTTAAAAAAAAACGAATTTGAAAATGCTTAGATTAATTAACAGTTCTCTTGACAGATTCCGAATAACTGCTTTATCGAAGGAATAGACTGCTCCTGTCGGTGCAATTTAAGCCAGTTGTTAATTACAGAAATAAAGACGAAAGAGAATAAAATTAAGTAAAACTTCCATTCAGAGTTACGATTTGGTTGATGTATGATTCTATCTATCGATTTGGTTTGGTTGATTCAGATTTACAATTTGGTTGAATTAACAGTGTATAAACACTTTATTATCTTATAAGTAACAGAAACTGAATATCCTTGCCTTCCCTACTGGGACAGTGGTTAGCGACGCTGACTGCCGTTGCGAAGGGCCCGGGCTCGATTCCCAGAGAAGGCATGAATATTTGTATAGTGACTGAGCGGCATGGGGGCACTCTAAATATGCCGCTAGTTGAGAGTCCTGACGAAGGGTTGATCTACGAGAAGAGGGGTGGGAGACCCTAAGACCAATCCCCCCGGGGTTATTTCCTTCAAAATTGGTATATCCTGCTTATTATATCCTACTTTGATTTGAAATATAAAAAACTGCATCCAAAATTTAAAATATAGAGAAAATGAAACAAATCGTAATCGCATGCAATTCATTATTCTTGCCCTCGAACTAAGATTAATGTCCGAAGCTTATAAATGAAGCCGAATAACTTTGTTTTGTAGTTCAGAATGTATTTGAAATAAATTTCTATCCCTGAATATCTATAATATTATATATTATCTCTGCATATCTATAATATTATTTATAAAGTCACTGTAATTTTTTTAACATTTCCTTTATTTTAAATTGCTGTTATATCATGATAACAGAATAAATTATATATTCTGAAATATATCTTGTATATATATATTGTTCGAAAATATGGTATACATGTGAAAAATTTATAAAGATGAATGATGTATAAGTAAAGAATTGTTTAATTTTAAATCCTTATTATTGTTCTTATAAATACTTCATTACTTCGGGCTGCAACATATTTAGAGAGTTTTCATTTAAATATTTATTAGAATAAACAAATTACACTAGAATTTCAAACAAAAGGAACGTATTTTTAAAAACATTTTCCTCAGCAGAAACTATTACAGGTAAACAGTTAATATTTTATACTTCAGCCCTTTTAAATGAAATTATTTATTTAAAACTGTGAATGCGCCATCATGATTTTGTATTATATAAAATATAATAATACAAATCGAAACATAACGTCCAAAAATATGCTATGATGTTACTAGTATTTTCCGAAATCAAACTTAAACTACATTTTTCAGTTCACAAATGTAAGCGTAGAATTTGATTACTCGAAAGCTTTCAAAATCAATAAGACTTCTTCCAGCATGGCGAAACCTAAAATTTTTGTTCTGACTTATAAACTTGCTTTGAGTTATCTTGTTAAAAGACACGTAAGAACAGTAACCATTTTTTGTCGAAATTTTGTTTCCAAGTTCTTGTGTTTGACATGAAATTTCGTAATAAAAACTAGAAGTTTCTTCTGCTAGATGGTGGAAGAAAGGCAATAAAATTTTATATTTATTTCTTACAGTTGTAAAATATTCCTTTAATGTAGGAAATCATACTTTGACGTCACAAAACATTTGTGCTTTATCTATTATTCTGTTAGATATTAATGTTTCAGAAGCTTCAAATTATAATAGATTTTTCCAATCTAAAAACTGCAAATGGATTCTAGAATTCCAATCTACGAAATATTACTGATATAAGCTAAATAAATATATACTTAATATGAATATTAATGACGGAATCATTCTGTAATGTGTTTATCCGTATACTCCGTATACTCGAAGGCAACTATAAACTCGGAATTCCGTGGAATATATTCAAGGTTTTAAACTTTTCATTAAAATTTAGCAGGTTTGTAGCATTTTTTAATCCTTCAATCAAATGCTTCTTATATAAATATTGTGAAGAACATATTTTAAATGAATAAAAATATTAAATTTATATAAGCGCTTTTCTGTAACCTCGTACGTTGACTCAAATACTACCTAAATTTTCTATATCAATATCGTGATGCAGGGATATGAGATAAGTCAAAAACATGGGTACATGTTTGAAGAAAATGTAGTGTAATTGTAGAAAGAAATAGAATTTTAGATGTAGCGTACATATGGTAGAAGAGGAAAGTTTTCAAATTTAATATTCTATGAATATGCAATTTGAAATCTCGCTGTTTTATTGCAGATTGTTACGAATTAAGTGTCCTATTTTATACCATTAGCCAAGATGGCGATGAACACGTAGCAGAAGTCCTAGTTGCAAAAGGAACATTTACGCTTGCAATTTCCATAAAAATAATAGAAACACAATTTTGTTCGAAGCTTTAAAAGAGTTTTCATTTATTTATTCAGGCTTTCCCAAATTTTGAATTAAAAAATATTACTTTATTATACACTGGTGAAATAAATTAAGAGAATTTACATATTTTATCGAATTCCATGAAAAGAACTAAACTGAAGAAAAAACTACTGCTTCTAGATAAAAATGCAAATCTTGTACGGCAAATACGTAAACGTACACGTGTGTGTAGGCGGAGCCAGCAGAAAAACAGGCTTTATAAGCGCGTGGAGGGTAAGACGAATTGCGTTCGCTAGCATCCCTCGACGAATTTCTCTGTGTTATCTTGCAGCAATCGGTTAAATTCACATCGGAACAGTAAAAATGAGTAACCACCAACGTTTAGATGATGGAATGAGGTGGCGAATTGTGGGGAGGCTAGAGCAGGCCAACAGTTCAAGGATACTGGATCCATCGAGAGAAAGCCTGGGCAAGGTCGTACAAGAGCCAAGACGGCCAGAGAAGATCGCTACTTGCCCATTTTAGCGAGGCGTAACAGAGGGGCTACAGCTTCTCAGCTCTCTCGGAACCTGTATGCAGTCACAGGAACCTGGGTGACAAGGGTGACTGTTTCCAAAAGACTGAGTGAGAGAGGATTGTTTGCCAGAAGATCGACTGTTTGCATCCCGCTCACGTCTCTGAGAGTCCGATTAGCATGATGCAAGCAGCATAGTGATTGGAGTACGCAGCAATGGGCGACCATTCTGTTCAGCGACTAATCCCATTTTAGCCTAAACACCGATTCTAGAATCGGTGTTTAGGCTAAATCGGTGTTTAGGCTAAAATGGGATTCGTATGGAGAGAGCCAGGGGCCCGCTACCTACCCTCCAATGTCCCCGAAATCAACAATTATGGCGATAGCGGCGTAATGGTCAGGCCAGGCATCATGTTGGATGGCCACACACCTCTCCACGTTTTCAACAGAGGCTTCGTGACTGGTCTGAGGTATAGGAATGAGGTCTTGGAACCCTATGTTAGCCTTTTCTGGGGTGCAGTGGGCTCTTAGTTTATCTTACAGGACGATAACGTGAGGATACATAGAGTTCTTCTGGTCGACGAATTTCTCGAGAGTGAGGATATTCGCCGTATGGATTGGCCAGCCAGGTCTCCAGACCTCAACCCCGTAGAGCATGTCTGGGACGCTCTGGGGAGGGCAACTGCAACTCGCAATCCCCCTCCGAGAACCATCAAGGAACTGAAAACAGCGTAGCTGAGTAAGTGGGACCAGTTGTCACAGACACTGATAAACTGCCTTATTTCCAGTATGATATTACGCTCCGAGGTCTCTATGGCTGTAAGAGGGGACCATACCCCCTATTAACCCATTTTTTTTGTGTCTTCTGCAACCGCTGTTTCAGACCTTCAGACTCCCATGAGTGTTACGGACGAACATGCGTGTCTATTATTACTGTTGAATGCTTATTTTGTTTGTATTATATCAACCTATGTGCACACCAAATTTTATGAAAATCTGTCCAGTAGTCCTGGAAATATAGATCAAATATGAAAAATCTCTTAATTTATTTCACCAGTGTAGTTCAACATTTGCTTTTTTATGATTCTAGCGTAACAGAAGCGGGAAGAGGTGAAAAGAAAGGGAAAAAAAATCGTTTCTCCTTTCCATCATAATTCTTACCAAGAATTAAATTTTTACAAAAACTAATTATGTTTGAAATTTTTATTTCGTTTGAAACAAGATATTTCAGAACCGTGAATTAATATTTCAAAGACTATTTTTTTCCATTACTCACATTCAAAAATCGGTAGAAAAAATGCGTTTCTCGTTCTAGAATTATAAAAATACGAACTTATTATAGAAATTTAATTACATTTCTCAAAATTAAATAAGGGGAAATGAATTATATCGATTTACCGCATTCTCCTTTGTGCACAACCGTAAGTTCCTGCCTTAAGAGACACGATTGCCTCTTTAACTCGCATTCGTTGTCGTAAGTTCTTCCATTTGAGCCGCATACTGGTTGCATTTTTGGTTCGCATGCTTGCGGGCATTGACAAGAAGCTATTCCAAATCTGTCAATGTCGCATTCTTGACCAGGACCACATCTGATGAGGTCACAAGGGTTCGAACCTAAAAAAAAATAAAAAATTTAGGAAGCAAAATTATTGTAAATTAAAGAATACTAGAATTATTAAATGTAACGAAATGAAACTGAGAAGTAATTAATGGCATTTTTTAATAGTAATAATGCATTCGTACTCGAACGTATACAATAAAATACAATTTTCAATAAAATATTATGCAATTTAAAATTTATGCGCTACTGTCCGCTTCTTTGTTGCACTATCTCCTCCGGAATGGCAGGGAGTTGAGTCTCGAGAAAGGTACTTCCGAATTCCAAAAATTCTCGGGAAGCCATTTCGACAATTCTCATCTTCCTACGACTTTAATTAGCCGAAATATTAATTAAAAACTCTGAAAACGCTAATTTTCGCCCTCATTTTTTCCAGTGGCAACAGTCATTCACTCCTTCAGTCATTTAATAATCTTTGCAGACCACAAGTGAGTTGCCATTTATATTTAGTAGACAATTCTAATTTATAACGTTTTATGACTAAAGCGTAAAAAATAAAACCTCACACAGAATTAAGCATAATGACATTATTGCATGATGTAAGTATTCGTATTAATTCGATAGTTCTTTCATTTTCATGAACATTTATAGCATTATACTTTGCTTTTATTTAGTACACTTTGTGTAGTAGTTTTGTTATGCATTTTTGTTTAATGGAACTTACCTCCACTTGTATTCTTTCTAAGCATTTATTTCATATATTATATTGTACGTCTCGTAATTTTAAGAAGAATGACATTTGAATTGTAAAATTAACTCAAACAGAGCATAAGATAGGAGCAAATACTCCCTTGGAGATTTATAACGATTTCTCGCCAACTTGGTGATATTCTAGAAAATGCCTTTTTGAAATCATAGAAGTATTGTTATTTGCCATTTCCAGAAGTGATGGGCAATCGTATAAATATGACTCCATTTAGTCAAGTTATAGTTACTTAACTGAATTAATTAGTAAACTGAGTTAATTAATTTAATGGTTCAGTTCAAAGTATTAGACTCCTATCAATGATTATTGCTTTACACCTTGTGAGTGATTTTTCATGATCCTCGAAGTTCGTTGCTTATTAAAAAAAAGTTGCCTTATATTTGATTTCCTGCTTGAGGTATTTAGGCTCTTTGCTTTGCTGTAGTGCATTAATTTATTTCGATAAACATTCAGTTACTTTGTTTACATCCGGTGTAATTATTAAGGGTATCTCCAGAACCCGTAACGTGCAACAGTATTTTTTGTTAAATTAGTTAGTCACTGTCAACTGTTTTATTGTGTATAAAATTTAAATAAAGCGGTGAAATTCATATTTTAAAGCATAAAACCTTTAAAAAGTAATAATAAAATATATAAAGGTAGTTATAATAATAATATATAAAGGGAGTTATAATAATAATATATAAAGGAAGTTATAATAATAATATATAAAGGAAGTTATAATAATAATATATAAAGGAAGTTATAATAATAATATATAAAGAAAGAGATATAATAGATTTATAATAATAAAGTGAAGGAAAGATGCTTTATTTAGAAAGCTTTCAGACAAGATTCAACCAATTATTTCAATGAAAATACCAGAGCTGCAGTCTCCTGAGTAAATGACTCGAATATTCTTTTGCATTTTGCAAGATTCAGCTCTTAAAGCACATTCATTGGCGTATGTCTGTCCGTCTGATCCGCATACTGGTCTAAAATCCATTGTGCATACGTCATTGCACCTGCAAGCAGGATTCCTGTTCTCATCTAATTGGCAAACTTGATAAGCCGGACATTTTACTTTCTCACATGGATCTGGAAATATGAGGCATTTCATTAGAAAAACATTTACCTCTTCTTATTTACAGTTTTATACAGAAAAAAGTACAAATGTATTAAATTTATTTTACATAAGACCAGTAATAATACACATTGGGTGAAAAATTATTTCGAGCTTTTCATTTCGGAGATTTTCATGAGCATGAAGATATAAATTGCAGAGCCATTTGCATTATAATACGCTAGAACATTTTGAACATACCCTGTGAACAATCGCCAGCTAACTCATATACCTTTGCAAATATAATTGTAAAACATTTTTAAAAATACATTAGAAAGCACTTTTTTAAATATGTAAAAAAGCTGAAAAATAATTAGAACATATTTTTAAAAATTAGTAAATAAACAGCAAAATAATACTAGAGATTTTAAGAAGCACTTTTTATCATTCATAATACAGGGCATTTATAAAGTCCCGGACCCATTTTGATGTTTAATAACTCATAAAATGATAAAGATAGATTAAAATTAATAACATAAATGGTTAGATAAACTCAAAAAGTTTCATGACCGTTGTCAATGAACTTCCACGTGTGCCCCCTTCGTCGCACGGAGAATATCAAGTCGATATTCAATTTCACGCCAGGTACCGGCAAGCATGTCGGCATCCACAGAGGCTATTGCGGTTGTAATTCTGGCTTTTAGGTCATCAATGTTCGACACTCTCCTCCTATCCTAACATCACATACAAAAGTACTGGAACAAACACATCAAAAGTAAACATAACATTGCAATAGTTGCCAAAAACAAAAGAGAGAAAAATGCAATTAATAAGCAGACGATATTTAGAAAAGTACAGGTATTTAGACTGGAAAATGAAATTATCTGAAATGAACCACACGCGCAGACGATATTTACAAAAGTAAAGATATTCAAACCTGAAAAGGAAAATATATAAGTTAGTCCATCAATAAATGCCATAAGTTTGTTTAGATCTTCATTATTTTATGAGTTATTAAACATCAAAATGGGTCCGGGACTTTATAAACACCCTGTAAGGAATATTTAGCACTAAGATACAGAAATGGTATTTAGTACACAGTTTCCCTTTCCACCATTTAAATATCCTAAAGAAATAAATTTCAAATAATCAAAAAATATTTAACAGGCAATTCAGACATAAAGAACAATTTCGAAAATTATGGATTTCAATTTAGAAAATAATATTATCTACGGCAATTAATAAAGCAAAAATAATGTTATGGACATACACTTGTGTATTTAAAAATTCGAAAACTAGCTCTATTGGCAACAAAAAAATGCATAACTTATTTTAAGTTTTAATATCAAAATATTATGCAGCAGTGCATTGCTCTTGTTACTTCTACCATCGTCAGAATACAGGCTTTTTAGGGATGCATGTCGCCGATGCTTTCTTTTTCCATCGATGTATTTTTACTAGCCCTAAATTTATTTTATGTAAGCAAGTTCAGAAAAAAAATGACAGAAGGTTAAACTTATCAAAAATACTTGTTCATATGTCACGTTTATTCTTATGATTCTCTATCTCTCTCGCACGTAATTTTCCTTATAGCATTTTGGTGTTTTATCGTATCATTTAGAAACTTCTGCTTTATGACACATCGTCTAAGGTATGGGCAGATAGCAAGGTGCTTTGTGCCAGTAAAACTGAATTGGAAGTGAAAGTTTATAACTGAAATTAACTTGTTTCAAATGAAGTATACAGTAATATGAAAAGGTATACACCGCGTAAGCAAAAACTGCACGTTTTAAAGATTAGATTAAAGATTAAATTAAATTAAAAGAGATTAGTTTTAAAGATTAGTTTAAAGATTTCCTTATGGGATAAAGTTGTACTTGTTGTTTAACGCATAGAAAATAAAATATTAACGGAGCAGAACTCTAAGAATTTTACGCACAAATACAGGTTGCTGTATAAGGTGTACGGTCTTTGTAAATCTGCATCTCGGAACTCCAGAGACTGTAGTACTAAGTCGCACCAGTGATATTTTTAAACGTATTGAATGAGACAGAGCAATGGTTTACAACTTTTTGACTTGTAGTTTTTAGATTCAGTTCCTCCAGCGGAGCCCTTTAGGCCTATCCTGTGTCTTCCAATTAACGATGTTTAAGAATCACCCAACAAAGGTAGGAAAACATATAGGTAGTAAGGGAACGTAAAGTAAAGAGATATCTATGTATCTTAAATAGTTGTTCCATGGAATAAAATGATATTTAGAAACAACTTAAATTACTATAATATCTCAATTCCTTTTCGATGTAATACTGTCAAAAGTTCGACGCACATAAAGGTTCTTCGAAAGTTTAATAAATGAACCCAATTTGTGTTACAACAGATATTTTACACTGTTTGCAAGAGCATCATATTTAGGTTGCTTAAATAAATTCGATTCTGCAAGCTATTTATTACACGTATTTCAGTTAAAATGAAAAGGTACGAAACGCTGTAACAACCAACCGGTTGAAACTTGAATATGCCGCTTTGGCATAACGTAGTGAGATATCTAAGGACGTGAATGAAGCATCCGACGTGGTAGTGCGCATGCGCAAGTGCTCGCACATGACGCCGGAGCAATGTTGCCAGAAATTTTTCAACTAAAGTAGCAAAAGAAGACAAAGTCGCAAAAACTCGCTAATGACATCAGAAATTACGCGATTTTCGTGACGTCACAGTTATGTATGCTCACATGACCTCCGACGTCATCACAAATTTACTGTCTATTGGTAGCGTAAGTTACAGACTGTATTCGATTCTTAATCTTTTTAATTACATATTTTAGCTTTAACGAAAATATTAAAATACCATTGCTCATTTTCAACTATTTAAATGTTCATTTCTTTTTTAATTAATTCTAATTTAATTTAGGCTTCTATTAGTAAATTCATTTGTGCATATCCATTCCTAAGAGATTCCTCACGTTTAGACTGTTAGACTAAATTATTTGAGTTCGCAGTTAATTTTTTAATTCATTGTTGTTTTTTACTTAAATGTTAACATTTTAATTGATTAATGCTTTTGAGTGAGATTTCACTTCTGCATGGTGGATTCATTTTAGATTCTGATTAAGCAAGTCTTGCTATTTCACTGTTAAATTTATTTGTGTTGTTATTTAGAAAAATGCCGTTGCTTTCATTTTTAAGTCATTTCCATTGTTTAGTTCTTAACAATATTTATAATCAGAAGAATGAATTTCACTTCTTTCTCCGTTTGGGTACCCAACATATGGCGCGCAAGTTGCAAGTCCTTAAAGTTCAATTCGTTATCACCATAAAACTAGGTGGGACCGACTGAAAAACAAAACACACGGGGTTGAGGAGGGGAAGATGAGAGGTCCGAAGCAGATTTTTTTTTCTTTCTTTCCTGCTTTTCCCCTTCCTCTACCTCCTTCGTGTTATACCGGCGTCAGAATATATAAATGTAAACAAGATTGCCAGATGTCAACTTCTAGTTAGGCCTAAATAAACTGTTTTTTATATAAATTATTTTTAATTGATATATTATTTTACCATAAAAGCATTTACGATGTATTAAAAAAATCTTTGAAGTCGCAAAAATTATCATAAGAAAATGATGGACGTGGCAAAAATTTCGCAAAATCTCAAGTACTACAATTTTAGTTGCATAAGTTTGTCAAAAGTCGCAAATTTGCACGATCTAGCAAAACTGCGTCGGAGTGAAGCAGACAGTTGTATGTTCCGTCCAGTTGATGCGGCCATGGCGTTCACAATGCAAAATTCGACGATTGAGGAGCAGCGAGATGTTATCAGATTTCTGACTGTGGAAGGGCATCGCTGGATGATGGCCAAATACGGAGCAGACTGTGTGTCCGACAAGTCAGTGAGTAAGTGGAGTGCCAGTTCAAAGAGAGAGAGAGAATGATAAGAGAAATATGATATAGAAACAAGTAAAAATTTCGGATAAGTTCAGCCTTCTTGTCATTTTTTTCTGCTGCAAAATTTCACGAAATTTTTAACTTTTAATGCGAATTTCGCAAAATTTTGCCAATTCAGATATGACTTTGAAGATCTACAGGATTCCTTACTAGTGCGTCTTAATCTATAAAGCGTTTTCCATTGGAAAATTAAATTTTTCTGGTATTTCTGGAGGCATTTTACATACCTAAAAATCTTCAAATTTTGGTTAGCAGTCTGAAATCTAACCACTCTTTACCTTCTGCTTCACAGGGAATTATTTCCTAATCCCTTTTTGTGCATTTTCTCATAAAAAGATGGCCGCAGTGGCTTCCTTTTCTGTCATTTAACTAGAAATTTCTTAAATCTATATCTGTTATTCTCGTGCTGGCACATGTTTGTCATCATTTTCATTCTCGCAGTTGAAGAAACTTACTTTGAACCTACGAAACTAATATAATCTGTAAATTTATTTATGTTACGTCGATCCTTTTTGCTTATTATTAATTTCATTGGTGGTATAAGAACATCAATAAAAAATTTTGTCCAAGAAAAGTGACTAAAATGTATAACAGTGTTAAGCATAATTTCTTTAGCCAAGATATGTAAAATATGGCATTGGAGAATTCTTTTATTGATTACATTAATGACATGCTAATTGATACGTTAATATATGTTACATTAATCATATGTTAATTGATATAGTTCGACCGCCTCATCCGCGACCATGAACGCAAACACGCATGGGTCATTCTGATCGAATTATTCTCAAAATAGGGTGGAAAGATGGGTACTTTTTTCCCTCCAGCTTATCTCTTTCTGGAGAAAAGAAGATTTTCATCTGAGCTTTCACGTCGCAGCAAGTAATAACGCCCCTTTTGGACGAGTCTATGTGTTTTGGCAGAATGCCAGCCAAGGTTGCGTTTGAGACGGTCGAACTATACGTTAATAGATGTTACATTAATGACATGTTAGTTGATACGTTAATGGATGTTATATTAATGACATGTTAATTGATACGTTAACAGATGTTATACTAATGACATTATTAATAAGTATATTCATTTTTTCAAAGTGCTCAGTTTATTATAAGCAATACATTGCAGTAGTCTGGAAGATAAATAAAAAAATTTATTTAGAGAGGAATGACAATAACTTGCAATTTTCCAGATTTTAAGAATTTTGCATTCTCTCAAACGCTCCTTTTTGTATATAAAAATAATAGTTAGTAACTTCGCCCTGATTTCAGGATGGATAAGCTCAAGAATTTGAGGATAAATAAGAATGAATTGCAAACCACCTACGTTCTCTTAAACTGTGTGGGCAGCTAACCTAGACCACCTGAGGGAATCTTTTGTCAAAGACGTTTTTAGTAACTATTCGCTTCAATTAACTAATTCAGATTATTTTTGGAATAGCAAGCTTCTTTATCAATAATACGTTTCTAACAGGACTCAATCTTCCAGAAAAAGAAAAGAATTTAATCTGAGACTACAGAACTTTCCTTTACACATTTTTCTAAACACTCAATCTTAAAACACGAAAGATGTTCCTGATTAATATTCCTAAGAATCCTCGTCTCGAAGCCATGTAATCCATTGATTAAAGTCCCTTCAGGATCTAAAAGTGATACTCCTATCGTCTTGTTACCTTCTACAGCCATGTTCTCTAAGCCCCGTAGTGAATTCTACTTTAACGTTTCAATGGAATAACAGTGTTCTCGTTTCTCAGTTTAGAGCAACACTGGTTTCCGTTAAGTTTATATTAAGGCTAACAAATAAGTATTAATTTTTATCAGCAGTCATACATTTTTTATAATGCGATGCATGTTTTTAATACTTGAAGGAATCCAGACTGATTTATTCTGGGTGTAAAAACAGAAAAATTTGTGCATATCTATATATATAAATAAGAAAATCTGTATGTTTTGTTGTCCTCTTATACTATAGCTATCGTCACCAAACTTCCTACAATTCTTTTCTGGATCCTGGAAAAGGTCGCCGTCCATTTTTTTTTTCCGAAAAAGTAGCTAAAATCAGAGATATTAATTAAAAACTCGGAAAAACGATAATTTTCGACCTCATTTCTTCAAGGGGCAACAGTCTCGCAAGCTGGAGATGAAAATCTGCTTTATTCCGAAAGTTGTTGCCACTGCTCGCTTTCAAATCCTAGAGTTTGTTAATAAAAAATTTCTAATTTTTACGATGAAATAAAAATAGCATTGCCAAACATTAAATACGTTATTCCCGATTCCAGAAAATCGTGGGAAGCCATTTTGGCTATTCCCATCTTCGTACGACCTTAATCAGCCGAAACGTTAATTAAAAACTCTGAAAGCGCTAATTTTCGCCCTCATTTTTCCGAGTGGGCAAAAGTGTCGTGCGTTGGAAATAAAAATGCTTTATTTCGGAAAGTGTTGCTACTGCTCGATTTCGTATCGAAATCGTAGAGTTTGTTAATCAAAAATTTGTAAATTTTACAAAATCTATATATATAAAGAAGAATTGTTTGTTTGCTTGTTCGCGTTATTAGTTTCTGATCAATTACGATAAATTTTTTGCCACATTTAATCGACTAAAATTGAATATTAGGTGGAACTTGAGCTTTTACGGAGATTTGATTAGAAAAATAAAAATCGTCAAAAACTGAGTGTCATTGTTGCTGATATAATGAGAGAGAATTAGCATATTTTTCTATCGAAATATTCTATATAGGTTCCATATCTTATACGCCTGAAGAACGTATGACTATGAATCGTATTTTTGCATCGTTATTAGAAAAGGGTTACAGTGGTATCGTTCTTTCAGTTGTTAGATACATTACTCTCAATCTAACTTAGCTGACATCGGGTACTTCCGCTAGTATACTAGTAATTAGCTCGCAAATTTTGCCAACGTAGAATTTTAAAATTACGTATTCTTGATAAGTTCTCGTAAGCATATTATGTATTTGTTTGCTAAATTATGCATTTTTGCTAAGTTCATGTAAGTAACTGTAGTTTAATGATAAAAATACGTATACCTTAATCTTCATAATTTTCGGGTAATGTCACGTTGCAACAAAATTAAACCTACACGAGACTTGGCAAATCGTCAGCGCTGAGAGTGCTTGCCTTCCTGCGGTATGAAATTTTTGTCTTCCTAAGTTATGACAGTACATTATTTGTCAAAGTAACAAACTAAGTGGTTTTAAAACAATACATCTGAGTTTTAGTAATATTACCTTTACTTTACTTTTAAAAATATATGCATTTTTCTAATAGTAGCTATAAAATAAATCATCTAATGTTAATATTAAATTGGAATCAAAGAAGGCAATTCCTCAATAATATTAATAATAATTGCAACCGTGCATACGATGTTTAACACAGTATATAAACCAATCAAAATTAAAATATGAATTCATAGTAGAACAAACTCGAAAAATAAAAATGGGAAATAGAAAATATACAAAATTATAAAAACATAAAAATTAATCTCCTTTTACTGAAACTCCAGTTCAGAGCTCATCAGGAGAAAAGGAATTAAAGCTTCATAAAAGTCGATTAATATGTTTCGAAAACATATTTCATTCTCTTGGTTCATTTGAGATAAAAAAAAGCAAAAAAAGATTCAATTAAATTTTCATTTTAGACATTAAAATGCGCATAAAACCAAAATCCTACATGCTTTCGAAACACTTAGAAAAAAGAATAAAACATAATGTTGTGCCAAATTAACTACTAAAAAAAGCCTTAAATCTTTATAGTATGCAAATTTACCATTAAAAAAACTGGTCTAAAACCATTATATACAAACCCGAATTTCAAAAACAATTACAAATGAAGAACAAAACAAATATGCTTTAAACCAAATTGTCATTTAAAAACACTAAAAAATTGGGTAGTCCCCGATTATACTAAACTAAACTTTGAAAACAAACGAAACGAAAAACTCTTCATAAAGATTTCTATAAATAACAAAATCTAATCTAAGCCTTAAACAGCTAAAAACTGAAAACCTATTTGAAACAAAAATTGAAAAAAAAAAAGCAAACTTACTGAATTCTTAAGACTGCCTTCTTAACGTAAACTAACTAAATTCTTAAGATGACGAAACTGTGTTCCTTTCAAAAGAAAGTAGAATTCAATGCTGCTCTGAAGAAGCAAAAATTTTGTAGTTCTTGGAAAACGTATGCGATAAGGTTCAAACATTCACGCACATGGTGTTAATAAAACATCTTTCTAGCGCTGTATATCAAGCACCTAACTACAGAATAATCCATCCGGGAAATTTCAATGAATGTATAGAGTTTCACTCTCTTTGGCAATACAAACTGAATAAGAACTCCGGAACACATAAGCGCCTGCTCGGTATATCTTGGAAATCAAAATAGTGACTTTGAAAAAGTGTAAAACCCCGTTTTATTAACTCAGATAAGTTAACAGAAGGTACAGCCTATGCTTACAGAAACAACCACCATTTATGGCGTAGATAAAAAATTAAACTATACTAAGTAAACTGTAATTTAGCCCAGAGGCTACACAGAGAAAATCTAAAATCGACGTGGCAATCGAAATGGCGAGAATAATGCATCGCCGCAAATAAACTGCTGTCAAGAGATTCAACTAATAACGTGCCCTTCAGCAGGCGGAACACGCTCTGATTCTAAAAACTAAAACATTTCTATAAATACTGTATCTTTCTGTCTCATCTAAAAAAGAAATTAGCATTTTGGCAGGGAAACGGAAAGTGAAAAAGATAAACTGGTGAATAAAAATAAATTAGTGCTCCACAAATGAGTTTACTACAAATATGTGTATACGCTATTTTACTTTCTTTATGCTGTTTAAAAAAATCAAAATACTAAAAAATGCATCTGAGATAAGATTTTCCATTGATGTATAGATAGTAAAAGCATACTTAATAAACTATTCATGCATATAGTTCAAAATCCAGTTTTCTAAAGTAAGTGTTTTTTAAATTAATTGTATGCTCATATATTCGTTTTATAATCATAAAATTATTTAAATTGTGAGTTATTACATATTTGTTTTGTAGTTCAAGGGGCTGTCTTCGAGTATTTTTCTCTTATCATAATACAAAATTTTTCTTATTTATAATTATTGCAAATATATCCCCATAGTTATATCGTTGCGGTTCGTAAAACTCTGTGCCGAATAATCACTAAAAGCTCACAAGTAGATTTAGTACAACCGTCATGTCATTTTTTAAAAATATGTCCGTTTTAGAGACAAAAATCTGGAGACATTTCTTAAAAGTATTGTCAAATTTGGCTGTTTTTAGAAGCGAATACAGTTTTTTATTAACAACTTGTAGGAATACTGATGTGAAATTTAGGATGAAATTCAAGAAATTCGCTTCCATATCGTTCTTTATAGATAAATATAAAACAGAAAAAACTATTAGCATTAGCTGGAAGGGCAGAATAAAACTCGGTTAAAATATTCTCAGCTTTGTGAGTCTTAGGTCTGTAAAAGAATGGCCAACTTTAATGCTATTTCTGAATATTATTATTTTTCTTCAAATATTCACATTATTCTAGCTCTCTATACTTTACTTCTAAGGTACCTTCTTTAATTACACACATCCTAGCATTAAAAAAGAGTCTGGTTTCAGGTTGCCCAATGATCAAACCAACATTCGATGTTGCTACATAGATATGAAATGTAATATCATACCGCAGCGGCCTTTATATCTGACGTCTATCTCTCTCATCTCAAGACAGGACGTCCTTCTCATTTCGCATACATTCGGGTAATCTTTGCCATCTGTGCCACACACTGGCCTTGACCTGCTGTCGCCGTAAGTTGCACATTTTTCTGGACAAATACATTCCGCTGACCTGCCGTCCAAAGAGGGTTGACATTGAGCTCCAAAGTGGCACTCCTTCTCTTCACATGGATCTTTCAAATCTAAGGATTAAAGAATGATAAATTTTGATCACTGAATAGATTTTATACAAAACATTTTTTAACTTTTTCCCTTTTGATTCTTAACTTTTCTAGAGGGATGTTATACCTCATACATTTCCTATTTATTGATTTAGTACACTTTATTCAAAATATTTTTCATATCCATTAAACCTTCAAGTAAACCTTTTCTAGATTTTAGAAAGTCCATTTGCCCGGACTGCTTGTTTTTTCTTCTCAGACATGTATACTTAACTTCATTGTCGTTTAGTAACGCGCTTTGATCATGTGTTTCATAGAAATCTTAAATTTACTACAAACTATAAACCACTAAATATTATATATAATATATGGGCATGGAGGGCCAATCCGCAGCATGTGTCCTCACGGCACAGTTTTAACAGTGGCACGAGAAGGCTTATTGAAAAATTAAAGGATTTGAAAAAAATAAGAATATGTTCTGCATCAACTCCGTCGACAGATACACACATAAACACATTAGATTAAATATAATAATTCAGTTTCATTGTAAGACATTGATTATTACCCAAATGAAATTCAAACCGAAAATATTGACCTACAACAGCATACTATACTGAAAAGCAAATATAAGGAACTTATTTTAATTGCAAGTGATCCAAATTATATTGAATTTTGGAAATTTTTACCAACGAGCAGTTTCCCAAATTTGCACGATTTGGCTGTCAAGTATTGTTGTAGGTTTGGATCAACATGTTTGTGAACAAATGTTTCCTATTATGAACATAATAAAATCAAAATATCGTTCAAGATTAACTGATATGCACATAAAACGTGTAGTTTTGTTATCATCTTTACGAACTAATCCTAATACAAATCCGATTTGGTAAAAAAACTTCATATTCAGAAACCACATTAATTAAGTTTGACTGCTGTTTAAGGGTTATTTTGAATTAAATGTTTCAAATTATTCATTTTTATTTTATACGTAACCTAACTGACTGAATCTTTAAAATGTTTATTAACAATAAAACTCTAGTTTGCACGTTTGTTTTATTTATTATATTATTTTTTAAGAGACATAATAAAAAAATGTGCTGTTTGCATAAAAATCCCATAATCCATCTGCCTATAAATAATTTTTTTTGCCTTTTTATATTTTTTTAGTATGTTGGGAAAGTCGGAAGTGGCACGCATAGCTTTCCCGCCCCGCCTCGTATAATGGCAGTCTTCCCAAAAAGGTTGGCCACCCGTGATATATGGATAATTTAATTACATAAATTTTTAAGAAAATAAAATCATACCTGAATTTATTTTTAATTTAATTGTAGAAACATCTTAGTTTTTTGGGGGGGCGGGGGACAGGAAAGACAAAAAATCAAATATGTGTTCAGCAGCATTCAAACCACGAATCTGGCAACTGTTAGCTAGGTGTGCTTCTTACCACTTAAACCCCGACGTCAAACACGATGTAAGGCAATATTTCTTTATAAAACATTTTACAAACTATAGTTTTACAAACTATTTTACAATAGTTTTGCTATAGTTTGTAAAATGCAAGTAAAATTATCATATTTCATTTTAGAGCATCAACTGAAGTAGAATTAAGCATTCAGTTTTAAGAATTCCATAAATAAATAAATTTTAAAAAAGCAAAAGAAACGTAAAAGAAAGTTTTAATTGTCTTACTTAGCTGAAATAGAAATAAGATATGTATTTAGGCAAATAAAACTTAAATTTAGGATTTCTTTAGGTTGAATAATATATTTTCAGTCAGTTTTAAGTATTTTTTTAATATGTGTAACTTCCAAAACAAGGTAGGATAAAAGAAAAACTAAAATTCTCACTTCTACTGCAGCAAAAAAGAATTCGATTGTAAGTTTAAAAAAATAACCCAATACTTGAATATTTAGAATATCCGGATGATATGTAGTTCCAGGCAGTTCGGATGCTTGAATTTCTACTATGTCTAAGTTTACACGGTGTATATATTTTATACAGGGTGTATCAGTACAGCGGTGACAAACTTTCAGGCGAGATAGAGTACACCTAGACGGTGGGAAATCACATAGCAATGCATGGTCGGAAACGTTTTTCTGGTGGGGTAGTGACGGCAGAAAACGTAAAAAAGGTAGGACACAAGCAATGAGAAAAACATGTTTTATTATTTTTGATGCGGCAGAAACCTACAAATAAGAGCAAAAACCAACAACGATCATCAATAAAGAAGGTGTTCCAAATTACGACCCCGGACCGTGATGCAGACCTCACTTCTCTGGCACACTGAAGATCTGCATCACGAGTGGAAGATTTGGAAGATGCATGGCGTACGGTTCTTGCATTACGGTCCGGGTCGTAATTGATGATGGCCGTTGTCTCTTTATTATGCTTTTCTTTGTTTATGTTGTACTTCGAATTATAAACATGTTTTCTCACCCCATTCGTGTCCTTTCTTTCTTGAATTTTGTGTCGTCACTACCGTGCCAGGAAAGTGTTTCCGACCATGCATTTCTATGTGATTTTCCATCGTCTAGGTGTGCTCTATCTCTCCTCAAAATTTGTCACCTCTGTACTGATGCACCCTGTATATGTTTCAGTTTGTATTACCTGAAAGTATTGGGTTATCATGACAGTAATTTCGGTTTTCCCAAGTAGATGGCGTTATGTTTGTTTTGTTATTCTTCTGTCAATTTTGTAATTTTTTTTTTGAGATTTGACAACTTTTGGGATGCTAAAATAAATTTCGTATATTTTGCTTCAGAACTCTTCGTTTAAGTGAAGTTCTAACAGTGCAAAAACAAACATTTTCAACATATTTTACTTTTTTATTTTCATAAAGGCAAGAAAGAGGCTGAGGCTCATAAATAGATATGTGAAATTTATGACGTTGATTACTTAACGCATGTGTCAGAAATGGTTTAAAAAATTTCGCTCTGGCAGTTTACAACTTGAAAATAACCAGTATTCTTTCGGACCTTCTGAAGATGATGATGACAAAATTAAAGCCATAACTGAATCGAATCATCATGTAGATGCCAAGAAATTGCAAAAACGTGAAATGAATCACACACAGCATTTGAAAATCGGATAAGATATCTTGGACTGGTTAAGAAGCTCGATATTTTCGTTCCGCATGGTTTGAAAGAAATTCATTTAACATAACGAATCACTAACTGAAATACGCATTTCAAAAGTAACGCAGTCAAAACATTTTTAAACGAATTATCACTGGTGATGAAGAATGGATCATCTACAATAATATTAATTGAAAAAGATCACCGTCCAAATATGATGAATGAGCACAAATCATATCGAAAATTAAATTGCATCAGAAAATGGTCATGTTGTCAGTTTGATGGAATTATAAACGTGTTGTGTATTTTGAGCTGCTTCCAAGGAACCAAAAGATCCGCTTAAATGTTTACTGCCAACAAGCTGATAATGGAGGAAGCAACCAAAGAGAAAAGGCCAGAACTGGCAAATAACAATTATTTAGAAGTACCATTTAAAACGTTTAGAAAAACTTCTTAAATGGTAAACATTTAAGTAATAATGAGTTTTTTGTTGATAACGACCAGAAGTTTTGTCACCGCAGAACCATGAAGTTACTACAAAGATGGCAGAATGAAAGATATTTGACTAATTCGTATTCATTTCTTGAATAGAAAAAAGTGAGTTCTATTTCAACCCCAAAAAACCAAAATTTCTTTTTTGCTAACGCGATAGTTTTATATTACTTATTTATGTTTGAAATTAAATAAATTTGTGTTTATTAAAAAAAACATACGAGTCTCCTCCATTCCCACACACGAGAATTCTCACACTGGGGACGTAAGAAAGTAAAGCTTAAAGCATTCCGATTAATATTGCTCAATGTATACAATGCATACTTTTGTTAATAAATACACCAATTCCTAGAATTAAATTACTCCAGCCACTCCAAAACTTATTTCAGTGAAAAACGAAATGACAGTAATCATTAATTTCAGGTTCAGCTACAACTATTTAAATTGCATAAGACTTTAAGTATAAATCTTTCGAGATTCTAAAATACATGTGTGTTAAATTTGTTTTAATGAACTGAAATAAATTTTAAAATTCATCCCCCTCAATGTTAAGTAGCACATCATCGACGCAATTCTTCGACACAAATAAAATAAATGTTCTACATGCAGATATTACTAACTTTTTCCGAGGCTTCATGTTATCAGATTTACTGTTATGATAAATTGGTTAATTTCCTTTAGTTACAGTAAAATAAAATTTTTTCTTGCATGTCACTAAAATTTTTAAATAAATACATATTCGAAGAATATCTTTGACAAGTATTTTACTGAGAATTTCAGTGAATTTTATAACATTTTGCTTAATCTGAAAATTTATATTTTAATGTTATATCACTATTAAAGCGTCATCTTCTCTACAAGCATCAAGGGAATTTGTTTAAGGAAATTACGAAAAGAAAGGGAAGTATAAAACGTCATTTTCTCGATGCTGTAAGGAAAAACCTGTCAGGATTCTAAAAATATGTTAGAGAGATAAATGTCATTTGATTTTTACGATAAATTTTTCAGAAAATTAAGTAATTTATAAAGCTTATTTCAGATTTGCATAATCTACTTTCAGACTGTACTTCAGGAAACTAATCTCTTTATTTAATTCCCGACACTTTTCAAATCTAAGGGATGGATAAGGTGTAAAAAGAAAAAGTTTTAAATTTATGGATGTAAATCAGGATGATCATGTTTTCAGCGTGACAGCAATACTAAAACTTAAAATTGGGCAAGTGGAAATGAGTAAAAGAAAATGGAACTAAACAGCTTTAAAGGCAGAATTTACTAAATCAATCTTTACTAATTTTACGCAATAATAAAAATCTCTCTATTACGAGAACGAAAACTGACTTGGGAACAGAAACTACGAAAATTATAAACTGCACATAAATGATTTCTAAATTCAATAAAATCATTATAATGATTAAGTGTAAATACTAAGTAATAAAATATATTTTTAGCAATTAATACAAGAAAATAGGTTCCTTAACTGAGTTAAACTAAGTCATCCCGCATCGACTTAACAGTGAGTAATTTTATAATTCTAGGTTAATCGGTTTGGGCGAGGGAATAAAACCGTTGAATATTGGTAGTTTGGCTCGGGCTTAAAATTTCTTCAAACAGGTGGGACGAAGGGGCCTTTTCGCGGCTTTCTTCATATGTAATATGAATACAAGCATGAAACATCTTCTCCGAGGATAATTTTTACCACCAATAGGGGGCACTAGTGTGCTTTACCGTAATCTAATAAATAAAATTAAAACGAACTCTTGATTAATTAATTAAAATTTGAAACCATACGTTTTGGCATTTGGGTAGCTTGTGAAGGTTGTATAATTAAACCATCAACCATTTTTGCAAATGGATTACATTCTTTATGTACTGATTTCTAACGCCCAGGATCACCCTCTAGAATATGAAATAATATTAGCGAAAAGAAGAAGACTCTAGGCAGATATTGTAAGGAGGAGAATTTGAAGTTATTCGATTAGTATTATTGTAGCTAGAACTGACATCCGTGCCACAGATATTGTACTAACGGAATCATATCAATGGATGAACATCTACTGATGAGTGATAGATTTATACTTGATACTTAGTTTTAGTGAGCGGTAGTTAGATAGGATGATTACAATCTCTGGGCGCAAATTGTAAATATTACTTGTGTAAATTGCAATTCATTTAAGTTTACAGTGAATTATTTTACCCACTAGAAGCGAATTTGTATTTCAATTTTAGTTGCACTGTATGTTGTCCTTAAATAAAAAATTTATTTTCATCGAAATTGGTTTGTATTTATTTTGTGTAATTCGTATAGAGACTTTTTTTCGGGGGGAGGGGTGGTGGATATGGTTAAGTACTTGAAAAGAGATAGGTAACAACATAAGCTTTATTATAACAAGTTGTTAGACGTAACATTTAACAACTTGCTTTGGGAAGGAGCTGTAAGTCAAAATTTTAAATAATTTGTACAAAGTTAACAACACCAGTTCCTCTTATTAATTTTGAAATATGGCGAATGCTTTTTCAGTTTTCGATCTTTTTCAAAAAATTGAACAGAAATTCAATCTTAGATTGATCTAAATTTTGAACTAGAAAATTGGGTTTTGTTTAAAACTTTGCCCACTTAAGTATACGATTATGACTATTTTAAATTTCACATTTACATGTTACTTTTGCAATTAGATTTGTTCTACTTTTGGAGGGCAAAAGGGAGTTCTATTTGCTTTCTTTTTCGGAACAATATACTGCGCTTATTTTCCTACGTGTATGCGTTGGGAGAAGGTGGTGAAGGAAGACATAAATGCAAAAAATTTATTCACTATGACGATGATAGTCTTATAAATTCAAATTTAGTTAATTTGCTTACTTTAAATCAAGTGAAAACTTACCACACGGCCCTTGATGTTTTGTAAATATTCTCTTTTGCTTCGTACAAGAAGCCATTCTCAGTTGGCATTCACTTGAATAAGTAATCCCATCACTTCCGCATACTGGAGCAAACACGTCTGAACACGTTTCTTGACATCGGCAATGTGCTTGTTGCGTTCGTTTATCCACCAGACATAATGCCCCATACGCGCAATACATTTTCTCACATTCACCTGCATAACATAAATGTTTTTTAGAAAGTAACTAAATTGAAGCAAATGTACACTGCGGAAAAAAAAAGAAACAGTTCTATATCTCCCATTCTACTGGCCCGATGGACGAAATTCAAGCTTCGTTTTTCATGTCTCGAAAGCGCAACTTGGGATATGTATTGGATTTATATATACCATTGTTCTAGCATTGGTGTTTTGACAGAAACTTTTTCTGAAATGATATGCCTTTTTTTCCCATATTTCGATTCTATGATCCAAATTATGTCAAAGTGCAAGTTCTGTAAAACTCGAAGAAATTAGCCCTCAAAATTTAGCTCCTCAATGTTAATTCAGTGTGATATATATTTATTAATATCTCTTTTTTTATTAAACTTTCTTGATTCCTTCTTTCAGAATTCGAAATTTAAGCTTAATCCAAATATAATTAGCACATTTTTTATGATTGATTTTTAGTCCAAAGGGGTAATTTTCCCAGAAGGACTATTAATTTCGTTTTGGCACTTTGCGTTGATTCACTAAAAATGTTGCTTCCCTTTTCAAATTGTTGCCACCAAATATTATCGCCTTGTATTATATTTAAAGAAATTAAATAACGAACAATCTGCATAAATGTATGTATGTTTCTCTCATTGTGATAAAACAACGGTACCTAGAGCCATGAAATTTTCAATATTGAACGTTTCTACCCGAATATGGGCTTCTGGAAGCCCAAATCTGAAATTTGCTTTATTATTGATTTCATATTTTATAAAACATTTTCGAAAAACGAATTTTTGATTAAAAAACTCAAGAATTTCAAAGAGAGCAATGAGAACGTTCTACAGAAAAAACATTTTTATTTTCAGAGCGTTAGACAGTGTATCGGAGATTCCAAAGATATGCTCATTTTAAAATAAGTTTGCGATATTGCTCTTGAACTGAATATTATGGTTTAATTGCGAAGAACATGATATTTAATAAATAAAGGTAACACACAAAATGTTAAAAAAACACCCCTTTAGACGTAATTTAAAATATAAAACCTTTCAGATTTTTCTTTTTTTTTTTAAATTTGTATTTTTAAATAGTTTTTGTAAATTTTCCGAAAACCATTTTGCATTATGACCTATACAATTTTTAACGTCATCTTAAAGTAGATGTATTTCTAAACAAACCTACAAAAAATTAGAGTTTTTTTATTTAAAATTTCCTAATATATACGTGAATTTACATTTTGGAGCGTTTTGAAATTTGGCGTATTTAATATAAGAGATTATAACGAAAATGTGGTTTGTGCGCTTTGTTAAAATGATTTGAAAGAATGAACGATGGATCTCTTTTCCACCTGTGCATCAATAAAAATAAAGGAAATGAAGTAGGTTACAATAAATTAAGAATTCCGCCAAGTGAATTATTCTTGGCGCAACATGAAAAAATTCGCCAAGATAAATTTTTAAACATCTCCATAAATTTCTCACCAAAAATTGCAAAATTTAATATCTAAGCATAACTTGAGTCGTAGAATCGAAATATGGAAAGAAAACTATATATTATTTCAGGAAACGTCCGATTTTGTGTAAAAATACCTATGTTAGAATAATGCTATATATAAATCTAATATATATATATATATATATATATATATATATCCCAAGTCGCGCTTTCGAGACATGAAAAACGCAATTTGAATTTCGGCAATCAGCCCAGTAGAATGGGGGGTATAGAACTGTCCCATTTATTATTTTTTTTGGCGCAGTGTACGTCCTAATATAAAATCAATGCAATTTATATACATGCTGTTAAAAAAAGGCTATACAGTTCATGTTCTGAATACTTTACTTTATAAGTTTATAACGTAATACACATAATTTTAGGAAAACAATTTGCATACTGCGGGTGTGAAGATTCTGTTAAAATAAAATATATATATTTCATATGGTTATAGAGCAAAACCCAATTATAAGGCATTTATTATGCTATAGTAAGTTAAGTACAAGAAAGCTTCCCATTACACACATATTCATCAGAGATATTCAAGAATGAACCTACAGATAAGTTTTTAATACCTATCTGCCTGTGAAATTTAGCATTTTTCAGAAAATTTAAGAAATAGTGCAAAAAAAAATAATTATGGGTTTTGCTGATCTGTAATGCCGGCTTGAATAAACAGCATTCGTTAAATAAATTGAGTCTATCTTAAACTAAATTTCTGTTATATTAAAAAAGCGTCTACAATTTTGTTCGACAGATAATATATAAAAATTAGATCCTGCTTTTATGCACCCATTTCTCTTTCCAGGCAAGTTTAAAAATATTTTCGTTAACTTTTGTATTTTAAGAAATCTAAGAGCTTGTCTAAGGTTAATATAGCTAAGGGAATAAAGCCTGCAACTGCATTTTAAAGCACCTTGTACATGAATATGAAATAGATGTTCTGTTGCCAATATTTTAATTGTTATTAATATTTTGATTACAATGAAAGTTTGTTCACACACTTAATTTGTTCTTGAAGAAAGTTCGTCATTCGGAATACTCATAAACCGGAGAATGTTCCTTCTTAGGAGGTAATGTGAAATGAATAATTCGTCTCATTCCGAGTCCTAAAAGATTGCTTAGAAAAGAGTAGTTTGTATATAAGTTAGTAACTCAAAACCAGCGGAGTTCCCTAAATCAAACACATGCGCAATATTAACACATATATAATAATTACCGCAATACTAAATGTGTAAAATATAGGAAATCTAGTATTAATTTTACAGTATCTCTACACAGGAAAGTTTACGGCATAAGCAGAAAATGATATCTGGCAGCTTCTGTCTTTTTGGATTTTTTTCTTTCTTTCTCTCCCTCCCCTTTCCTCTTAACATCGCTCGTCTCTACTTGAGAATCGCTAAGCCTTGTCCCATTAAAAATTTGTCCACTGTGATTTGTTTCTGTAAGTTTTAAAGTGTTCCCTAAAGCAAGCAAAAGTGTTGTCATCGCAAATATTTATGCAACGGCTTACTACTGCTTTTTTAAAGTGATAACGTTGTATGAAATGATTGCAGCTTACTCCATTTTACACGTATTTCACGAATTAGATAAACAGGAACCTTTCGGTCCTCTTCTGAAAACATTTCCTCCCAATACGCTAAATGCATTTTGGAGTATCTTTTGTTGCCGGCTTGTTCGTACCTCGAGATATCGTTTTCATCCAAGACATTTTTCGTTCGAAAAACTTGTTCGTAGATCGATTTGTTCGTGATCCAAAGCGTTCACGAACCGAAGGTCCATAGTATTATTATTACACGTGAAGTTGCATGCATCTGTTATTGTTTAAAATTGTAGCACATTTAAGCATAAATGAAATATTCCAAATATAAATATCGGACTTATTATGTGTATTTTTTCTCGAAATTATTTCTTTCTAATATAGGTTTGCGCTTTATACCTAGAAATTTAGAAGTGGAAAGAAAAGATTATTGTTTTTCAACACATTCATGTAGTAAAATGTTTATTGATTGCATTTAATCTGTACCTGTGAACTCAGTCGTCAATTTTAACGAACCAGAAAATTACACGAACAGTTTCAGAAATTCAAAATGGAAAGAATTGCGTGTCCGTGTTCTGTTTCTTACTGCTCATTCTCCAAGATAAGAAGATAGAGCTTGCTAAAGAATGTAGCATAGTCGACGAAACACGGACAAAAAACTCTCCCTTCTCCTTCCCTCACACAATGCGAAAATCTCACACAAGATGAGAATTATTGGGTTGGTAACTAAGTAATTGCGGATTTCACTCATAGATGGCTTCAGTTGAATTTTTAGGTTTGCAGACGTAGTACAAATGTAAAACACATTTTGTTATTTGATAGTTGGCAATTCAGTTGTGAATCAGTAAAAAAAAGTTTTTTGATCGTTTGCGTAGTTTTCGTTTGGCGTTCGTTGAAAAATGGAAAATCAAAAGGAACATTTTCGTCATATTTTGTTATTTTATTTCCTCAAAGGGAAAAACTCATCGCAAGCTCATAAAAAGTTATGTGCTGTTTATGGTGACGAAGCCTTAAAAGAACGGCAGTGTCAAAATTGGTTTGCCAAATTTCGTTCTGGTGATTTTTCACTCATGAAAGACGCTCTGGAAAATGATGAAAAACGCTCTGGTCGTCCAGATGAAGTTGATGACGACTTAACCAAAGCAATAATCGTTTCGGATCGTCACAGTACAACACGTGAGATTGCAGAGAAGGTTCATGTATCACATACATGCATTGAAAATTACTTAAAACGACTTGGCTATGTTCAAAAACTCGATACATGGGTTCCTCACGAACTGAAAGAAACGCATTTAACGCAACGCATTAACAGCTGCGATTTTCTAAAGAAACGATGAAAATGATTTTAAAACGACTGATAACTGGCGATGAAAAATGGGTTGTTTACAACAGTATCAAGCGGAAAAGATCGTGGAGCAGGCCAGGTGAACCAACTCAAACAACATCAAAAGCTGATATTCATCAAAAGAAGGTTTTGTTATCAGTTTGGTCGGATTACATAGGAATTGTCTACTTTGAACTCTTACCACCCAACCGAACGATCAATTCTGATGTCTACATTGAACAACTAACGAAATTAAACAATGCAGTTGAAGAAAAGTGGCCCGAATTGACAAATCGAAAAGGCGTTGTATTCCATCATGACAATGCAAAGCCACACATATCTTTGGTCACTCGGCAAAAATTATTGGAGCTTGGTTGGGATGTTTTGCCACATCCACCATATAGTCCTGACCTTTCACCATCTGATTACTTTTTGTTTCGATCTTTACAAAACTCCTTGAATGGTAAAAATTTCAATGATGATGATGATGTTAAATCGTACCTGATTCAGTTTTTTGCTAATAAAAACCAGAAGTGTTATGAACGTTGGATTATGATGCTGCCAGAAAGATGGCAAAAGGTCATTGATCAAAATGGGCAATACATTACAGAATAAAGTTATTTAGTTCCATGAAAAAATTGTCTTTGATTTTCTAAAAAGTAGTTGCCAGTGAAAAGTAGTTTCTAAAAAGTAGTTGCCAACCCAATATATACGCTAGAGGTGAATTTTCTGCTTTGAGGTTTAATATTTTAATATTGCACTGTATATTTAATTAAGTGTTCGATTTTTCTTCTTCTGAACGTCTTCTGAAGTTCCATCCAGAGTACTCTATATGTAGGGCTAAGTACTTTTTCTAGAATCTTAAAACCTTGCTGAAAATAAATCTGAGTTACTTTTAAAGATCATAATTGAACAGCTATTTAGCTTTTGGAATTTCTGCAGAGCAAAAAGAATAATAAATAAATAAAATAACAGACCTTGTTCTTCTTTAACGGACATATGCAGTTCATATAAAAATCTGATATATACACCACATGACTTCTTTGTACGGAATATTAAATTTTACGGATTTTTTTCCTGCCTTTAATTTAAACTTATTGCCTTGAATTTCACTAGAGATATATTTCTCGTTCAATTAATTTAGTTCTCACTTCGCGACAAGGCAAAAATACATAAAAACTCAAAATATCTGTATTAAAAATTGAAAGATATAGAAAAACTTAAAACACCAAATACAGTTAAAACAATTTAAAATTTTTTTAACTTAAAAATTAAAATTGCAGTTTCTACGCAAAAACAAGCAGTTCGGTCAGCGAGCAAGAAGACAGATTTTGTTCGGTGCACAAAACTAAAAGTTTACTTTTGGTCTCTCTCGGCAAAAAGACACTGAAGGCGTATAAGCTGACTTAATTTAGTGTGAACGTTATGCTGAGTATGTGGGAAAATTTAATAACTTAAAAAAAAAAAATCTGAAAGATTTCAGTTTTTAAATTACGTCCAAAGGCGCGTTTTTTTAACGTTTCGTGTGCTACCTTTTTTTATTAAATATCATGTACTACGTACTCAAACCATAAAATTCAGTTCAAAATCAATATCGCAAAATCATTTTAAAATGAACATATCTTTAGAATTTCCGTAAGTCTCGTGCGCTGGAGATAAAAATGTTTTTCTTTTTCCGTACAGTGTTGCCATTGCTCGCTTTGAAATCATTTAGTTTGTTAATCAGAAATTCGTTGAAATGTTACAAAACATAAAATCGATAATAAAGCAAATTTCAAATTCAAAATTAGGGCTTCCAGATGCCCATATTCGCAGTAGGATTACGTCATTCAAAATTCGATGGCTCTAGGTTTTATCACAATGCGAGAAACATGCATACATTTATGCAGATTTTTCATTTTTTAAAATTTAATGCAGAGCGATAACATTTAGTGGCAACAATTTGAAAAGTGAAACGGGCATTCAGAGTGATTCAACGCAAAATCGCAAAACGAAAGTAATAGTCCTTCGGGACTAAATCCCTTTGGACTAATAATAATTCCAGAATGGATTAAGCATCATTTAATTCGTAATAATAAAAGAACCCGTTACTTTGTTGTTGCCAAGCTTAGTTTCTCTAGATTGGCAACAAATCTAATACTCTACTAAGTTTCAAATGTAAAAAAATATAACTGCCGTCGGAAAAATGATTAGGCTTACTCGCACTTAAACAAATTTTAAATTGTTGATAATTCTATAATTCTTGCACGCAGATTTACTAAAGGCATAAAAACCTTAACCGGAAGGTAAGAACACAATTATAATCCTTTTTAAAGCAAAAAATGCACAATTTATAAATATATAGGAATAAAGAAACTGAGCTCACTGAGCCGAGTAACAGAGTGGATATATACATAAATTTATATACTTTTGATGCGGCTGACTGCTACCAAAATAGGAGGTGCATGTTATAGCAGTCCTATATACAGAATTTTAACGTTCTGAAGCTACTCGTTTTTGAGTTATGCGAGATACATACATACATACGTACGTACGTACGCACAGCCACCATGAAAAAAATTTCTTCAGAATTCATTTTAAAGTGTTTCTATATTTTTTTTATTGTGGGAAAAAGAGTTCTTTATTCTGTCCTTATGTACAGATGTTACGCAAAAACATCGTTAAATTGCATTCGATAGCGGTCAAAATGGAAAATTTCGCTAAAATATGTTACGCGAAATTTTTCGCAATTACAATACTTCCTTTTTGCTTCATACAAGGAAGTAAAAATAGAAGCAGAAGGTATTTTCAAACTACATAACGCAAAAATGTTAACCATCTAAGAGTCTATAATGCTAAGGAAAAGTTTTTATGTCTTTTCAGCTATTTGATAATTACAGATTAAATGCTTTAGACCAAGTATGTATTTAACAACTTTGTTGGGCTATTAATATCTATTTTAAAAAGAGAAAACTAAAACATCGCCATTATATTAGATTAAGTTTAGATGTTTTCCAACATGAAAGGTCTGGAAAATTCTTCTTCAGCAAATGAAAATACTTGCAAAGCTTTATAAAATATTATTAATAAAAATAATCAACACATAATCTGAGTAATTATAAAATTTCTTCGAAAAATGAAAGCTGCCACTTCGAAATTTTGAAAAATCTGCTGATACCACAAACAGGTGAAATTACATGAAATTACTAAGTTTAAATAAGAGAAGAAAAAGTAAGCAGAGCTGGATGTGGAGATGTCCTCTTGTTTCAAATGATATAAACTTCAATTTAAGCGTTTGTGCAAAAGTGGTGAATTTTAAACTTACATTTTAATTTCATTACTTTTATGCTATGCAATTTTTTCGCCAAAGTTAATACCTAAATATTATAAATAACTTACATATAATGTTAACTTCCACATATTAATGTAATAATTTTTTAATTTGTTGTTAAACAGCCTGCTTTTTCTGGAAATTCAGGATACGCCCCTCTTTTTTATTGTCTAGAATAGAACATTTATCTCTTCTCTCATACTTTTTTTCCTCCACCTCCTCTTCCTACAATGACTGTGCAAGAACATACAACTAATACAATTTTTCTAGATAAAATTATGTTTAATTTAAATTCCACTTATTAAATGGTTATTCAGTTTCAGCAAATAATTTTAAATTAAATACCTATCAGAATTGCACTTAATCTTACATTAATTCCACTTGATTTTACATTGCTTTTCTGGTAATCGAAGATTTTGTCCATGTCGATATCCATTCCATTTTTTCACATTTTTAAGACATTAAAAGAGACTTTATGAGAGTAAGCAAAAGTTAACTCTTAAGCGATTCTGTTGCTTTTAAAATACCTATAGCAAATATATGAGTTTCGAACTCATGAGTAAGCAAAGGTTTTGGCTTATCAATCTATAAGGACATCAAAAACTTTTCGTTTGAGGGCGTCGCTGCATAGTATATGCAATTTAGCGCATCGCCGTTCCTGGTATGTAAGCACCGACGATTTGCCATGGGATTTTTGCGTCTATTTCCAAAGAGTGTTTTGAAAATGTTCGAACGCTAACAATGCTGACGTTATTAACAAGTGTCCAAATAGGAAAACGCGCTATTATTCTTTTTTTTTTCGCTGCCGAAGTACAAAGTCCGGTACATGTTCATCGGAGAATCAAGAATGTTTATGGAGAAGCATGCCTGTCGAAAACCACCGTTGTGGTGGTGCTGTATATTTAATGATAGTCATGATTGGACTCAAGATGCAAGTCAATTTGGGAGGCCCTCCACATCCATTACCGACAAAAACAAACGAGCAGCTGGTGATGCGCTTAGGGAGGATCGTCTCGTATCAATCGTGTGCTCTCAGAGGATTTCGAATTAAACGTGCAACACATTAACCGGCAGAAGTTAGGCTGCTGTTAAGTTCTGCAGCCAATGGATATCCTGTGCGATGGATTCCTCGAACCGGAAAAATCGAACCGGATGGCGGTTTGCCTGAAGCACCTGATAGATTTCAATTCTGAAAGCAATACGTTCCTTGAACGCAATGCTGCAGGCGATGAAACGACCCATGGATACCTGAGTCGAAAGCGTCAACTATGCAATGATGTTATCCTTCTTCCCCTCATCTGAAGAAGTTCAAGAGCCAGTCATCTAAATGAAAAGTGCTGCTTACCCTGGTTTTCGATTTCCAGGTCCCACTGCTTATTGATTTCAAGGATCCACGTGTCACCATCACTGGAGAACGGTACTGCCAAACATTGGAGAGATTACGATGTGAAATTAAGAAAACGTTCCGCAAAACTGCGAAATCAGGTGATTCTGCTTAATGATAACGCAATCCCCATAAGGAAAATGTAACGTGGCACGCCTTACGGTCCTGGTTTACCCACACGCGGTTTTCTCGCCTTTGGTCCCTTAAAAAAGTCCTTGAAGGTCGACGGCTCCGGTTGGAGAGGGAAGTGCAGAAAGCAGTTTTGGACTTCTTTCAGCAGCAGAAAAAGGCGTTTTACCTGACGGGTATATTAAAGCTGGTGAAGTGGTGGAATGATTGCCTAAAATGTTCAAGGCGCTTTTATATGCCTGGCTACCAAATGTAGACTGTACAGCCTTCGAACGGAAACTTTTTGCTCATCCTTTATATTTTTAAAAGACAGTTTTCCATTAGACAGAACTCTATTATGACTTCTATAAAATTATGATTTAATATTAATTTGATGACTTTTAAGTTAAAAATATTGATTTATTTGTAGGTTAGCTTTTTGGAGTAAGCGCATTTATCCATAAAATAATTTAACTGTAGATTTCTATTTAGTTAACCTTTACGTTTAAAAAAAAGACCTTACGAATGAGCATAAAAAGACTATGTTTTCTTTATAAAAGTTTTATTATTATTTAATTTAGCGATATACCTTTTTCTAGCGAACTAAAATGTTCTTTGAAAGCTTTTTTTGTCTGTGTCTTTCCATGTAAAAATGTATTCTCTATTTAAATATGCAGAAATATTCTTAACTTATTCATTATTCCTTAAATTTATTTCTAGAGTTTAAGTAGACAGAAATAAATTAAAATTAATAAGAATAATAAACTAAAATAAAGATTCTTATTATTTTTAATTTATTTCTCTCTGTTTCATATAGATGCACATACGAAGAGAATATACAGAATTCTCTTTGTATATTGTTGCCTACGGCGACAGTGTATTGGTATTTCATCCCGATTTGTCTTTGAATAAACAAACCTTCCACGTGTTTCTATACGTGATAGGGAATACTCTGTATCACTATAATTGGAAGTATTGAATCAAAGAACAACTCACTTCAAAAACGTATCCTACATTGGCATCTGATCAAAATGGCTTGGATTATGGCAAAGCATGACGTGAGGGAACTTTTTAGCAGAAGCTGGCATATATTCATCTGAAAATCCCCGCACATAAGGAAAACCATGAAAACTTCCACGAAGCCAGCTAGTTCGCCAAGGGGCTGGACCCGAGTCGAAAACCAGTGTCAGCAGTTTTAATGATCTGTCGTTGGTGGGTTTATAGTGAGGAAGAGTATGGAAAACAGAAGAGAAGGCGAAACCTTTGCGAAATATTTGAAATACTAGAAGTCAAATTCGGAATTTTTGACCTACAGATGTTAACTATTACCGCATAACAGGTATGGCAGGAATACTTTAATTGCTCAAATTTTCATCTTCAGCTATAGACAACTGAGAATAATAATACGACCCTCAGTTGAATAGTCCCAAGTTGGTGACAAATGGGCACCTAGCCTTTTGGTAGTTCAGGCTCCAGTTGTGGTGGAAGACAGGATAGGCAGAAGTGTGCAGAACATCAGAACTTCTCCAATGGTCTTTTACAAGTATAATCCCACCGCGCTTACTATACAATTGTCTCGATTTTGATGAAGAGGACCAAGAAGTCTGAAACAACTACCACCAAAAGGACTTTTAAGCCTAACGTAAAAATAATTTCTATAAAATAGGCTTTTTATCGAAATATTTGGATTCCTGCATATGCTATTTCTTATAATATTAACAGAATATCTTAATACATACAATTAAAATAAAAATTTCAAAATACGTTAATGTGCAACATTAATCATAATGAATATATTCGCTTATTTAAATTATTTCCATACAATAACGAAGTAGCACTTTGTAGCAATCTTTCTTTTAAGCAAGAAGAACGGAGATGAGGACTTTGGCAAACGCCGTTTCCTCCAGTCCGTGAGGTATATAACGAAGTAAAAGTTCAATATATAATAAAGGGCTATTATACCCTATTGCCAAATTTAGACAAAATTTTAAGGTGTAAATTAAGTTTACGGGGTACTATCAACAGGGCTAAAATTTAATGTTCACGCTAGAATAGTTTATGCATTCAAGTACCCGCATGCACTGCGAGAAACATTTCTAAATCCTGAACGCGCGTTGTAAGCATAAACTGTTTTAATTCGAACAGTAAAATAATAAATAATACTGATAACAACAAGGCTAACAATAAAGATATTCCGCTCAATAAAGTTGCGCAGCATTCTGACATCATATATGCGCATTTAAAATAAAATATTCCATTTTCAGTGTATCAAATATGATACGGTGTATCACCAGCAAAACTTCGCTCCCATATCGTATTCGATATGATGGATTCACGAAAGGAAACTGAAGAATATATCATACGCTGGGAACGAAGAGGTTAAATGCATCCTAATTAATATATCGATCAGGGGCAGCTGTGGGAACGTCAAATGTTCCAAAGCAATGAATTCTTAAAATTACGTGTGTACTTCTCAGAAGCGGAGTTTGAGATTTTGATTTACAAGATAGATGTGTTGACTTAACGCTTCATGGTCATTTACGAGAATCCATTAATACCGTCAAGAAAAAATCGTCTAATTAGGAAAAAAGCTTAAAATCTAAACTTTGTATTTTATTTTACATGCATGATTTTCCTGTATCATATTTTTGGACTACATTTTGAAATTCTGAAAGTTCTGTATGATCTTTGAATTTTTAAAATTCAATTTAAATGCAGCTGCGTTTTACGGGCTCGTGGATTTGGAGTAATTGATGATAACATTTCATGAAGAATCAAAGCCAGTATTACACAGGACAGTTTCAAAGACACGTTTGCAGTTATAGAAAAACTACGAAAAACATGCTGAAGCAATCAGCAACGCAGCCTTCGGGCTATAACGGTGAAGACAGCTTCACGGCAAAGCACGAAAATACAGCTTTCAACTCGGCCGATGGCTCTCAAGCTTATCTTTGAACTCAGTAGTGAGCTCAAGACACACTACTGAATTCAAGCTACTAATACATTACTGAATTCAAGATACTACTACACTACATGTACAGGCAGGGTATATATAGCTTTAACCTACCTTCGAGAACATTCCCGAGAAAACGGCCAAGAATACGTTCTAGAATGCTATCGCTCCGTCTGTGGCATATCGCCGCCAAATATCGCAAAATGGGCGATTTCGTGAAAAATCTGGCAACCCTGCCTTTTTATGTCTCTTTCTGGCAACCCTAACCCCACTTTGAGAAAGCGACTCACCGCAGCTAGGCATTTCGCAACAATATATTTTTGTCATGCTAAGATCTACCAAAAACCTACGCATTGTTTTCAATTTATGAAATTGACTTTAATCTTCCAATCAATTTCTTCTTTTTATAATTTGTTCATAATGTAATATAAAGCGAAACTAATATTAGAAATAAGGCTAATGAATATATTCTTTCATTTGCTTCTTGCAGTAAGACTCTACAAAGATATTTTTTAATTCAGATGCAAAATGCCATTTACTTATACATGGGGCCGTAATTTCAGATAACTCAGCAACTATTATACAACAAAATCATTCCGCCCTAGTTTCACGGAACCTGTCAGAGCGTTTTAGTGCAATCTATGTAATGTATTATCTCACTTTCTGTGATCAGACGGCGACAACTTCCATGACAAAGAATACGACACCAAGAATATCGAATTTCAGAGCACGGAAATCATTTTTATACTCATATTTTTCTTTCCACATCCTTCTCTCAGACAAGATAAGCATTTCCAATAAAAGTTCTGTCGATACCTCGGCAATCCCTTGAAAGTGGGGATCAACTTGAGAAGGCGAAGTGGAAAGGATCAAAAAATATAACTCTTGCGTCCTCTTAAACGTTGGGAGGGTTGTGACTGTCAGCCTTAACACCTGCCGCTTTTATTTCTGTGGAAAAATCCGATTTAAAAGATTGTGCCTTGTTTTGACGTGGTTATTTTTTAGAAAGTCCTTTTTCCCCCTTTTCATTTCTTTTCTATATCTTTAGATTCACGTCTGCGGATTGAATTTTTTTTTCTAGTTTGAAAGAAAACTCTCAAGCCACTTTATTATTAAAAGACACATGTCAAACTATTTATTAAATGAATAGAAATAGTGGTGTGTATGAATACGCTATAAATATGAAATGTGAAATACTATGCCATACTTCATATTCGTATAAAATGCTATATCATATGAAATAATAAAATAAAAGTACTCAACGAATGAGTTTCTTATGGGTGTTGTTGTCACACGACACACATTTCAGCTCAGTCGTGTTCTATTCGTATTTTTGTAGCACATCTCCCTTCACAATAGTCTTACTTTAGTACAGGTACTTTAAGGTTACTTCTCCCTTTCCCCAAGCCATGATTCATAACCATGGCAACAACTGCTGGAAAGAAAAGGTCGAATTTTCTAATTTGCTAACATTCCCTTATTCTCGCTGCGTGGCGATGACAACACACGTTAAGATCTTAAAGGAGGGAAGGGCCGCTAAATTGTTGAAGTGCTATATTGAAGTAACAGGCTATAATCATCACTTAGAAGAACTAACATTTTTCCTGAATTCTACCAGTGTTGTTGAGAGAGGAGAGCATATGCTGAAACCCTACCTTGAACATAACCCAAATGACAACTCCGTAATAGTTTCTACCTCGACGCTGTCGCCCCAAAGGAACAAGTCACTTGGTGTTAGAAACAGGATACCTGGGGACAAAGGATGCTACATAATTTATGGACTGAGCTCATCTACAATTGGGATGTACGCTATGTCACGAATGGAGTACGCATAAACTAAGTATAGTGTGGGAGAAAAACTTGAAGTCTGCTGATGCATACTTTCCAAATATTCAGCCTTCAAAAATCTTGCGAATTATTTATAACAGCCCTGAATTTTGCATTTACACATATTTATACGTATACCTGCAAATTGTGTAATCAATTTTAAGTCGCATTAACACTACTGACTGAATTAGTCGAAAAAATCATCGTTATTTAACATTCGTCCTAAGTATTAAGATCTCAGCAACAACAAGAGAAGCTAAAGAGAAAAAGGATCGTTGGTTCATTTGCGATACGATATGATAATTTTTATACTAGTACTAGGCGTATTGAAAATTTGGATTAATTCAAACTTAATTGAAAAACTAAAAAAAAAAAAACTTAAATTCACAGACAAAGACTGAATTGTTTTACGACGTAAATTATATCTTGAAAATATTATTAATATCTTGAAAAAAAAGTAGGTCATTCTAAAACCATTTTCTATACATAACTGGCTGCATGTTCATTGTGCGTGGTAGAAAAAAAAACACGACAGTTTTCAGTTTTAGGCATTTCATATCATTCTATTATGCTGCACAAAAGAATAAAGTTAACGCAATCTGCCATGTAAAGAAAAATTTTCTTTCGTGTTATTTCGCATTTTTCTAATTTATTAATTTGTAATACATGGATTTTCTCATATAAGAGTAGATTAAAGTCTAATTCATTCCTCACGTCCCATGTCATCCAGCCAGCTTTCAGGAGCAGCCCGAAATGGATGTTAGTTAGAGTCATTTATCTTACTATCTTCAGTTATTTATTTTTTAATTTATACTATTGTTATGTAATCATTGGTTACTAAGAGCATTATCTCTGTTTTCAAATATCACATTTGGAACAACAAAACTTCGAAGTACTTCAACAATTTTAGTCAAAGACCCGTATTAATCAATAAGCGCTTTGCAACGTCTTTTCTTGAATTTCGGAACTTTTTGAATGATCTTACTTGTTTCTTAGCATATTGCCTAAGAAGCAAAAGAAAGGATAACTAAATTAAATTAAATCTCGAAAATGCACAATAAATATATGTGAAAATAAGGGCTTCAACAGACATTTTATCTGAGTTTTCCAGCTTAAACGATTGTCATGCTATACATGACATTATAATAAAGAAGAATAAGGCATTTTTTTAGTGATTACTTTTTGCTATGTTTGGAACTTCAGTTTGTTCCAAATAATACTGTTCCTTTTCACATAACATTTACACACATTTTATCAACACTTTAAAAAAAAGAATAAAAGATTTCCATTTACATAGTAATAAAACGTTATTATTTAATAAATTAAAATTTCTTATGCGACGAATGTAATTGTTTTTTTTTCTAAGATAACATTTCATCATACTGGAGTTCGAAATTTTTACCTCCTTCTATTGAAGTTGTTTGCAAATGGCCATCTGTTAATAATTATCTGAATTTCGATTTTACGTACTTCACTTTCGAAAATGTCTTTTCGCATAGGTAAGTAAGTGCTCCCAGATACGGATATCCATCCCGTGCATATGATTTTAATTGAATGTATTTGTCTCCTGAAAGATAGTTATAAAACTTAGTCAGATCCTTTTCTCCAGACATCATTTTTAATATATCATTTTGCAAATAAGGTGCTCTGAAGGTGTGTTGGAAGCTTCTCAGTTATACAGTCAAATGGAATTTGAAACATGGAAATATCTTTTGCACTTGCATGAAGATCTATAAAACGGTAGGTATTGTAACTGTAGTTTAAGTTCAGAAAATAAATCTCGCGCAAATATTTCGGGAAATGGGGATTTCGCTAATATTTGAAAGTTTTCACAGCATGTAAAACGGTCAGATTTGTTTAAATTTGCGTTTCGAACAATACAAATTTTCGGAGATATGCCTTTACGATAGAATACATTTCACATGTCTCTTTAATTTTAAATTGAATTGATATATACTAAATCTGTGGCAAATCTGTGTGATATCTGTGGCAAATGTTAATTTCCATAGTCATTCGCCGTACGATAATACAAGTTGTGGGCGATTTTTCTCATTAAAAATATATCTATGACTTTTCTCGGTTTAAAGAATTACAACAAAACTTTCCCATTGCCATCGAACGGAAGTCAGGATATTCAGCTTTGATCTCTAATAGAAATTCGCGGAACTGGCGAGGTTAAGTCTACGAAAGTGAGTGAAGTTTACTACTGATACAACTGTTTCCATAATACAATGTCAGACTGAAGTATTTCCCACAAAGAGCTCGCTGGTCAATAATACAATGAGTTATCAACGATTTTAAACATTTAGCATCTTCACAAGCATTAAAAATGGGTCCAAAAGTCTTTTTGCTGTTCCACAAATATTGTTTCCGCCATCAGTTGTGACACGTTCAAACTGATTCCATTGTAAATCTCATTGTATTAGTGTTTTCACGACTTCCTTTTAAGATATCTACTAGTTTCACGCAGACTATTCACAGAAGCTAATTCTTCAATCACTTCAAATTCAGCATTTGTTTGAACTCGCACATAAATAACCGTTCACTTGCATTTAAACGGCAATTTCAGTCCATCTATGCAGGTATTAAGTCATTGTACCTCAGAGAAAGTGTTACTGGTAATTTAAAATGCAAGTGATTTCGGATTTAACATGATTTCCTTCAAGATTAGTTCATACTTCTTTATTTCCAAAAGAGTAAGGATTGCACAGATTTATGAAATGATAAGACCTGTTCAGTTGTTCTATATTTAATTTCATGGTCTGTGCATCAGCAGAATCTAAGTGAACTTTGAATTTTCACAATCCATCGTAGCATAATGTGCATGTGAATTCTTTGCACTTTCTGAAGAAGTAAATCTGTACGCATCTCAAAACTGAAATCGCAGTTTACAGTCAGCAACGTCAAGGCATCTATCCTTGGCGGTTTCAACAGACAGAGCTTTGATAACCCAGATTAACTGGCAAGACGAAATTTAATGTATATTTTCATAAGATGAATACAAACTATGTAACAGTATGTATGTTTAAATAGGATAAGTTTCTTTACAAAACCCTCCAAAATCGGATAGCTCTTCTTACGCAGACAGCCCTGATATGTTTTGATGTAAGCAAACAACCCAGTCAAAAACCAAACGTGATTTTCAGCTTCTTGTGTTTCTCAATTTGAACTAATGCCTTAGTGTGGTCACGAATTTAAACTAACAATGATCAGTTTAAACATCAATTTTTGGAAGCAGTTAAAAGACACGCAGCTTTTATAGTATTGCATTTAATGAACAATGGTCATTTTAACGAAATGCTGCGGGCTATTCCGAGGAGGGCATGCATAAACGTAGAGAAAGACATGCAATGTTCCGTTCACTGGCGTATGGATTGTTGTCACTCTTGTGACGAGATTAAAACATTTGGGAAAATGAATACGCCAAAATTTAACGCAACATCTAAATACAAAAGCATTCAGAACGTTTTACACCTCTCCATCGAAGTAAAAATGTCAATTTTGTAATTGGACAGCGATATGAGACATAAAATAATCACGGATGACAACAGGAGAAGATGACCACAGCAACCGACAATGGCACAGAGATCGATGAACCGCGTGATTTTTTAGCCCAATTGAGCGTTAGCCCAGAAGAGCTATTAGTCTCAAAACGACATTTTGCCACGAATCTTTATGAAAATCTGAGTCATTTTTCAAATTGTTGCCGCCAAATATTATAGCCCTGCACTATATTTAAAAATATTAAATAATGAAGAATCTGCATGAATATATGTATTTTCTTGTATTGTGAAAAACGACGGTATTTAGAGCCATTAAATTATGAATAACGTAATCCTCCACCCGAAGGCACCTGGAAGCTCTAATTTTGAATTTCGAAATCTACTTCATATTTTTTACACTTTAACGAATTATTGATTAACAAACTCAATGACTACAAGCTTCTTCGATTATGCTTTAACATCTGTCTTCAACGTATTTAAATTATGGCACATATATACACTGGCATTCAAAGCACTGTGATCATACCTACATTTTCCAATGAACTCGTCTGGATGATGTTGAGAGCACACGATAAATTGGGAACGGTATTTAACTGCTGCTGGAGAAGGTAAGGAATCATTCTTGCGCTTACTTTTGCGAGTGATGGGAAAGGCTGCTGATCTAGGCGAATTTGATAGAGGGCAAATTGTAATAGCCTGAAGACTCGGAACGAGTATCTCCGAAACTGCACGGCTGGTACACTATTCACGACCTGCCGTTGTTAGTATTTATTCAAAGTGAGTAAATGACAGTGAAACCAATAGTAACCGCCAGGATGATGGACATCCACTAGTCATCAAAGAGAAAGGACGTCTGTCCCGCTTGGTTCAGCAAAATCGGCGCTAGACAGTGTCTCAGCTGACAGCCTAATACAGTGCAGGTCAAAGTGCAAGTGTTTTGGATCACACAGTTCAGCGGACACTGCTAGATATGGTAGTATGCAGCAGTCGTCCCATTCCTGTGTCTCTGTTGACTAAACGTCATTGTCAACTGCGACTACAGTGGACCTGGGAACATCGAGACTGGACCATGGATAAGTGGAAGACAGTTCCCTAGTCGACTGAATCACGATTTGCCATTCATCATATCGATGGTCGTGTCAGGGTACAGTTGCTCTCCCCTGTACAGTAGGACGTACACAAGCTAGCGCTGACTGTAATATGCTTTGGAGAACGTTCTCCTGGGAGGCTCTGGGACCTTTCGTCTGTCTTCCCATCTAGAAATGAAATCTTCCAGCAGGATAACGCCCTATGTTACAGGGCTCGAATTGTGTTGGGGGTCTTTCGAGGGGCATAAGGATAAATTCCAGTTAATGTCCTGGCCATACCTGATCTTAAACCGATAGAGCACATTTGGGATGTCCATGTATAGGCAGCTCACAGCTCAAACACCACTGTGTCGGAATATCTCGACTTTGACTAGCGTGATTGCTACTTAGATATTTGGTACAATCTCTCCAGTCACCTACCAAGAATTTATGTCATGCATGCCAAAGGTCGCGCAAAGCATTACTGAGTAGGTGAATTGAATTATAAACTGCAGAGCCAATGATGTTTTGGCTCTTCAGTGTACAATTACTTAACATATATTTTTTGCTTTTTATTTTTCTTCTATATGCATATCTGTCGAATTTCAGGTTTCATTGTGCTTCCATATGGATATAAAACAAAATAAAATTTGAAATTTTGACTTTGCTGCTAAAGCAATGTTATAAAAACTATAAAATATGTATTTGACAATTATAATCATTCTTAATGCAACATGAAATATAAAATAAAAATTTCATTTTTTTAATTTCTAACCTCAGTGAATTATTCTAATTTATGAATTCTTCATATTATATTTCAAATATATACCCAAAAGAAATGTTTTATAAAATGCAAAGCTTTGCTTAATTCAAATAATAAGTTCAAATAAAACTGATACTCTGACAAATTTACAAAATTTTTTTACATAAAATGCTAAGCATGTAAATTTTGTTATTAAAAGATTTCATACAATCAATAAAAAGAGGTAAAAAAGGGTGTTTAAAAAATAATAACAACTGTACATGTTTCAAACAAAGTTATATCATTCGTCATAAAATACCATTTTTCGAGTAATTTAATCAGAAAGCGTTCGATTAAGATAAGATTTTGTTGCAATGAAATATCAGAATAAATAACTTAATAAAACTCTAGCTTCAACAGAACAAAAGCTGTACAATTCCATTTAATTTTTTGCCATTACTAAAAACATATCATAATTCAGACTCCAGTGCAGTTCTTTCTTTCGTGGTCTATATTATTTGTTTTCCTACGCCTGCTGGATTTCTGGATTGAAAAGACAATTAATTTCTTTATTAAACACAAGAATTAGAAAAAAAAAGTTTACGAAAAAGAAGATTTAAAAAAATGCAGCAGTATCCCGATCTAAATTCCGGAAGAAAAATAATAAAATAAAAAAACTGGAGAAGAGAATATTAGAAAAACAAAAAAAAAGAATCCATGAATATTAATATCTGTCTTACTTTCGGGCACAGGTTTTCTTTCCTGGAGAGGCAAGCCTAAAAAAATTAAAAAGAAGAGTTAAAAGAAATCATAAAGTTAGGGAATAGAAATATAAATAAAAAAAAAGTACCAACTAATATTATTGCGAGAACGGAAGTTGAAGTAAAGAATCTGTTTGCATAATTTAATAACGTTGTCTTCATTACTTATTCGTTAGTTTGATCACAGGGATCACACGCAATACTTGGCTGTGGGGAGAAACGTGGAAAATCTAATAAAATAGGCTAGATCGCTTTCAGTGAAAGAACTTTTAATAAAATGAATAATGCATATACGCAAGATGAACAATAGAAAATCTAGAGATGGCCAAGACCGTGGTAATATCCGTTTTCCTATTTCTAAATTTAGCAGGATAATGAAAATGGAGTTTAGAATATATGTGAATAGAGGAATTGTACAAAATTATTTTAGCACTTATATTACAGCGTAATCTAGAAGCTTAGCAAACACAGAAAGGTATGATTATTGTTCCTTAAATCTCTGTTACACATTATTGAAATATTTTGTGTTTGGAAAGAAAAAGGTTTGTTGAATATATAGGTTTTGCGAAGTGCAAACTTAGCGTTTGTTACCCTCAAACAAATTAATAAACATTTTTTGTCAATAACGTGAATATTACATAGACTGGCATTGTAATTGTAGCAAATATAATTGCATCCAGAAAAATTTGTCTGATTGATTTTATTGCTCTTGTTTACTTTCACGCCTCTCGTAATTAATTTACATCTATTCGTTGTTCTGCATTGGCAACACGCTTTGGAATTGTCGTCCATAGAATTCGGTCGCTAGAATGCAGCTGACCTGTAACTGTTTTAATATTTATTTTTAAGTTAACTATGTTACTGGATGTTTATTAGATGTTTACTTATGGATATTTAATAAAATAATGTAATAATGTTTACAATTAAACGTAATAATAACAATGTTTACAATTTTGTTTGTTAAACTGAGAACGCTATTTGCTAAACGAAATGTAAACAACTCTTATTATCATTTATTCTACTTACACAGTTGTAAATAACAATACAATGATAATTAACAATTCTAAATATAAATTAAATATATACAAATAAAAATTAACTATGTACAATATTTGTATCTAAATACAAATAAAAATTAAATGCATACAAACCAGAAATAAATGATAATGAAACTGATATTCAAAAGAACATTAACAAATGCTAAAAAAGGTAATATTTTATTATTATTTAAGCAGGTTTAAATTTAACGATTCTTCCTCAAACTTCATGTTTACAAAACTTTCAAGTCGAGTTAGTAGTAATGAAGGAAACTTTTTCATAGATAATCACTGCTTTAAAAAATTTTAAGACAATGCTATTATTAAAGTTTTTAACGAAAATCGAAGAGTTCATAAAAATTGAATGCAATGCATTTTAGACCTTAAAAATATTTTTAGACCAATACCAGATAAAATCTGATGTAAAATTATTCTGAATGCGTGCTCTTAGCATCTGTGCTAATAATTCGCTTTCGAAATCTGCAACACTTTTGAATGATAGTATTATTATCTTTCCCTTTTTAAAGAGAATTATCATAAACTTGGTTGGGAAAGAATTTGAAGAAATGTGACAAGAAGAATGGGATAACGGGAATACAAGAAGGTGAGTGCATAACTTATTAACAAAAGTTTCTGGATTTTGTTCATGGTCAGACTTTTATTTGGCACAGGCTACAACAGGACATGGAAAATCTCAAAAATGTAAATCGTTTCTTCAAATGAATATACGATGCAGATATGGAAAACTAAATGAGGAGGCAGATAATAATCATTATATTTGGGGATGTCCAATTATTTCACGAGTAAGAAGAGAAGTTGCTAGTGAAGGCACGTATAATAACAATAAATTACTATTTACAACTCCAAAATATCGTATTGGTATACAAATATTAACGAAATAGGTTACAAAGATAGGTTATATAATTATACACATGTAATGCTGATGGATATTAGCTCATAAACTTATTTTCAGAAACAAATTGCATCTTAAGCAGTAAACTCAAGCTTGAACTGCATGAAGGTCGAATGCACAATCTGAAAGCAACTGACGGGATGGAAGTTTTTTTAAACAGAATGAAAAGACAGAATTTTTTAACAAAGTAAAAGATATTTATCTAAATTCAAAACTTTATTTACTAAATATTTAGCAAAACAAAGATAAACAATAATAATAATGAAGCAAATGAAAAAGTTCAAAACTATATTTATTTTCTATCCTAAAATATAAAGGATACAAGAAATGCGAGAAATTTCTGTTGAATGCATTTTGCAGTTCAAACGTACTGATAGGCTAAATATTAAGTTTTCGAGACTGACATTTATTTATTATATGCGGCTTAGTGCCTGTTTGTCGCCGATAGTTTATTGGTTGCTAGCGTAACAATAATTACGAGATATTTATTTATTTAATATTAAAAATGCACACTCTCTTTTATTTTTACAATATTATTATAGCATCATTTGAAGAACAGGATTTCGTATTTATTTAGCTATTTATTTAGAATTGTAATTAAAATTGCTTTATTTTCCCATGCAACGCAGACAATTTTTGAAGAGAAAGCTACGTCGGAAAAGTAAAAATAAAAGAGCTCGCGCATTTAATATTAAATTCTTTATTATATGCGGTTTATTAAAAATGATGGAAAGATCTACGCGAGAAATGTTGTGTACAAAGAGATCTTTGACATGTGAATTAACATTTTATTATTTAAATCACCTTTATTTATTGAGCTAGCGGTGGTTCTTAAGAAATGTACCGCCAGTGGTTTCCTTCATTGCACTCTACTTTAAGCTATTAAGCAAGTAGAAGGGGGAAACCCCGTGGGGCAGTAAGCAAAGGGGCATCCTAGCCGCCTGCCCTGGGTAATTCAGTTTGAATTAGCAGACGCCTTTGCGCAAATCATTTTAATTACAATTTATAATATCTAGAACAGCGGTCATTTCTAGAACAGCGCCGGGTTTTCTAGTATTTATATATATAAAGAAGAAAGTTTGTTTTTTCGTTCGCTAACAATTCAATCACTGTTATCGTCACCAGACTTTCTACAATTCTTTTCTGGGTCCTGAAAAAGATCGACGTCCACTTTTTCCGCCCCCCAAAAAAGTAGCTAAAATCAGAGTTATGAATTAAAACCTAGGAAAACGATAATTTTCTCCCTTATTTTTCCGATTGGCAACAGTCTCTCAAGCTGGAGATAAAATTTGCTTTATTTCGAAAGTCGTTGCCACTGCTCCTTTTCAAATCCTAGAGTTCGTTAATAAAAAATTTGATGAAATAAAAATAGTATTGCCAAACATTAAATGCATTATTCCTGATTTCAAAAATTCGTGGAAAGCCATTTCGACTATTTCCATTTTCGTACACCTTTAATTAGCCGAAATATTAATTAAAAACTCCTCCAAATCGTAGAGTTTGCTAACCAAAATTTTGTAAGTTTTACATAATCTATACAGATAAAGAAGAATGTCTGTTTGTGCGTTTCTTTGTTTGTTCTCGTTATTGATTTCGGATATATTATGATAATTTTTTTTCCACATTTAATCGACTTGAATATAGGTGAAGTATTGGATGGAACTTGAGCTTTTATGACCATTTGATTAGAAAGACGAAAATCATTAAAAACTGCGTGACATTGCTGCTGATATAATAATAGCGAATTTTGCTTATTTTTTTATCGAAATTTTTTATGCGGATTCCATATCGCATCAGACTGAAAAGTATATGACTATGAGTTGTATTTTTTGCATCGTTATTAGAGAAGGATTACAGCTGTATCGTACTTTCTGTTGTTAGATGCATTACTCTCAATCTAACTTAACTGGCATCGGATACTTCCGCTAGTTTCAAATAATTATAATATATTGAACTGACTGCCAAATAACTTACTTAAATTAAAAAGGAAACAAATTACGAGAACTTTCCAAGTGAAACAATAAGAGTATTCTGAAGAAAGTGATTTTGAGAATAAATAATCACAACCTGTTCTCATTCTTTTATTTACTAAATATTTTTTGACGCATACAGAAAAAAAGAAAAATATTTCTATGCAAATAATTATAAACTTCTCAAATTATTACTATAATTTTCAGCTAATTTACAGCACCATATGGCTTTATAATTTTGATCAAGTTTAAAATTTTGGTCCAAAATAGCTAAAAACTATCTTCATCAGTAACTGCAGATGTTCATTTTGGTTAGTCTGGTTCTTCTTATTAATTTTCAAAGGCAGAAAAACTTTTCACAAATAAATGTACTCCCAAACAAATATCATCAATTAATGATTAATAAATTTTTCTTAATCAAATTTTCATCTTCAGGTCGAATAAGATATATATATGGTAGCGTAAATTATTTAGAACCATTTGTAAATAATCTGGGGTGTAACTCACGTTTGTTTTCAACGTAACAAAAATAATATAAAATTGGACTCCAAATCATTAAAATCTTAAACTTATTATTCAAATTCTTGTCATAATAATTAAAACTACATTAATACTTATTAATTTATGGGAAATGTAAAATATATTCGCGAGCTGTGTGAAATTGCGGTTGCATGCCGCTCACAGGCCGTCAATCACTATCCTACAGCATGTGGTGACTTACAAGGTTACAATTTGTTCATGTTATTATTTTAATGTAAATTTTATTCTACGTTTGATTTATGACGCTATGTATTTTATAGAGGTAAAATTTATTATAAATATTATTATATTCTTTGTTAAATATTAATATTCATATTACATATGTTTTGTATTCTATATTAAATTCGTGTTAGCATTTTGATGATGTCAAAGTAATTTTTGTCTCAAAGGACCAATAGCAGTTTTGTTTCATTTATAAACCAGACTTACAAAAACAAATTTGTTATTGCTTGTCAACCAGTTTTTTAAGCTTGCTATGCTAGATTTTAGGATGAAAGGTCTGATTTTATATTAGTTAATTAAGGAACTGATAAATAAATAACATTAATATAATTTTTTAAATATTACATGAAAATTGTAATGTAATTAGCAATATTTTACCATCCTGTACAACTATTTTGCTATTTTCATTTTCTGTTTCAGAAAAACGTTTTGGTACAATTTTTAGACCATTATTTTATATGTACACTGCGCTAAAGAAAAAAAAAAGGGGTACAGTTCTATCTCCTGTTACACTAGGCCGATTGACGGAATTCAACTTGCGTTTTTCATGTCTCGAAAGCTCAATTTAGCAGTTAGTCAATTTGGCAGTTATATATATATATATATATATATAGCATCATTCTAATATAGGTATTTTGACACAAAATCGGACTTTTTCTGATATGTTATACCAATTTTTTTTCCATATTTCGTAAGTGCCAAGTTTTCTAAAAATCGCAAGAGTAGTTTTTAAAAAATTAGCTCTCAAAATTTTAGTTCCTGAATTTTAAATATAATTTGGTATATATTTATTAATATCTCTTTTTTTTATTAAACTTACTTGATTTCTTCTTCCAGAATTCGAAATTTAGAGTTAATCCAATTCCTAAATTCCCATTTAGGGTTAATTCGCACATTTTTTAAGATTTTTTTAAATTTGTATTTTAAAATAATTTTCATAAATTTTTCGAGATGTTAAATGTGTTATAGCCTATAAAATGTTTTCCATCATCTTTAAATAGATGTATTTCTAAGCATACCTACAAAAAATTAGAGTTTTTTATTTAAAATTTCCTAAGATATATGGGAATTTACATATTGGCGCATTTTGAAATGTTGCACATTTGTTACAAGCGATAATCACACCAAATGTGGTTTACGCATTTTGTTAAAATTATTTAAAAGTATGAACGATGACTTTTCTTCGCTCCTTTGCAATGAAAAAAAAAGGAAAGGAAAATGGGTTGCTATAAATTAAGAAGTTCGCCAAGTGAAATAGTCTTGGCGCAAACTGGAAAAATGCGCCAAGTTAATTTTTTTTAAATTTCTCCATAAATTTCTCACCAAAAATTACAAAATTTAATATCTAGCTATAATTTGAGTCGTAGGTCGAAATATGGAAAAAAAATAGTATATTATTTCAGAAAAAGTGCGATTTTGTATATAAATCTAATATATATCCTAAATCGCGCTTTCGGGACATGAAAAACGCGCAATTTGAATTTCGTTCATCGGCGCAGTAGGACCGGAGATATAGAACTTTTTTTTTTTAATGCAGTGTACAGAGCAGATGAATTACTAGTCGATTTAAAGGAAGAAAAGGATTGAAACGTGGCATAGCAACAGTGTCAGGAACGCTGGCCATCTGAGCCGAATTGGAGCAGTTCAATAATGTCTAAATGGAGTTTAAATAAACGAATAAATAGGCTATTCTGCTTTCTTTGGGGTACTTATGAATTTCTTTATAATTAGCTTCGACTAAGAATAAAATTATTTACTAATAACAATTCAAAAATGGTAACGTAGGACATCTCTAACTTTTGTTTGAAGGTGTGGGATAGAATATGAAATAACAAGATATATATTATTCTGGAGTAAGTCTCCAAACATTAAAAGTAATTTTTATGGAACAAATGTTTTTAAAATTTAAAAATTCAGATTGCAATGAGGTGCTTAAAAGTTATGAATGGCGCTAAATTTCAATACTTCACAGAGTTCATAAAGACGTCCATGATAACCAAACTTCATAATGGTCAAAAATTAGTTCTTGAATTCCGATCAAGCAAGCACGATTTATTTTCTGTGTTACTTTTGCCCTTCATATCATCAAACGTTTTACCAAAAGATAGCATAAGTGCAATTTTTCGTACAGATTCTATGCTAATGTGTTTGATTTACCACACTATTTTATGATAATAATTACTTATTAAGGTAGTAAAGGATATGAAGTTTTTGGATTATGGACTATTCGACTGTTTGCATTTCAGTCTTCAAGCATCAAAGAGGGTTCACTAATAAAATGCAATTCAAAACTCCTATTCATACACCTACACTAATTTTACAGCGAACAGTAGAGAGAGGTTTGGGGAAGAGAGGTAAAAAATAATCTTTAAAAAACTGAACGTCCCAAAGAATTTCAACAACAGAATAATTTCATACCCTAATCACCACTTTTATGAAGCGTTTACGTCTTTGTATTGTTTGAGTTCTGGGAGCAGACGACGCCATGTGGCTTTACGACTGCTCTTGGACTTGGAAATAACTCATTCTAAAGTAATTTATTTTTACACGTGCACATTTTTTTCCTGAGTTTCACACCTTGTTTAAACTTTTTTAGAAGTTGTTTTCATTTGAAAGACATGATGTTTGGCCGGTGAAAAGTTTCTTACTTACTCGTATTCCACTTAGCTTATGGAACTTACTTTCATAATAGATCACACGATGAACATTCTTACAGAATGGGGAAATAATGCAAATTATTAGGTTCCATGCATTGCAATATTCTCTGTGGATGATTAGATTGTGAAATTTCATAAGTATAGCTTTAAGCTATTTCTTTAAAGCAGCTTGATGTATTTCATAATTATTGATTAAAACAGTAGTCTCAAACTCAAATACTATACGAGACGAATGCCGAAACTTCAAAGTTTACCCAGAAAACCAAGCCAGATGAAATCTAGGATAAATAATGACACTAATCTCTCTTATTTGCTAAATTTTTCATTGCTGTATAAATATAAATACATACGTTTGTACGTAATAATTATAAGCTCGATTATATTTTGATTAAAAATTATTAAAAAAAAGCTGATATTTACACCACGTGACTTTCTTGTATGGAATATTAAATTATACGTATTTTTTTCCTGTATTTCATTTAAACTTATTGAATTGAATTAAATCTACGTCGGAGATAGAGCATAAATCACAATAGAATAAATACACTCTTTAAAATTCACTATATCTATTTACCATAGCGACGCTCTGGCGCTATGTTCACTTAACAGCCTTACATCTTCCTTTTATAACTCAGAATGCACAAAAATTGTATCCTCTGATGAATTATCTAATCGTTGCCTTATGTTCTATTAAAGTACTATAATAAATTTAAAACGATGGCATAAAATAAAAGAAATTCAACAAATAAAAAAGAAACAGTTTTTCACGGACGATTCAGCGCCGCTTACCTAACGCGCATGCGCGTTATGTAACTTAAACATTCTCCTCTATCCCAGACAGACTGGCAGCATTATTTGCTGCTAATACAAAACTCTTATTTCCTCGAATTTAACTAGAGATATATTTCTCATTCAATTAATTCAATTCAAGGAATAACTCGGCAATTCGTGGCAAGGCAAAAATGCATAAAAACTCAAAATATGTTGATTAAAAATTGAAAGATATAGAAAAACATAAAACACCAAGTACAGTTATAACAATTTTAAAATAATCTTTACAATTAAAATAACACTTTCTACGAAAAACAAGCAATTCGGCCAGCAGGCAAGAAGATAAATTTTTTGGGGAAAAAAACTAAAGTTTCCTTTTGGTCCCACTCTGCAAAAACACACTGAAGGTGCAGAAAGATTTAATTCACCATTCTTCTTAGTTTCAAATGTAAACAAATATGGCTGCTATGGTAAAAAATTTAGGTTTAGCCGCACTTAAACAACTTTTAAATCGTTGATAATTCTACAAATATTGGATGCAGATTAACTAAAGGTATAAAAACCTTAACCGAAAGGTAGGAGCAACATAATTCAAACATTTTTAAAGCAAAACATGCACAATTTACCGACATATAAGAATAAAAAACTAATCTCAGTGAGCCAAGTAAGAGACTTCCTATATATATAGTTTATAGAAAGTAGAAGAACAAGAGACCTTTAGTCAAGAATTTTACGCATTGAGCTGCAAAATTAAAATTAAAGCCAAGTAAAGGGAGTAAAATTCTAAAAACAATCGCCTAAAAGTAGACGATATACACGTTCCTAGCAAAAAGAGAAAAATTTTAAAGGCAATCGCCTAAAAGTAAATTTGATACCCACGTTCCAAGGTAAAAAAATTTGAACAAAATTAATTACTCAAAAGAATAACGCAAAAAAACTAAAAACTAAATGCTGGTATTCAAGAAAATCAACATTTAAAAATTTGTAACACGTAAAAAAACATTTAAAATACAATCATAATTAAAATTAAAAAACCAGAAAAATACAAAAAATGGCAGTGAATGGCAATTTAGACTACGTCGAGCTTTTTGTGGACTTGTCAAGGGAAAGGCGCTTCAGCTCGTACATAGGTAAACTCCATTACGCGTTTCGTCAAACGACAATAATTGAGACAAAACAATATATATATTAGATGTAAGAAATAAAAAATACGATGGCTTTGCTCTTTGCGAACTAGCAACCTTTAATTAATTTTCTGCAATTCAGGATCTTCCCCTAGACCAGTACCTTCTGGAACATTCGCGCCTGTTACATAACCTCCTCATATAAATGATGCGTCATAAGTTTTTCTATACCAGATGCCTTCTCGCCTTCATCCTGTTAACACTTTCGCAATGCTCCTCCTTCTTGCTAGAACATTATAACGTATTAAAGTCAGTCGTATCTAGTAGTTCAATTACTGAATAATCTGCTCTAAATTAAATCATCTGCTCTAAATTAAAATAAAGATGTGTTGTTAAAAGTGAAAGTCCTGAGTTGTATTTTTCTCCAAGGTTCAATCATCCCAGCTTCGTCAAACATCTGCCAAAACGTGTAATGGAATAGCCTCACCACTCAACCACGATGTGTTAAAATAACTGAAATATTACATATATATACACTTTTAGTACTGCCGATTGCCACCAAAAAGGTAGGTGCACAACTACATGTTATAGCAGCAAAATTTTAACGTTCTGCGACTACTCGTTTTTGAGTTATGCGAGATATATACGTACGTACAAATAGACGCGAAGAAAGAAAAGTCTCCTCTGAATCTATTTTAAATCAGTTTTATAATTCGTTTGGGAAAAAAGAGTCCTTTGTTCTGTCCTTACGTACAGATGCCACGCAAAAACATCATTAAATTGCATTCGATAGCCGTGAAAATGGATATTTATGTTGAAATATGGTACAAGGAATTTTTGGTGATTACCATACTTCCTTTACTTCATACAAGGAAGAAAAAAAAAAAAAGAAAGCTGTTCATATATAAATGTATTCCTAAACAAAGTGATTAGCTTTAGTGTAAAAATTCGTAACTGAGCTTATTTATTTTTTGATGAATACGAATAAAAGTTAATAAAATCTGTATCTGCAAATCTATGAATAAGAATTATATCACAATGTAAATTAATTAGCTCTATTTACAGATTTTCTGGTTTCTTTATTCATATTCACTTTTAATAGAAATGAAACGAAATGAACTTCACATAACTAAAATCTTCAAATTTTTGCAACATTGTATTTGTAACAAATGCCTAATTAATATGTAAACCCAGGCACCATAAAATTGCGTCGAATCGCATGCGGCGCTCAGGTCGTCAGTTTGAGAACACTGGCTTCAAATGTTTTATAAATATAGCTTAAAATTCCTCAGATTATTCCAAAGTATTTCTGTTTAAATTTTGCTCTTTCTTTTCGCACATTTATAAAGTATAGACATAAAACAAGTTAGAATCTTCTATTTTACAAATATAATTTAAGCGTTAATTTAAATTAAAATTAGAAATTACTTATTCGTATAACCTGTTTTATTTCCTATTACTCTAGAAAATAAATTTCAACACTCTTATAAAATTCTTAGTTTTATTTCCCGTTATCGATCAGCATACATAGTGATCATCAGTCAAAAGTTCGTTCTATAATATTTATATTTTCAGAGTAAAAACGTTATGGAAAGTTCTGTCTGTCTTAATATTATTAGAAGATTTGTCAAAGCATACGTTCTAAAGTTATAAGATCTTCAGAGAAAATTTATTCTGCGCTATGCATGCCAACACATTTCCTTATTCTTATTAGTAAATGCTATGGAAAAGTTGTGGTTACTTACTCAAAGAGAAAAAACAAAAAGCCTCTTGTCAGTTACTATCAGTAGAATTCTGGGCTAACTGCCAATGTTCTGATACTCAGATATTCCGATGACTTATCCACTTATTAGTTGTTGCCGTGATGATTGTTAGTTATTGTTTGTTTCCACCTTATGTAATGCAATAGTCTGCCCATTTGTAAAACAGCTCGATAATGATGTGTCTACAATAGTAGAGATAAAATGAGAGTTCTTGACGGGGAGCTCAAGGAGCGGACTGAGAGGGAGCTCCCCAGGACGAATGGTCAGCGGTGGAAGGGAGGCTTATTTGATAGTGGGGATAGGGAGCTTTATCTATCAGTGGATATGGGAAAGTTGTTGATACATCAGGGGGACAGGAAAGAACTTTTTTCTAATTATTTTCTTTAGAATATGCTTGGTCTTCTGCAATCTTTATGAGATAAAAGGAATTCATGAAACTCTTTTCTTAAAGCAAAATTTTAAACTGTGAGTTAAAGATGAATTTGAACAAGTGATTTCTTTCGTATAGATTCAGAAATTAAAACTTTGTTTAAAATAATAATATTTTTGATAACAACCCTTTCAGAGTATAATCATTTTTAAGAATCTTTTTAAGTTATTATTTTGGGACATTATGTGTTATTTATGAATTAAAAGTCATAATACTGTTCTTATAATTGACTTCTTATTTTTGAAATTTAATAATATTTTTTCCTTTAAAATTTTTGTCCTTAGTTTTAAATGATTTATTTTGAGAAAATCAATTTTATTCATCTGAAATTATTCTAAAGACTTATATTTTTCGTTATTTATTTCCCACCACTTCCTAAATTTGCGAGTCCTCTTTTGATATTTATGCTATTCCATGTTTTTGATTTTGATATAAATCTTTGCCTTCTATTTTATATTATGTTTCGATCCTTATATCCCCATAGGCATTTCACACCAAACTTTATGAGTTTCTTGAATAAAACACTAGTATTTGTTTATTTTTCCGACCTAGAGGCAGAAGTTTGATTTTTCCTACTTTCACAAGCAATTTGACAACGTTTTTACTTCTTAGTATCTTACTCATACTTTAATTTCTTAAGTCACCTGATATATTAATCACTATTAATATGCATTTACATTACTGGTATAGATTGTCCAAACCTCTACTTATATTGAAAACGTGTACTCGCTTCAAGAGCCTTTTTTACTCATGCTGTTATTATTGTTTGTAGAAACATAATGATGCTGACTATACTGTCATCCCAGCCCTTGGTTGAGGTTTGGTCGAAGGAAGATTTGCGCTGATGAGTTCGTGATAATCATGTGTGGTGAATACCCTCGTCAAGAACCTGCTCAGCGGCGAGTAGTAGTAGTATAGTTCGACTGCCTCATCCGCAACCATGAGCGCAAACACGCATGCGCCATTCGGACCGAATTATTCTCAAAATAGGGTGGAAGGGTGGATACTTTCTTTCCCTCCAGCATATCTCTTTCCGGAGAAGAGAAGACTTTCACGTAACTTTTCAAGTCGCAGCAACTAATAACGCCCCTTTTGGACCAGTCTATGTGTTTTGGCAGAATGCCAGCCAGGGTTGCGTTTGAGACGGTCGAACTATAGCTGTTGTTGTGATTTATCTCACTTGCCTGTCAGTAATATAAGAAGAAGTTTACAGATTTTTTTGTGGAGAAGAGTGCATAATAAACTCTGGCATGGACCTCGAGCACCTTACAAGTGACAGTACACTACATTGACTAGCACCGTCCAGCTTAGAAGAAGAATCCTCTGGAGGATAAATTCTAAGGTCTCTCACTCCCCTTTCACTACTACCAAACCATTCGAGAGAACTTTCTACTCACCATATATTTTAATTGCCCCATGAGGCAAAACTACTATACACTTACAAACGTCCAAGCATTTTTAGAGGTTCGAACCGTGACTCATCGATATGGCAGCTTCACTAAGCACTCGACCGACCAGAGTGTCCAACTATTAGTATATACCCTAACAGAATTGCTCACATTTACAATGTCTTCTATTATCCTTAGCCTAAATGCCATGCCTAATGAATAAACGAAGGGGTCTGAGTATTTTTAATGCAGTAGGTATTAAAGTATGACACCATTTTTTTCCTGATTTATGCACTTGCGTTTATATGCTAGTAAATTATTAAAAAAATTTGAAAAAGAGTTTTATTATCAACATTTTATAAATTTAAAGATAAAATTTTAATATCTTTAAATTGTGTAAATTTAAAGATAAAATTTTACAGAATATTTAAATAAATTAAAATATTTTGCACAGCCCACGTAGTCCATCAGAGTTTTGGAAACTTATTGTGCGGAACCTTTCGAAATTTAGGCACCTGAAGAACAAAATTTATGGTTATGCACTTAAAAATTAACTGGGAATTAAATTTAAAATTAATTATCTTAACTTTTATTTTTTGCGTATTTCTTAACATCATTTTTGCATAAATTATGAAAAGTTAAAACATAAAATTAATAGTTTCTTCGAAATATCCGATTCAGTATTGGCACAGGCTACACAATTACAAGTTAGATTGTTAAAACTTGAATGCAACAGCTTTCTACAAGCCACAAAAATTTATAGGTATTTACTGATATGTGCGTAATAACTATGGCTAGAATGAATGATGATGAATAAAGAGAATTTTTAAAAAGAAACATGTATCCTCTTCCAGTTTTCTACAACTCTCTGTATATATTTCAAATGACAGCTCGAAATGTACTAAGAAATTCTAGATATGCGCCCAGATATCAGAAAAATTTCTGTGTGAAGGTTAAAAGTATATAAGCATTTTGTCTATGCCTGTCTAATCTTTTAGAACGATTACGGAATGACAGCGATCTAATTTTCATGTCTGAATCTTGACTTACAAATAACATTCGTAAAAATATATTAGACATTAATCACATAGGAATGCGCTAGATGATTGTGGATTTAAGTTTTCTTTCATGAAGCTTCTCAAATTTGTCGTGTAAAAGACTCAGTGTCTTAGTTAATCCTAATTAAATTATTCAACTGTTTACGGCTCTGTTATACACCAGAGACATCAAAATAAGTAATGTAATTTATTAATTAGTTGAATTATTTTTAAATTACGAATCAAGTAAACAGAAATCGTAAGAGGTAGCATAGCTTTTTTTTATATCCAATTAACACTGTAATTTACCCGAATACAGTGTGTGATAGTAGTGCTCCAAAAATTTATCATATAATTTTAATATAACTTTAAAAATGTTTAACCTTTCTCTTGTAAGATGAAAGATGGGAGAGTTAAATCATACGGATCCGTATAGAAAATTATATTTTTGAGAAATCATTTCCTATGTGCAACGTCCCTTATTCCTAAAAATGATTAATAATTTCATTTCATGATAAAATACATTCAATATTTTCACTAAAAATAAAGCGCTAAAATATAAATGGCATCCCATAGATAAATATCAATAAAAACAAAAAAAATCGTTAATTGAAATGTAATGCTGGAGCTATGGTGACTGTCCTAACTGAATATTAATTTACAAACGTGATACTTTTAGCTCCACTTATATTAGAGTTTTCGTAAGTTAATTCAATTTTTAGATCGTAATCCAGCATTTCAAAAAAGCGTTTACCGTATTTATAATAATAAGAAGGAGAATTGAAAAAATTTTTTAAACAAAAAACAAATTAAAACGTATTTTTTTAACATATTTTTTAATATTATTAAATTAA